>CM075502.1:13862500-14462500 GCA_037950675.1 Hypophthalmichthys molitrix
TTCACCCAAAAATGAAAATTCTGTCATTAATTACTCACCCTCATGTCGTTCCAAACCTGTAAGACCTTCATTCATCTTCGGAACACAAATTGAGATATTTTTGATGAAATCCAAGAGGTATCTGACTTCTCCATAGACAGCAATTTAACCACCACTTTCAAGATCCATAAGGTACTAAAGAAATCTTTAAAATAGTCGGTGTGACTGCAGTGGTTCAAACTTAATGTTATGAAGCGACGAGAATACTTTTTGTGTGCAAAAACTGTTTAATATATGCATAAGCTGTGTTTACGTCTGCCATTTTAAATGCTTAAGAAATTTTAAAATCAGTTGGATTCTGATTGGCTTTCAACGTTTTTATCATTCATCATCTGGAAAAGATTGTTCTGAAAGTGATTCTAACAATATATTTTCTCAGTGTCGTTATTTTTATACAGTAGTTGTGAATGCCCTATTCTTACAGAATTAGAATGATTATTAAAACTTTTACAGCTATAGTTGGTGTTATATTTATCGTCCTTGATGTGATCGGCCCCTAAAATCAGAAGGGAAATTAATCTAAGCTGGTCTTTTCAGCATGGAACAGCATTGCAGTCTTGTTTCTCTTTTCTGGCTAGACAAATACAACCATGATTGGTGGTGTGTACCAAAGTAATTTAATGTTTTAAAGGAAGGATTCCAGCAAGTTTTTTTTTTTTTTTTTTTTGCCCCTTTTGCATTCATTTTTGCTGATTTATCCAACAGCAAAAATGAATGGTGCTGCAGATAAACACTTGAGATAGCAACAGTCCAAAAGAAGTGGTCATCTGGCTCTAAATCAAATCAAGAGGATTTTTTGGTGAAATTTATGTTTAGATAATGGTTGTGGGGAGCATCTTCTCCCTGACTGCTCACCCTTTGGCTTGCTAAAGGGTTGAAGCATAGAACCCACCAATCACATGATTTCACACCTTGTTTCCATGACGATGCTCTGCTGCACTTTGCGGTGGGGTTTCCTGTTAAAATGATAAAGCGGAGGGGTCTGTCTTGCACACAACATGCAGGCGCATCACATTCTGGAACAAATGCCAGCAGGCAGTGAGGACAGACAGACAGACAGAGACAGGCAGGTGTTTTCAAGTCCACTCTGCATCTTATTCTTTCATTTTGTATTACCCTTGAATGAATTTTGATTGACATGTTTGTGCAGACCTACGGAATCCACACAAGCAATGGAAGGGAAGTTGTACGATAGCCATCAGAGCTGAGTGTGTGTGTGTGTGTGTGTGTGCGTGTGTGCGTGCGTGCGCATGCACTGGTGTATGCACAGGGCTATTTTAACATCACCTCATGGCCTGTCACCTCCAATTGCAGGCCATGTCTTGTTAAGACTATTCTAATGTACACACAACAACAACCATGCACACATAAGCTGTGCTCTAAAACCTAGTGAGCAGCCTACATAGGCAGCTGTATTAGGCCATTTTGTAACTCACATGGAATGTCATGAGAACAATTTGAAACACACTACATTTGCAGCAACTACACACAAATATTATGTCACATGGGTGGCTGGACTAACTATTGATCGGAATTGATTTATTTTCTGTAATGAGTGAATTATATTTAAAAAAAATGTATCTTGGTCTACCGTCTTACACTAAATAAGGTATTACTGATACTTAAAGGGATAGTTCACCCAAAAATGAAAAATTTGTCATTAATTACTCACCCTCATGTCGTTCCAAACCTATAAGACTTTTGATCATCTTTGGAACACAAATGAAGATCTTTTTGATGAAATCTGAGAGCTTTCTGTTTCTAATTAAGTATATTTATAATCAACATTTACATAACTATTTAATAACCACTATAATGTTAAAATAGGAAATGCCACAAATCAACTATTATTACACGGAGTGATGATATCGTTGAAATCACTTTCAGAGTATTTAAAGCAGCAGACAACATATCTGCAGTGTGAGCTTTTAAACAGAACATTATCATCCACTGTGGACACTAATATAATTCTTTATAGTTAACATTCTTGGTGTGAATGGGCCTTAATCTTAATTATGTTTAACTATTTTTATTAATACTTTTGAGTATTAAATAAAGTACATTTATAATCAACATTTCTCTCGCTTTGTCCACTAAGTTGGGTCACAGAGGTTGTAGAAGTGCATTATTGCATTGCCTTCTCCATAAATGTGATGCTGCCTTAGAATTTTGCAGCAGGCAGCTAAAGTTGCCTACCTTTTGTAACAGACTTCACCATTTGTGATGCCTAGAATGCTGCCTACATGGGATCTGACAAGTTTATGGAACCACACAATAGTCTTGCATGAAAATGGCTTTGCGTCTGCTGTCATACTCTCTGCACCAGACTCGTGCTGCGGCCGCTCCTGGGAGACTGTCTTTCATTCCTCTGTGTGTCAGACTACATCACTGACAGATGGTCCTGACCGTCAGAATCTGTTCCTATCAGCCTGGCAGAGGAAGGGGGGTCCAGTACAAACCCTTCGCTCTCTTCATGCCCTTATCCACATGCACGTGCACATGCAGTGCACCATAATCTTCTCTTGCTAAACCTTCTTATTAGTTTCCTCTGTGCCTGACATGATTCACGCTGACCTGTCACCAGTGTTGCTGCTGATCAACTCCTGCATGTTTAACATAGTTATGGAGGGAGCTCATATGTCAATTGGGTTTTATTAACTGGCTTAGTCTCTCATACCAACAATTTTGTTAGTTTAAGTTTGGGCGTGATCTGAATTACTTAACTTAATTTTCTTGACTTTTGTGCAGAACTGAAATATATCTCATCTCAGTCAGTTGTCGTTTCTTTGATGTTCTGCTCAAGCCTCTAAATAAATGATGAATTGTTGGAGATGTTGAGCTTAGAGTTGTCAAAAGTACCAACTTCGGTACCAGTCGGTACACTGTAAACCCAAATAAGTTGGGCTAACTCAAAAAATTTGAGGTAATCCGTTATGATGTTCCCAATTTTTAGTAAGCAGAACTATCAAGTTTTGAGTTTGTAGTACTCATGCATGTTAATTCTTCCTAACTTGAAGTACTGAGTTAGCTAACTCATACATTTGATACCCACATTAACAGAAACTCTTCTAAATTAGCATAACAAAAACATTAATCACTACTAAATCTCCCTTACCATTAATCTTGCACAAAAAAACATTACATAACACTTAATTTTAGCATTTACTCTCCCTTTCGAGTGCCATGGGCAAAGCATGCTGGGAAATCCCAGCCCAGTTTCAGTTAAACTTAAGTTAGTCTAAATTAAAAGAAATGTGTTCATACAACTCAAAACAATGAAACAGTTCAGTTTACTTGAAATATGTCAGTGCTGTGAACTCAAAAGTAAAAGAAAGTTCTAAATACTCAGAGCAGTTAATTTAACTGAACTAATTTATTCAATTTAAGTTTGTCCTACTCAAACCAAGTATTTTGAGCATTCGGGTTTACAGAGTACTGAAATTTTTTAAAATGTGAATTCTTTGAACGCTGTTGAGCGGATTCATAAACGCCTCTGATTGGCCATTGTGTTGACACGTTCATCGGATATGTCTGTGATTGGCTAGAATGATCAACGCATGGGAGTGTTTGAAAGCACACAGAAGTGTTTGAATTTGAAACTGTTTTGAAAGCTGGTCCGCGATAGACGCCTGCTTTCAAACGCTCCCGTGTGTATCTGTGTAAGCGCTTGGTGAAGAGCGTCATTGATGACTATTTAAAATGTTTTTGAAGTGTTGATTATTGAAGCCAATCACAGACATATCCGATGAGCGCGTCAACACAATGGCCAATCAAGGTGTTTACGAATTCACTCAACAGTGCTCAAAGTGTCACATTTTTAAAATTTCAGTACAGACTTGGTACTGAAGTCAGTACTTTTGACAACTCTAGTTGAGCTCATTCGGAAGCAGTCCTGGACAAAGGAGGGATGAGCAGAAATGGCAGGGGTCTTGAAAATACCCCAAAAGTGCTTGACTAAAGGATTTGAAACGGGTCCAAGAGTTAAGCAGCAATCACAATAAGAGTCATCCACTTTTAATGCATTGGTCACTTTGTTTGCTTTTCATTCAGCAAGCAGCACTGCTTTATGGGATTCAGATAAAGCCATTATGTTCCCAGTAAAGTGAAATGGATTGATTGATTACAAGGTATTAGGCAGCATTTCTCCTCTATAAGCAACAACCTCCAGACACTCAACTGGGTTATAAAATCCGCCTCACTCTTAGCATAGATTCATTCTTTTTTATGCATTCTTGTTGCTGTGCCACTGTGGAATAGTTTGTCTGAGCAGGGAAAATATTATAGAAATTACACTTGAGGTCAGGAATTATCAACATTTAGCCAAATTTAGCCAAATTACCATTGCCAGTTTCAGTAAAATCCCTCTACCAAACAAACCAATGTGCGAGATTTGAAGTAAATACATAAAGAGAGTGTGTTAGCAAAGGCGTGTAGCAATGCTGCAGAAACTTTTAACAATTAATGGGCTGTAGTGGAGACGGGCATAGAGAAGAGAGGGAGGCGGCAGACTGCAGAGGGCGATTGTGTTTGTTTTGGGGATAATGATTCAGGTTGGGGGCAGGGCTTTATGGGGCAGGTCAATTTTCGACAGAAAAGGCAATTGAATACCTGAAGTTGTATCAGAATAAAGAGCAGAAGCACTTTGTTTGATAGAGAGAACAATGTGTGCAGGACAGGCTGGACGCTGCTTGTGATGAATGGCGCGAGTGCGCATGTGTGTTACCGTGGGCGTGCTCACACGCAGACGACTTGCTCTCAAGGGAACAGCTTCATAGTAAGCAGCCTTATTTCCAGGCCAGACTGGAATCAGAGGACCGATCAGGATCTTACAGCACCACACAGTGAAACACGCACCCAGCTGCGAAATCACAACTAATGATCACACTAATGAATCTTACCGACATTGAAATACATTCGTTTCCTCCTGCTATAAATGACGTGCACATCTATTTATGTATGAATGCATAATTTATGCATGGCCTGTCATATTCAGCCTTTCTGATGGAGGCGTGGGAGGGGGCGATGGCACATCAACGCATGTAGAAGTGGGAGGGAATCAGTGTTCGGAGGAGGGAGTATGATGGTAAAGCGAGCGCGAGAACGCTTGCGTCGGGGAGAGAGAAGCAGCAAACACATGAAGACGGAGCGAGGGTGATGCACATCGAAACAAGGAGGGGGAGGGCAAAAAAGAAGAAGGAGAGAGAGAGGGAGAGGGATAGAAAAAAGAGAAGCTCAAAAGACAGGAGAATCAAGGACTGGCTCTAGATGCAGGATCCTTCGGCAGCAACATCGCGAGGGGCAGGGACGCTGGAAGATGGTTTCAGTAAGAGGGGAACTGACCGTTGCCTATAATTTAATGTTCAGTATCTTGGACTCCTTCTCCATGGGTAATAGCTTAGCACCTGTCTGGGCATAAGCCCCTCTCTGTTTCTCTTCCTGTGTCTCGTTCGTTCTCTCTATCTTTCGCTCTCCTCTTTTTCTGTCTTCATCTCTCACGCAGTGTCTGGTAGGTTTAAAGGGATTTTTCTCCCTGAAATGAAATTTCTGGCATCACGTCATTCCAAATCTTGCGTAGACCATAAAAGAAGATATTTAACAGAATGTCCCGGCTGGTGCCCATTCACTTTCATTATATGGAAAATGGCAGCTGGGACATTCTGTTAAATATCTTCTTTTGTGTTTTACGCAAGAAAGACCAAACTGTTCCTTTAAGTTCATGGGGTCTGCTTAGCATTTAATCAGGGTAATGGGGGTCGGTCCTCTGATGCGGATAGTCCACGCTGCCCTCTTTATGTGTTGTCGGAGTAAAGGAACGAGAGAAGAAACGGAAAGAGAGACGGGGCTGCCGCCGCTCCACGCGCCCTGATTGGAGTCATCCATCTGTCTTGGGATTGCTTTCAGATTTGTGCCTGTGGGGAAGGTGAAATCTTTGTGCACACACAATTAATATTTCTGTCTCTTTCGCTTTTTGTAGGGGTGGCACCTGCGAAGAAGAGCCCCAAACTGGTGAGTACAGATGTTTTATTCACAGTCTGTTCTTTTCTCTTCACAAACATTTTTTTGTTAATCTTCTCCACGTTGTTTCTGATTGCTTTTGCTCATTGACCGTGGCATTGGTCTAGTGTTCAAAAGAGGTTTTACAATGTCACTGCTCTGGCAGAGAGAATCTGATATGCACTTCAATGCAAATACTCCATCAGTGAACGGAGAAACCATGTGGTCAATGTTGGGAGGGTGGTGTTCACCCCTGGGAGGAGGGCTGACTTTAGTGGTCACATGGGCATCCTGTAATAGCTCTCTAATGATTTACAGAAAACAATGAAACCAGCAGGTTTCCATCCTTGGAGCTTCAGGAATAGAATAGCAAAAAAGGTGTTTTTATTTTTAATCTTTTGTGTTCCACCAGCCTGTTGATGATAGATGGAGGGTTTGAGCTCATTGAGTCTCTGGACAGTAGAAACAATAATCAGTGCTCTTCTGTTAAAATGGCAGCCTTGGTTTTTTTTCTTTTTTTTTCTTTTTTTTTTTTCTACTTTGTTGAAATGGAGTCCATGCTTGTATGACTCCTCAATGCCAGACAACGTCTCTCAATTCTCAAATGGCCTCTGTTTTATTTGGATGGATTTATTAGCTACTTATTGAATTGTGGTTTGATTTTTATTGCTGAATTTCTGGATGTCTGCTGTACAGATTCATAGGTTGTGCTGGGATGCAAAAGGAAGCAGAGGTGTGTGCGTGGGTTTAAAAAAGAACCTCAGATGACTTAGTGGAGGAGAAAACATTAAAAATTTCATAACCCAACCCCTCTGGAGGTATTAGTCAAATTATGATTTATTACTTGGAATAAATATTAAATTTAAATTAATTTAAATTTAAAACATGAATTGAAAATATTCAATTGTTTATATAATTATTATATACAATGGGGTAAAAATGCTTCTTTTTTTGCATTTTTATAATATATTTTTTTGTTTGTAAATTATTAAAGTGCAAATTTTACAAATTAAATTGTTAACATATCACTTTAAAGGGTTAGTTCACCCAAAAATGAAAATTCTGTCATTAATTACTCACCCTTAATGTTGTTCCACACCCGTAAGACCAGAAAGGTACTAAAGACATATTTAAAACAGTTCATGTGACTACAGTGGTTCAACCTTAATGTTATGAAGCGACGAGAATACTTTTTGTGCACCAAAAAAATAATGACTTTATTCAACAATATCTAGTGAAGGGCGATTTCAAAACACTGCTTCATGAAGCTTCGAAGCTTTCTGAATTTTTTTTTTCGAATCAGTGGTTCGGAACGTGTATCAAACTGCCAAAGTCATGCCCCTCTAGTGGTGAACCATTAAAATTTCGAAACACTTATGATGTAACGAAGCCTCGTTTACTGAAATCATGTGACTTTGGCAGTTTGATGCATGCTCCGAACCACTGATTCAAAACAAAAGATTTGTAAAGCTTCGAAGCTTCATGAAGCAATGTTTTGAAATCGCCGTTTTTTTTTTTTTTTTTTTTGGTGCACAAAAAGTATTCTTGTCACTTCATAACATTAAGGTTGAACCACTACAGTCACGTTGACTGTTTTAATGATGTCTTTAGTATCTTTCTGGACCTTGAAAGTGTCAGTTAAATTGCTGTCTATGGATGAGTCATACCTCTCGGATTTCATTAAATTATCTTCATTTGTGTTCCGAAGATGAATGAAGGTCTTACGGGTATGGAATGACATGAGAGTGAGTAATTAATGAATTAATTTTCATTTTGGGATTAACTAACCCTTTAATGACAGCAGCACTCAAGCTGTAAGTTGGGGTAAGAACTGATGATCATGTTATCCAGCTTATTTTAAGAATAGCATATTTAAACATCTGACCATCTGTACAAAGGAGTCACATGATCAGACACTGTAATTTGCTTATTTGATTAGTGACCTAGTAATAGTGCAGAATCTGACATATTTCTTTAGTCATTTTAATGTTGTATTGTTTACAGTTTTCTAAGTTCTAGGTTTTGGTTTTGAATTGCATAGTTTCAGTGTCTGAGACTTTTGAACCCCACTTTTTAATATATAATATAATATATGTGATAACTGAAGCTAAAATACTGAGCTTGTTCAGAAGATATTTGTTGAGAGGTTAAGGTTGAATGATAGCTGAGGCAGAATATTAAAATAGCAGAATGTATTGATATAATCCTTGGCTTGAATGAATCCTGACGGAATGGTAAAGAGAGTTGTGCGTCATTCTGTCCTTCAACTCATTCATTCACATTTCTTTCTTTGTTTCTTTTTTTTTTACTTGCCTTCTCCACATGTATTCAATTCCTGCACTCCATCTTAAAGACACCAAGGAGGTAGTGGTGCTTTTTTCTTCTCTATTCATGTTTCCTCTCTTTATTTTTCTTCCCCCCACACAGCAACAGTTGGAGCGCAAGGACAGTCAGGGCAGCTCCCAGCACAGCGTGTCCAGTCAGCGCAGCATCCACACCGACTCTCCCCTCCACGCCTCCCAGGCCTTGCTCAACGAGTCGGCTGCCCCACCTCCCCCCTCCCAGCCCCTGCCAAGCCTGCCCCAGGACCCTCCAGTAGACGGAACTCTCCAGAAGAAACCAGATCCCTTTAAAATCTGGGCCCAGTCCAGGAGCATGTATGAAAGTAGGCGTAAGTAATATGGGATTCTGGTGGCAGGTGCATTGGCAGCGGATCATTGGGTCTCTTCTTTATATTTGGGTTGGTATTGGGATATCAGGTTTGGTTAGTTGGTTGGGGCTGTATTTCTTGTTTGGTTGTTCTGCTTTGCCATTAAGCTAAATATTAACATTTTGGGGATTGAAAATCTTTGCTGGTGAAAAAATTATCTAACCTTGGTGTAAACAAAAATAATTCATGGTTGGATTGGTTTAAAATCAAGGCAGTTGTCATTATATTTCAATGTCATTTTAATAGTTGATGCTATTTTTAAGAGTAGATCTATACATCATCAAAAGTCACATTTTCAACCAGACTTAATATTCGGTTTCTCAATATTAAGTGTATTAAGTAGTAATTTGTGTATTTCAAATGTGGCGAGACCGCTAAAAAGTCCATTTACATCAAACGTCCTTTTGAACACGGCTGTAGTCTTTCAGTATTCAAATAGCTGTCCAAACCTAATGTAAACCATTAGCCGTCAGTTTGAATCCCCTGTGTGTGTTGTGATCAGAGAGCTGTGTTCGGATGAACCTGTCATCTGTACTTCCAAAGCTTTCATTAGCTTTTCCCATTCCTTCTTTCCTTCACTTTGCTTTCGCCTACTCGCTCACCGCCAGTGAGAAGCCAACGTGAACAGCGAGGCACTTCTGACCAATTACACTCCTCCCTGCCATCAGTGCGTTCACACGCTCCAGCACGCTCTAGAACACATCTTTTGACAAATGTGCATATAATTGGTAGTGTTGGAAGACAGTGAATCCAATACTACTTTCATGTGTGCCAGAGCAGAGGGGCTAATTAACAAGAATATCTTTCAGTGGATGTTAAGAGGCTGTGGAATGGAGCGCTCCAATGTTTGGGTTGGAAAATGTTGCTAACTTAGAGTGTCTTCATTGTCTCTCTTTTTGTTAGGGTCTCTCATTAGTAAGTACCTTAAGAAGGAGGATGTAGGGACTATAGAAATGGGAATCGTGCAGAATTGAACAGTTCCGCTTCTGATGCGTCTTAACTATTCTGGTTCTTTAACAGTTCCATTGATAACTATTCAAACTACTTTTCCTTTATGGATTTTTTTTTTAAATTTAAAAGATATAAGTTCAATAATCAAGTTAAAGGGTTAGTGCACCCCAAAATGAAAATTCTGTTATTAATTACTCACCCTCATGTCGTTCCACACCCGTAAGACCTTCGTTCATCTTCGAAACACAAATTAAGATATTTTTGATCAAATCCGATGGCTCAGTGAGTCCTCCATTACCAGCAAGATCATTTTCTTCTTAATGCCCAGAAAGCTACTAAAGACATATTTAAAACAGTTCATGTGAGAACAGTGGTTCAACCTTAATGTTATGAAGTGACGAGAATACTTTTTGTGCGCCAAAACAAACAAGATATTGACTTTATTCAACAATATCTCTAGTGATGTGTGATTTCAAAACACTGCTTCATGAAGCTTCAGAGCTTTACAAATCTTTTGTTTCAAATCAGTGGTTCGGAGCATGTATCAAACTGCCAAACTGCCAATTTCGAAACACTTATGATGTAACAAAGCCTTGTTTACTGAAATCACGTGACTTTGGCGCTCCGAACCACTGATTCAAAACAAAAGATTCATAAAGCTTTGAACTAACCCTTTAAAACAATTCTTGCAAAACATGTGTTTATAAACTTTTTAATGAGTCACTAAAGAGAACTGACTCTTTAGAATTGTTCATTTTGAAATTGGTTGCGCCATATGTTTTCAATTCTCTAAAAAGGACCAACTCATTGAAATAATTCATTTGGGAGTTAGATTACACTTGTTGGACTGTATGTTTTTGATTCACTAAAAATAACCAAATGATAAGAATCATTTGTTTGAGAATCAGGCTTCACTGGTTGAAGTGTATGTTTTTGAGTCACCCAACAGAACCGGCTAATGGGAGTCCATTCCACAATCAGACTGTTGCAGTCCTTGAATGAATTGAGAGATAAATCATTGACATCTGATTGGCGTTTTAGGACCAGCTTGAGAACATTCAGTCCAGTAAACACAGTGAACAGCTGCATTGAGAGGCTTTAACACAAATGAATGAAAGTTGAAGGTCTATCCTTGCCATAATGCACAATTTGCAGAGTCTGCCACAGCCGTCCTTGCTTCTTAATGGAGATCGAACGGTGTGGGAAAATTTGCCCATGCAGCAGCCATTTTGAATGGCTCTGGAGCCATTCTACTTCCTGTCTCTGTTACAGTAAATTGCTGTACATCTGGTTAGACTGGAGACGGAGGTCCTTGTCTCTGGCAGCTGCTCAACACGTCCAACTGCATTTCAATAGCTTTGCAGTAGAATCACGAATTCAGAGCATTTGTTGTTAGCTTACGTTAGGCGAAGCTCATTCTTAAAGGTAAGCACGTTTAGAAAAAGATCTCCGGTAAAAGCCTGCATCAGAAATACCCGCCTAGAGCCACGGTTTCCAGCTCTCTCTTACTTAGCAGACATAAGCATCCCCTGACAGAACATCATGTGATGCATTGGAGAGCTACAGGGTCAATAATGTAAAACCTGACAGATTGCTGATGTCTGCAGGACTTCAAGTCTAAAAGAGGGGCAAGCTCTGCTGTTGCTTGTCCTGACTGATTTGACATGGAAGTGCTGTGGTTGAGATGGTACTCAGGCGGTGGTGTAAGCTCAAGGGCACAGCTGCTTCAAAAGACCTCTGGATTCTCTCTTCTGCTTCACTTGATCTGTAATCTAGATTTAAGCACATGTGTCAGTGCTTATTATTTTCTCAGATGGAAATACCTGTTAATCCGATTGTGCTTTGTGAATTCATTAGAGCAGAGTAGCCATTAAATTGCATCTTCATTGGTATGAACCAATTAGAAAAATCCAGATGTTTGAGAACTAGAGATGCAGTCATCATGAAAGTGACATTGTTCGCTTTTCCTTGAACCAGCAGCCGTTCTTGAAAGAGGCAGGATCGGGTTATAAATCAAAGCTTGTGCGTCATTCTGCAGGTGAATTGATCTCAAGCTATTTTCCTTCCTTTTCAGTACCTGATTACCAGGAGCAGGATATTTTCCTGTGGAGAAAAGATACCGGCTTTGGATTCAGGATCCTGGGAGGCAATGAACCAGGCGAGCCGGTGAGTTCAAAGCAATAAGTGCATTTGTGCAATTCTGCGAGTATTGTGTTCATCATTTATTGATATTTATTATAGTTATTTATTCGTTTAATTAGTTTAATCTGTGGTGGTTATGGGTAGATGACATGCAATTAATTCCTGTGGTTTGACGTTGTAGTCCATCTAAAACAATTTTAAACAGAACTTAGCTAAATATTTTATAATTATTATGCATGCAGCTGTCATACTGCCAACATGGAATATTTATTTTTTTAACACAAAAACACATTTGTCTCACCGCAGGGCCATTTAAAATGAAATGATGAAGGCAAACAGTTTTAAAATTGCTGGAAATCTGTTTAATCTGTTTTATTTCCGCTTATTTCAGTTAACAAAAAACATTTTTAATAGTTTTGGCTTTAGTTAACAACACTATTAACATTATTAATTGGTTTATTTTAGTTATAATGCCAGACAGATTTTTTTTTTCTTTTTCATTGCCTATGTTGTTGCCTCGGCTCTTTGACAGTTTCAAAGGCGCCCAACAAATATAGACCCTTTGAAGATTTTCCAAATGTAATAGCCCAGGCATGGCCAAGTTCTCAGATTCAGTCTTCACCGCTTGTGCATGGTACCTTTTCCTATGTGAAATGTGCCCAGCACATTACAAACACTCCGCTTTTGGCAAAACTTGTTCCCAGTGAAAGCATCTGCCCTGTGTGTGTAGGTTGACAAAGGCTTTGATCTGTGCAGAACAGCCTCGATCAGTCAGAAAATATCTCTCAGACCACCAGTTCTTCCCTTTAATGAGGCCACGTTACATCTTTGAACTGATGAGCCAGTTTCTCGGACTCTAGTCCTTGAAGAATGAAAAACCGAGCTGTCTGCAATACTGCTCCTTTCGGCTGGTATAATTCCATAGAGGTTTTGCTATTTGGAGTACATTTCACAACTATTAGACTTAAAACACGCAGAAATCTCAGTGTTTCCATGAATTTAAAACCTTTGACACGACACTGACACAGAGTTTGAAAAGTGATGAACCTCAAGGGGTGAAGTTCAGTTTGGCCAAGACAGATTTGTTTCAAAACTCTTGTTAACTCTCTTTCTGTGTCTGTCTGTACAGATTTATATTGGCCACATTGTGAAATACGGAGCTGCCGATGAAGATGGGCGTCTGCGATCAGGAGACGAGCTAATTTGTGTGGATGGAACGGCTGTTGTGGGAAAATCCCATCAGCTAGTCGTTCAACTCATGCAACAAGCCGCAAAACAGGGTCACGTCAACCTGACTGTGAGACGCAAGACTGGATATGGATGTAAGCAGGCTACAAAATATTATTGTTGAGAAAAATTACGGGCCATAAATATTTATCACTAGTCATGAAACTGTATTTTACATTTTTATTGAAATGTAAAATACAGATTTTCCCCTTATGACAACAGAATTATTTCAGCTGTTTTTCTTGCATTATTGTGACCAACCGGTCACCTGCAGAGATGATGATGAGATAAGTCAGTGTCAGTCGCAGTCACAAAAACGTTAAGCCACAGAGATTTTATTGCTTATATTTCCATTTCGATGGTTTAATGCAGGACATTTACAACATGTGTGTTGAACATGGAGAAAAAGAAAACTTTGGATTGATTTGGATCATGCATTTGAAGTTCAAACTATCATTCTTGCATTTAATGCATTCCTTATAAAGTTACTGACTGACTGACTAACTATTTATTCATTTATTTATTTTGTTTTTTACACTTCCGTTCAAAAGTTTGGGGTAAGATTTTTTTTTTTTTATGTTTTTGAAAGAAGTCTCTTCTGCTCACGAAGGCTGCAATAAAACGGTAGTATTGTGAAATATTTTTACAATTTAAAAATAACTTTTCTATTGTAATATATTTTAAAATGTAGTTTATTCCTGTGATGGCAAAGTGGAATTTTCAGCATCATTACTCGTCTTCAGTGTCACATGATCCTTCAAAAATCATTCTAATATGCTAATTTGCTGCTCAAGAAACATTTTTATTATTATCACAGCTGAAATAGAAATCCTTTGTACCCTTCTTTGCTGAATAACAGCATTTGTTTCTTTTTTAGAAAAAAAAATCTTACTGACCTCAAACCTTTCAATGACATTGTACATTTTTTTTTATGTATTAATAAATCGGAGTCAAAAACAAAACAAAAAAGAAACACCAGCTCTGAACCAAATAAAAACTTGTTTTTTCCAATGTTCATTTTGTATCCTGGATTTGCTATGAAGTATTTCATGACCAGAAAAGATAATCTGTACCTGAAGTATAGCAAACTCCAGCATGTCTTTGAGCAGTTGTAAAGCTTTTCTGTCAGTATCATATGTCATTTATATCAGTATGCGGTGTCAATTCCAGAGTAAGTGTTAATTGCAGCTTACATGTTGCACTCTACATCCCTTACGTAATGACCAGCATGACTAGTGGAATTGTGAATTATGCAGGATTTTGCATAAGGTTGCCTGATTATCCATTCCTATCAGATAGACTTTATTTAAATGCGAGTTCATGGCACATGATAATGAGGGTACGCCTGCTGACTCTGGCTAATTAATCTATGCAGGGCTCTGAGTCCCATATGTCAGGTTTCAGAGTATAAGTTAACCTTTTTTACTCATCTAGGATCACCTACCTGAATACAAGAGCAGGGGAAGATATTTTAAACATCCAGGGAAATTTTGCTTTTATGTAATTACATGTCCTAACTATAGAAGCTTGTTTCCACCACGGAATAAAAAATAATATAATTGCAACTTTTTAGCTCACAGTTCTGCCTTTTTTTCTCGCAATTGCGAGTTTGTATCTCAAAATTCAGACTTTTTTTCTTTGGAATTGCAATTTTATATCTCGCAATTCAGACTTTATAACTCACAATTAGGACTGTATATCTCACGATTCTGAGAAAAAAGGCACAATTGCGAGAAATAAAGTCAGAATTCTGAGATATAAACTTGCGATTGCGAGAAAAAAAGTCAGAATTGCGAGTTTATATTCTGACTTTCTCACAATTGCGAGTTATACACATTTAACTTACAGAATTGCAAGATATAAACTCGCATTTCTGAGAAAAATGTTTCTCTCAATTCAGACTGTATACACACAATTGCGAGAAAAAAAGTCATAATTGCGAGATAATTTTTTTTTAATTATGGAGCAAAAACAAATTTCCATACCTAACCATCTTATGCAGTTCAGTGTTTGGTGCATAGATCATTAAACCTTTATCTGTTGAGCTTGTTGATGTGGAGCTCCTGAATTGGTTTCTCCTTGACTTGCAGAACATAAATCTCTCAGAGTGACCTTCCTAACCCTCCCCCAACTTTCTTCCTCCTCAGTGGCAAAGGTGGATGGTGAGATGCCTCCTTCTCCAGCCTCCTCTCACCACAGCAGCACACAGGCCCCGTCTCTAACCGAGGAGAAGCGCACGCCACAGGGCAGCCAGAACTCCCTCAACACGGTCAGCTCTGGGTCGGGCTCCACTAGCGGCATCGGAAGTGGAGGCGGAGGCGGCAGCAACAACACGGTGGTCCCCAATGCCATCCAACCCTACGATGTGGAGATCCAACGTGGAGAGAACGAAGGCTTCGGATTTGTTATTGTGTCGTCAGTGTCGAGGCCTGAAGCGGGAACTACTTTCGGTAAGTGTTGTGATTTAATGAATTATTTAATAATAAAACAATTCATTCAATGTATTTTTTTTAAAATTAAATATCCAGACAAAACACATTTATTTGTTACAAATTAATTTTTTTTTTTTTTTTAGTATATATTTATATTAAATTAACAATTTTGCAGGTTTTTTTTAGTTATTTTTGTCTGGATCTGCCTATAATTTTACTGAAAAACAAGTGTTTCTGTAGCTCAGCTGGTGGGACATGGCACTAGCAATGCCAGTGTCTTGAGTTTGTTTCCCAGAAAGCACTTAAAATGACAAAATGTATAGCTTGAATGCACTGTACATCACTTTGGATAAAATTGTCTGCCAAATGCATTGGGAACAAGCAATCACATATTTGCATATTTGCATATTCACTTCTTTCATATTATAAAAAGAGGAAAGGACTAAGAGATTCACATTCTTCTGGGAGCTTTTTGCCTCTGAATGGTGCTTTGGTTGTGGTTTTCACTTTTTGGTGGGTGTGGGTTCTTCGTATTTTCCTTACGCCAATCTGCATGTCCTGTGATTTTCTTATTTCGAAAGACAGTGTGTTCGCAATGCCTGCCTGAAGCAGGGGTGGATATCCACCCTCCCTTCATGGGCCTGTATTTCCGCTGTGCTTCCCAAAGCAAGACAAGTCTCCATTACACAAGATGGCTGTCAAGTTAGTGAAACAGCATTTAGGTTGTCCAAATCTCACCATGTAATCTCAGCAGTTGCCAGCAGCACTTGCCATCATTATTTTTTTAACAATTGCAATTGATAGAGAGATCAAGTTAGTAAAAAGACAAATCAAGAGTGACATCCCATGTTTAAAGACACAGATCCTTCTTCGTCGTGTTCATCAGAACGCTCCCACTCTTTAAACTCACAATAGTGCCGTTGGCAGCCTTCGCATAAGTGTACACTGGATCCAGGACGCTCAGTGATTACACCACGTGGGAGTTTTGTTCAGAGTGTTATGATGGAAGAGAGGAATGACAGATCCGTGTTTGAGAGGAATAAAAGAGAGGGAGCAGTGCTTGGCACTCTTTTACTTGCAACTGATGAAATGAGTTCCTGTGCCAGAGTCACTGTGAACGAGGACCTCAGAGTAAGCAGAGTTTCAGTCATCAATATTACAATCAAACAACAAATAATCTTCATAGCAGTGTGTCAAGCTGGTTGAATTTTATAGTTGTACTAACATTCCTGCCCAAGTGCCATCACAGCATTTAAATTGATCAAACATGCATGTTTCCCAAGATGAAACCACTAAAAATTGTTTGATATAAAAAATATACACAGTAAAAACAACTTTTAAAAAGGATTTCTCACATTAAGATTTACTAACAGCTTGCGCCAACGCAAACCCTCTTTTGGCATTAAAAAACTACTGTCGGGATTTACTAAAGACACACAGTGCAAAGTTAGCACTGAAAAGGCGTGGACTGAGTTGTTTTTGCTGACCTTATTGCATATGCATTTGTTGGAGTTTCTCTTTCAGATGCAAAATTTATGGGAGGAGAGTATTTAAGTGAATCACGCAACTTGATTTACTAATGTTTACACTAGTCAATTTACTGGTATTTGCGCCATTATTTAACACACAAAAAAGCATGTGTTCTTTAACTTGCACGTCAGCAGTAGATCACGTGCAAAACTTGCCACTCCTATAGGCGCATTTGTGGAATTGCGCTTTCACGCTAATTTGCCCCATTTAGTATATCTAGCCCTAAAAGTTTAAGGGGCCGTTCACACAGAACACGTTTTTGCATTCCCTTGCTTTGCTTTTCCGTTGTTTTCTATGTAAACATGTGCTAGATTAACGCGTTTGACCGTTGCACTCACGTCTTAAGTCTTTTACTGCATCTCGTGCATGACACACCATTCTAAAAACGCAGTGTTCAAGTTAAAAGATCAACTTTTAAAAATCACATTTTTTATTAATTCCACTGGCCAGCATCTATCATTTTTAAGCACAAAAACGCATTCTGTGTGAATGGCTCCTTAAAGGATTAGTTCACTTCAGAATTAAAATTTCCTGATAATTTACTCACCCCCATGTCATCCAAGATGTTCATGTCTTTCTTTCTTCAGTCAAAAAGAAATTAAGGTTTTTTAGGAGAACATTCCAGGATTTTTCACCATATAGTGGGAAAAAAATAGTCTAAAAAAAAAAAACATTTTAACCACAAGTGCTCTGCAGTGCACCACACATTACGTAATCACATTGGAAAGGTCACGTGACAAAGGCGGAAGTACTGATCCAGTGTCTACAAAGACTAAGTCAAACGTCCTTTACAAAAAAAGATAAAACAATGATGTCAGACGATTTTGAAGTTGGAGGAGAAAAATAGATGGAGATTTTCGCTCTACCGCGGTACTTCTGCCTACGTCGTGAATGACCTTTCCAACCTGATTACATAATGTGTGGTGCATCACAGAGCAGAGCAAGATGAGCATTTGTGGTTAAAAAGTATATACGTTTTTTTTTTTTTTTTTTTTTTTGGAAAATGACCGATTGTTTAGCTAGACAAGACCCTTATTTCTTGGCTGGGAATAATGTAGAGCCCTTTGAAGCTGCATTGAAACTGCAATTTGGACCTTCAGTCTGTTGTACCCTGTTGAAGTCCACTATATGGAGAAAAATTCTGGAATGTTTTAAAATTAGCCAATCAGAAAGGTTTTTGAATGGAGGGCTAACGGCACCTTTAGCGGCACACTACAGTACGTAAACCACAAAACGCAAACTTGAATAATGCTAATATTATCTAGTCATTTTTCATTATTCATCACACAGGCAGAGTTAAAGCACAATGCAGTGCTCTGAGGGAATTTCAAGAGTTTACACCTTTTTTTGCGTAATAAATAATTCAAAAGTGGTGGTGATTATTCACAGGATCTGAAGAGCGCTACAGAAATTATGCTCAAGGTGATCTAGCATGCATCCAAAAGTCTTTAATATCGCCAAATTCAGCAGATTCACTATGTCCGTTCTTGCATACCTTTGCTGTCCATTCAATAACATGCTTTTGTCTGTCACAAGTTACTTTTGAGGTGTATTTTGCTTGCAGGGCACAATCTGTGGGCATTCTATGAAAATGTTGGCACTTTAGCTTGGTGGCTTGGTGTATTAACCCCTACACATTCTCTCTTTCCCTTTTCTCTCTTTCTGTTTCTCTTTCTCCATCCCCACCAAAAAAATAAAACAAAAATAACCGTCTTAATTAAAACTCATACATGCTCAATCACTGTTGGCCAAAAGCTGGAAACGCATGTGTGGCAATGCCTCATAAAATAGGTCGCATCATCGAGGGAAGCCCAGCTGACCGCTGCGGGAAACTAAAAGTTGGAGACCGGATCCTGGCTGTAAATGGCTGCTCCATCACCAATAAGTCCCACTCGGATATCGTCAACCTTATCAAAGAGGCTGGAAACACGGTGACGCTGCGGATCATTCCAGGAGACGGTCAGTTTCTCTTTCATTCTCTTTCCCTTCACTCAACCAGCATAGCTGAGATGAAAACATATTGGGAACGTTGGTGTGTGCAATATGTGTAATAGCACAGCTTCTCAGCATACTGCTCTCGCGAGCCTCACAGTAATAATGTAGATGGTACGTTCAGCATTATTAGAAGAAGAATAATGAACAGGAACCTGTGAGGGGATCAACACACTGAATATGCAACACGCTCTTATAACCTTAGAGGCAGAACGCCTTCATATTGTGCTGTTGTAATAATGACAGATGGCACACCAACAAGGTTAGTCGGGGAATAAAGACACAGACGTGCATAAGCGTCATGCACATTCTAATGTTTCCCCAGAGATTTCAGTAGTGTCACCATTGGTGGAAAGAAAAAAAGCAGCAGGATCTATGTGTGCGGTCTTTGTTAAATAACAAAAATCACAATAGCCAAACACTCAGATTACTCAGAACTTCTCAAGAACTCAAACTGAACAACCTGTATACATTGATGATAACGGACAGAGAACAACTCAAAATGAGGGGTATAAATGCACAGGAAACAAACAGGCACTAAACGAGATAATTAACAAGACACAGGTGAGATGCATGAACAAGGAAAACACAGGAAACTGAACTGAGAACAGTGCAAAACTAACTCAGACAAACTGAAGCAAAACAAAGACCAGACATGACAGGTATTAACCTTTGAGAAAAATTGCATCTTTGGAGATTAAGTCAGAACTATGGAAGCTTGTTTCCGCCACGGAATAAAAAAAAAAAAGAAGAAGAAGAATTGCAACTTTTTATCTCACAATTCTGACTTTTTTTCTCAAAATTGCAAGTTTACATCTCACAATTCTGACTTTTATAAACTCGCAATTGCGAGATATAAAGTCAGAATTGTGTGATATAAAGTCGCAATTCTGATTTTTTTCTCAGAATTGAGCGTTTATATCTCGTAGTTCAAACTTTTTTTCTTGCAATTCTGACATCTTTTCTCAGAACTGTCAGGTATAAACTCGCAATTGCAAGGTATAAAGGCCAATTCTGAGCAGTCGCGTGTTATAAAGTCAGAATTGCGACTTTATATCTTGCAATTATGACTTTATATCACGCAACTGTGAGTATATATCTCAAAATTTTGTGACATTATAACTCACAATTCTGACTTTATAACTCGCATTTGTAAGGTTATATCTTGCAATTCTGACTTTATCCCCCAGTTTCGCAGACAAGGCTTAAGCTAATCCTAGACTAAAATGCATGTTTGAGCTGTTTTAACTGAAAGTAACTTGCACTGACATATCTTTAAATATATCACTGCCATTGTTTTGTCTCAAGATGCACACCAGTAATGTTTTTTTTTTTCTAGGGTATGTTTATAAAAGCTATGTATGTTTATAAAAGCCTAACCTAAGCCCTGTCTGTGAAACCAGGCCTATAACTCGCAATTGCAACTTTATACCACGCAATTCTGAGAAAAAAAGTCAGAATTGCGAGACGTAAACTCGCAATTGCAAGAAAAAAAAAGTCAGAATAATCAGATAAAAAGTTTCCCTTTTTATTTTTATTCAGTACGGAAACAAGCTTCTATACAGAAATTAACTGTGAGGATTGTTTTAGCAGCAATTTATTTGTCAGAAAAATATGTTTATATTTTATAGAAAAATATATCACCGAAAATAAAATGTATTTATTTATTTATAGAATTTTTTCCCCGCTTTTCATGCTAACAAAAACTCTGTCTCTGACCTATATCTAAATACTAATTAGTTGTACTAAGTGTTTTATTTTCTTTGATTAAGTCTCATCTCACCTAGGGCACCAAGTGAGCCAGAACTGACACTGGTTCCCCCTCAAAAACGTAAGTGTTGGCCAATGGTATAACAGCTCATGGTATATGCGTGCATGCATGTGCCAGTGTGTCGGTTCTCTATACTGAGTATTTTCCTCAGAGGGAAGGCGGCATGCAATAATGAGAAAGCTGTTTCCAGTGAAGTTTCGGCTCTACTATAATACGTGAAGCCAAATACACTGGGGTCTGTCTGAGTTTTCCATACTCTTTAATCAGAGAGGAGGAGAGTGCTGGCATACTATGGGGATTTCCAAAATTGACAGAATGTGGGTGTGTACGTCTGGTTGTGTTTACAGGAGGGCGAAGACTGTTCGTTGTGGGTAGTTTTTCTTTTTTGCTTCCCTGAATGTTACTTGACTGCAGTTACTAAACTGTACTCTTTTGGTTTCTTACTGGTTTCTGTGTATAATTTATGCATAATTTATAATTTATGCATTTCTTGTGCTTTCTGAGTGGAGAAAAGAGAAAAAAAAACAAGATAAAACCATGAGATGAGGAAAGAGAGAGAATGCCAAGTCTGTTCCCAGCAGAGTGATGGGGAAAGGCTATTTTAAGACGGTGGGATTCACGGGCTGTGCACTCATCAAAGTCCCCTCTCTCCCCCACAGTGACTGCCCAGTGGGGCAGAATTAAAGCAGCTTTGAGCGCAAGCAACAGCAGCCCGCATTTCATTGGTGACAGCTGATTTAAGAGTTAGGCCAATGAAGTCAAAGCAAATGATCCAAGATTAATTAAACTAGTACAGTGGTTCACCCCAAAATGGATCAAAGGAAATGTTTTGAAGAATGTTTAAACTGTTTTTTTCCTTTCGACAAAAGCATACAAAGACTACAGTCTGTCAAGCTCCAAAAAGTGCAAGAGGCACCATAAAATTACAATAAAATATAATGATTCTTCAGAAATCATAATAATATGCTGATTTGGTGCTCAAGATATATATTATAACTAATGTTGAAAACTGCTGTGCTGTTTAGTGCATTCTTTAAAAATATATATATTAAATTGATTTAAAAGTGACAGTAGAATTATTTATAATATAAATGCTGTTCTTTTGAACTTTCAATTAATCAAAGAATCATGAAAAAAAAAAATTATCATGGTTTCTACAAAATCAACATTGATAATAATAAGAACCATTATTAGTAAGTGAGCACCAACAAATGATAATAATCAAGCACCAAATCAGCATATTAGAATGATCATGTGACACTAAAGACTGGAGAAATGGCTGCTGAAAATTCAGCTTTGCCATCACAGGAAAAAATTCAATTTTAAAATAGTTATTTTGAATTGTGTATGTAATAACAATATTACTGACGTTATTGTATTTCGGATCAAATAAATACAGCCTTGGTGAGCATAAGAGACTTCTTTTAACATTTGAACATCTGAACAACATTTCAAAAACATTTGAAAAGCATAATTATTACAAGCTTTTGACCGGTAGTCTACAAAATATGACGTGTACAATATTTTCCAAGACCGAAAATTGAGTCATTATTCATAATATTCATAATTCATTATAAATCTGATCTTCTTCATTAGGTTTCAAATTTAATTCAAACTTGGGAACTCTAACCACAGCATGAACACTATTCAGGATATCTTAATTTATGTTCCATTGAAAGAATAAAATCATACATGTTTGGAACTGCATGAGAGTAAACAAATGCTACAGAATATTCATTTCTGGGTGAATTATCCCATCAACACGTGCTGTTGTAATTGTTAATGTCAGGGTAGATTGTGATAGGAGATTACAGACAAAAGAAGGAAACTGGGTGTTCGGCTTTGCATGGTATTCGGTCATTAGGTTGTAATGTAATCTGTGAGATGAAAGCTACAGCCAGAATGATAAATGTGCCGGTGTTCCTGTTGCCCAGCTGGAGTGCGCTTGCACAGTGCACCAGTGCTAATGTTTTGTTGTATGGAAAATGGGCCTCTGATACTTGGTCCACAGGGTACACTTACACACTGCACATGCATTATGGGTAATGATGTAGAGGCTTCTCTATCTTCCTTAACATTTTTGATGTTCCTCCCGCAGAGTCCTCCAATGCATCACTGCTGACCAACGCTGAGAAGATTGCAACCATAACTACCACACACACACCTCAACAGCAAACTGTACCTGAGCCAAGGTACACCTGAACTTAAAAACACCTATACAATACAGCCATTTTGAGTTGGATTAAAAAAGGAATTTGAAGTAATTTAAGTTATGTAATATTTTTGATGGTTGCTCATTATTTATTTATAAAGGAAAATTACATCAGCTACTCCATTAAAAAATGTAATGTGACTCCAAAATGTATTTGGACACTTAAGTCACATTTAAAAATGAATGAACTTCTTTGCTTCGGATAACAATAAATCAAACCAGTTGGTATCAGTGCTTTTCTGAAAGCTAACTTTTCCGAGCCATTTTTACTGGTTCCAGAATTGTTTTTTGATAGTTTGGGCTCAAGATATTTGGAAGAATGTTTGTAACCAAGCAGATCTTGCCCCCCATTGACTGCCATAGTATTTTTATTTCCTATTATGGTAGTCAATGGGGGGCGAGATCTGCTTGGTTACAAACATTCTTCCAAATATCTTCCTTTGTGTTCAGCAGAACAAAGAAATTTATATAGTTTTGGAACAACTTGAAGGGGATTAAACAATGACAGAATTTAAATTTTTGGGTGAACTATCCCTTTAAGTGTCCAAATGCTTTTTGGGGCTGCGATGTATCAGTGTTCATAATTTTACAAGTTTTGTTTGTCTTTTCCCCCAGAAACAACACCAAACCAAAACAGGAGTCTTTTGAGTTCAAAGCCCCACAAGCTCCACCTCCTCCAGCTCCGACACAACCTTCAAATCAGGTACATTGCTCACTCCATTCCCCACACTGCCATCTCCTTCAGATGTTTTGTCCTCTGAGAGAGGGCATGCCAGTAGTTTGATGAACTGTCAAAAACAAAAGACAGCAAAATCTTTGAACTACTAAAGCGAATTTGTGAAACATACCTTATGAACAGGGCTTGACATTGAATTTTTTTGCTCACCAGCCACTGTGACTAGTGGTTTTCCAAAGTTACTAGCCACACAGATGTTGACTGTTAGCAATAAGCAGTCAAAAATAACTCAATTTAGTACTGAGAGGCGGCTTTTTGTGTGCACATTTTGAGAATGAGTAAAATTATGTGCAATATGCGCAGTCCCATTCCGAAATTCTAGCCCTGTACAATTCTAACACCAACAATATTGATCCGGAGCAAATGAAACCAGTGAGTGAGGGAAGGCGGGTTTGTGTCAACTTGCTGTAGGAGAGATGAGAGGGCAAGAAAGTGCAGCTGGTATCATGTGTCTATTCTGCAGAAAATGAGTATTGGAAGCGTTTCAGATATTTCAATCTATATGTATCGAAAAATCGATATTTTTGATAGCACTACATTGCGCTTAGCTTATTATTTCAGATACCTTTTTTAAAGGACTACAATTGAAAAATGTATCTATTATATATACAATTCAACCCACCAAAGTGGCTAGTAGAAGTGACTGCGTTACATGCCACTGCTGAAATCCACCTGCATTTGACAGGATGGTGGGTGTTAATGTCAACTCAAGCCCTTCTTATGACTCATTTTACACTAGAGGTTCCCTTATTCTATGACTGTATGGTGGTATTTTGGACTTTGAATGTGTTCGTTGGTGCCTCGCGATGGCCCTGTTTCCCCTTACCCAAAACCATCAGAGCCAGATCAATTATTTAAGCTATTCCTCTGATGATGCTACTATCAAATACATATTAGTTTCCTGCTGGTGTCTTTTGTTACCTTTGCTGAAAGGGGAGCCTTGATGAAAAAAATGCACAATTATAGATTCATCACTGACCTTGGCGTGTATGTGTTTGTGTTTTAGGATGCTGAATTCTACTCTGTTGATCTGGAGAGGGACAATAAAGGCTTTGGTTTCAGCCTTCGAGGGGGTCGAGAGTACAACATGGACCTGTATGTGCTGAGACTGGCAGAGGACGGAGCAGCCGTGCGAAACGGAAAGATGAGGGTAAGTCCAGCTAACCCTGAACATGAATCAGGATGTGCATTTTAGGATTTAATCCTACTTGAATCAGAATCAGCATCTGAATATGAGTGATCTGAACTTAGATTCATGAAATCACCTAAAATGATGCCCCAAGATTAGTTATGATAGATGCCCATTATTTATATGAGTGGTACTTATTATATTATATTATATTATATTATATTATATTATATTATATTATATTATATTATATTATATACTGCTGAAGTTTGATTGGATACAATGCCTTTCTCACCAACAAAACATCTATGTAAGCATATAAGCACTTCCTTCTTTCTTTTTAAAAGCTGGTCATTTAATTTTCATTATATCTTACTTTATTTTATTTATTATATTATTAAAGTGATTTTTCTACTGAACAGTGAATTATGATTTGCCAGTGCCACTGATGTCAACAACAGAATATATATCAAGCATTTTCTTTTTATTGCTTTATAAAAGTTTATTTTGCTCTCCTAACTATGCATGATTATACAGTTAGTTATTTCATTTACTATTGTTAACACAGTTAGAATTCCTCACAACAACAAATCCTGTTTGAATAACACATTGTCCATCTCAGGACCCAGTCTTGCATCAGACTAGCACATTTCATTTCTATCCCCATAGTCATCATAGAAGGGATGTTAAAATGTGAATTTTTAAAACCGTCTATTAGCATCAATGCTAACAGCCGCTGTACTAAGCTCTGCAAGTTAAATGAGAGAATAGCAAAGCATAGCGACTGAAGCGCAGCGAGTTGTCAGCCGAAGACCCATTTATGTGGAAACGGTATTCCCTTGATGGTAAGCGCTGACAGATAACCAGAGGCAGAGAGGGAAAATAGAACAAAGGAAATTCTACCTTCCTCTTCATCTTTAGATTTCTCTATGCATGACGATGTTTACTGGATGTCACTGCTAAATATAGGTACCATTGCCTTATTTTTATTCTCTCTGCATCCTCTCTCCCACTCTGTATCGCTCTAGGTTGGAGATGAGATCCTGGAGATCAATGGGGAGAGCACCAAGGGCATGAAGCACGCCCGTGCCATTGAACTGATCAAAAACGGTGGCCGAAAAGTCCACCTGGTCCTAAGGAGGGGGGACGGCTCGGTGCCAGAATATGGTGGGTCAATCTACGAGAACATCCCCTTCTCCCCTGTCTTCACACCTTGAGGAGTTTCCCCCACGGGGGTCGACAACACCACCACCTCTTCTTTTCTGCGCACTGGTCCTCTCCTCTGACCTCCTCCCGGGTGATGGGCCTTCCTCTTGCTGCTGTTGCCCCCCCTTGCCTCGGTGCACTGGGCTAGCCTAAGGGACTATGGGATATGTGGCTTTTGGGTGGTGGTTGTGGCACATGCTTTTCGTAATACTTCACAAGAATTAAAAAAAAAACGCAAAGCGAGGAGGCAGAAATATTAACGTTTCTAAAACTGGATATACGTTTGTTTTTCAGAGAAAAAAAAAATATGATAAACTCTGTCATGCCCTCCATTGAGTTGGCACGACCATGTGAGTGAGTTGTAACATATTTATGATATTTATTGAAGGTGAATGTAAGCTACTGAGAAGGGTCTTTAAAGAGACTCCATGACTACAAACGCATTCTGGTATCATTAGCCGTTTCGGTGAAAACTCACAATACTGTATTCCACATATTCACAGATCTTTTTGCACGTTGTACATGTCAACTGCTTCATTGCAAACTTTACAGATGGTTCTTAAACTCCACGTTCCATTATCGTTTTTTTTTTTTTTTGTATCTAACGGATTGTTATCAGACGTTACATTTTTTCATTTACAGACAGAAAGCAACTCACTTATTGAGCATAATGTCAGTGCCGCATGATGTCAGTGAATATCTAAATGTTTTTTTTTTTTTTTTTTTTCTTGTCAATTTCCATAATATTTATGGAAAATTCATGTACTAATTTGCCACAGTTATTTTTTATGCTTTTGTTTTCGGTCTTGACCATTTAAAGATGCTCATTCATGTATTTTGTCGAGTTCAGAATGTGATATAATGTGTCCTTTCCCGCACCAACATGATATCTCTGTGAGGTTGTATATTTTTATACCATTTTGTACTTGTTTTTCTCATTTTTCTCTTCCATGTCTCACCACTTTTGTTTTCTTTCTGTTTGCAATGTAAACTGCTTCATATGGTGTGTGTGTTTGTGCACATAAGCTTGTTACGGCATCCACATCTCACTGTCTTTGGGTTGATTTGCTGCTGGGTGAGCGTGTGCGTGTGTGCGTGTGTGTGTGTGGGTATACGTGTGCGAGTTTGGTTCCGGCTCTCTCTGTTACTGTTGATTTTTCACTCAAGGGTGGGGGCGTTTTATGGACAATCTCTATCTTTGACTAATTGATAAAATAAACACTGTTTCCATTGCAAAAGAGCATAACTCTCTCACGACTGTTGTTTCAGGGATCTAAATGCTTCTCTCTCTTCTTTTTTATCTACTCTTTTTTTGTTGTTCTGGGCTCTTCCTTCCACCCATAGCGATGGTTGCTCCCCAAGTCGCTGCTTGTATGAGATCTGAAAAGACAGCAGAGCCTGCTTTCTACCAAAATCAGACCACGGTTTGTAGATCCCGTGTTCCGTCTCATCACATCTCTGGCAGTTTTCTGTGCTGTGGCTTCCTCTCAACTGTACTGTCCCTTGCAAGTTCATTTACACAAGAATGCATTGCCAGTGCTGTGGCCATTCCTGACATTGTGACCTGAATGAGTGGGTTCATTCTTGCATTTAAAGTTTGCCAACATCCCCACAGACAAAATGAAAACCTCATCAATGAATGCAATTTTTTTTTTTTTTTTTTATTAGTGGGTGTTTTGATTTGTTTTTTTGTCATGCGTTTTTTTTTTTTTTTTTTGTCGAAGTTTGCCACCCACCAAAGCCATTACCCGGTACAGGTACATTTTCTTTGACTCTTTAGATCCTTGTCTATCTTAGGCATGTAGAAAATATATAGCTCGAAAGTGCTTCTACCTGTAGAATCTTAGTTTTGAACTGCTTCAGAAAAGAGTCGTGGGAACAAAAATGTTTGCCTGCAAGTTTTGCCTAAGGTTTGTTACATCCAATTTTTCTAATCATGTAGACATGTCTATGTCAAACCAGTCCATTATGTTTGGAGGTAAATAATTAGAAATCAATTTGAACAGCATTTAAAAGCATCTAATGCATGAGTTTGTGTCAGATGAGTATCATCATCATCTGCATCAACACTAAACTAAAACTTCTTAATTGTTGCTTGAACACATTCAGTGTAGAAACAGAATCACCAAGTACGTTAACATGCACATTAACAACAGGTTTTTGTATAGCCGAGCTCCAGTCATTCGGACTCTGTGCCCCTCATACACTACATGAATCTGTGAAGTCTGACTGACCAAAATATGCAGACTGGCTCTGACTTGCGGCGTTGCCTCCAATCAGTGCGAAAATCATGTAGTGTATTCCAGCCTTGATTATTGTTTTAGTTCAACTGAAATCAAACTTTTAAAGTGCATTTAAACATACTTAAAGTTTTAGTTCTCCCAAAAATGAAAATTCTGTCATTAATTACTCACCCTCATGTCGTTCCACACCCGTAAGACCTTCTGATCATCTGAGGAACAAAAATTAAGATATTTTTAATGAAATCCAAGAGCTCTGACTCCTCAATAGACAGCAATTTAACCACCACTTTCAAGTAGGGCTGAGATAAAAATCGTTGCAATAAATCGAGAAATGATTCTGGATCGATTCTGAGATTTTCCGAATGCATTGCGATTCTCTCTTGAAGCTATTCTGAGCTTGATTTGTAACAGCAGATGGCGCTCTAGGCTAGTTTTTAACCGCACGCTCAAATGCTCATGAAGAAGACCGCTCGTGCATTCGGCTGAGTCTGAGAATGTACTTGCACCTCAGAATGCTTCTATGACGTGAGATTAATGTAAACAGGCCACTGTAAACACTCTTGTAATTTACTTCAACTTTTTCGAACTTTATGAATGATTATTTTATAGGCTGTTTCTAAAGCACGCAGTGCCATCTGCTGTTAAAAACTAAGCCCAGAATCAATTCGAGAGAGAATCGCAATGCATTCGGAAAATCTCAGAATTGATTTCTCGATGTATTGCAATGCTTTATTGTCCCAGCCCTACTTTCAAGGTCCCGAAAGGTACTAAAGAAATCGTTAAAATAGTCCATGTGACTGCAGTGGTTCGACCTTCAAGTGACGAGAATACTTTTTGTGCTCAAAAACAAAACAAAAATAATGACTTTATTCAACAATATCTTCTCTTCTGTGTCATACGCTGTTTACGTTCAGTGCTTCCAGGTTTTATGTCAAAACGCGAGTCATTATTGGCCGGCTCCTGCGCCAGCATCACATGCATGCATCATGGTGCTCGCGTGAAAAGCGTCGACCAATACTGAGCCGGCGTTCTGACGTGGAACCCAGAAGTGCTGGACGTAAACAGTGTAGGAGAATGACACAGAAGAGAAGATATTGTTGAATAAAGTCATTTGTGTTCCGAAGATGAACGAAGGTCTTACGGGTGTGGAACGACAAGAGGGTGAGTAATTAATGACAGAATTTTCTTGTTTGGGTGAACTAACCCTTTAATGGGGGCACTGTTGTCTAGTCATAGTAACAGCCAAACCAATATCAGCTTTTCATGGAAATATAGTAAGGATAAAGACACATCACAATCCATCACATAACATGATACTTGTTCAGGCAATAAATGATAACTGAGTTCACCCATAATTACTCATATCTTACAGACGGCATCAACGACGGCAACGGCCTCGGCGCCGGTGCACAAACTGTTTCGGAAGTGAACGCAGCTCCTCCCGAAAGTCGGCCCCACCCACCATCGGAGTCCAGCTATCCACCAGACCTTCACAAATCATCACGAAATGACGACAGGAGGGGGCGGGAGCCGGGCCAACGGGAGCACGGCCACCGGGAGCACGGCCACCGGTCAAACCACCGTCACAACAACCACAGACACCGCTCCCCTGAAAAGAAAAGCAGGAGCAAGGGTCACGGAAAGGACAGCGGAACTTCAAAGCCTCATAAGAGGAAGGGCGACAAGAAGAGGTCCAGCACGGATGACTCACAGCATCATCACCACCACAGCCACAACCACCATCACCACCGGAGGCACCGCTCCCCAGACAGACGCAGAGCTCGGAGCGCCGAGAACACCTTGGACAGTCGATACAACCAGAGACAAGGCCGCTCACCGGATAGACGGCATCATCGCCACTCTTCCCCTCGCAGACACAGTTCACCTCAGCGTTCACCGCACCGATCTGGTTATCGCCACAGTTCTCCTTACCGCCGTAGATCTCCCTACCGCTCCCCTCAACGCTCCAGATACCAGTCTCCCTCAAGACGTCCTATGGCTTCTTCAGATAAACCCTACAACAAAGAGTTCGACAGGGTGGTGGATGTGACCTTAAAGGAACCTCCTCCTCCGAAGCCTCCATCCCGCTCCGAGAGCATTCCACTTTTGGCGGCATCCCTGGACCGGCTCAGTCTGGATAACACCCTACAGAGAGAGCCACCCAGCTACCTTGAAGCCTATCGCGATTCGACCCTTCTCCGTGGGGCTTCTCGTGACGGCACCTTTCCCCGCGTTCGAACGCCCGACTCGGATTCGGCTTTCCGGAACTACAACTCTTTATTGAGGGGCCGCTCCCCTGTGAGAACTGGGGGCAGACAGGATGGATACCGTAGAAACGAGTCTCCGGTTTCATACTCGTACCGGACGAGGAGTCTAAGTCGAGACTTGTCTCCCATCAGAGGGTACCGTGATGAGGAGGAAGAGGAGGTCGGATCCCAGCTGAGTGGGTATTATAGCACGCTCAGATCCAATTACAGTAGAGCTGACAACAACGTACCTGAGCCGAGGAGGAAGGCCTACAAAGAGAGCTCCAAAGACCTCAGCATCTGATGGGTCGACTAGGAAGGACACCACACCCAGAGCCCACTGTCCACATGAGCCTTCATCCAAGGACTGCGCAGACCCTGGATACTAAATTATTGATTTGAAAACTGGTGTTTTCTCATGGTTGAACATCTTTACAACTCTCAACAGCAGAAGAATGATTTCTTTTCTTTCCATCGAAGTGTCATTTTGGTTTCTTTTATGACCCTTTTATAAATCTGCTAGCAGTTCTACAGAGTTTGACAACTATGTATAAAGAAAACGATTATGTGCCTAACAGTACCATTCTTGGTGTTTTCTTTTGTTTTGTTTTTCAAAGGACAGCCTTTTGGATTATGAAACCTTCTGTTACAGAGAGCCCTCTCATGCACCGAGCAGCTCAGTCAATGTGGTGCTCAGACATATACTGTGCATGTCTTTACACTTTCAATGTCTTTTCTCTCTTTTATTTTCTTTCTCTTCCCCAGTGCCACTGTTTTTTAGACATTTGACCAGAGTATAGCACAAGCCTGCATTCGTTTGTATATTTTTGACAGTTTGCAGTATGTGTACATTCAGAGGTGATCATTTTAAAAGAATGAAGGGATAATGAAATAAAAACTATGATGATAATGTTCAAAAAATAAAAACAGTATATATACACATTTTGATGGTCTTTCTTATAATTCTCAAGCTCACAAAGAGGAAATAGGCTAGTTAGCGACAGGTCGAGTGGAGGATAACTTGGACTGTGAAATATATTCAAGATGGATGCGTGTGGGAGGTAGAGATGGTGGTTAACTGCATTGGGTTCTTTAACACTTTGCCAACATGTCTGGAAAATAAAGAGAAGGAGAGAACAAAGACTTCTTTATCTTCTTGGCAGTTCAAAAGGTGAAGGAAAAGAGATTCAATACACACTACCCACGGAGTCGACAGCATTTTAAAAAAATCCAGTGAGAACAACTCCTCTCAGGTTATCAGATGAATAAGAGTCTGAGCCTTCCTCTCTGGCTTAAAGAGAATGATGTGAATGCATAAAACGAGAAGCACATCAGGTGTACTTTGTTCTCTACTACAGCCCTGGTAGGGATAGGATAGGGATCAGAGGGAATTAGTATGTCCTCTCTTGAACAACATAACTTTACAGAATGATAAACATTACAGACCCAGAAAAGTGTTTGAAAATATCTTGAAACTTTCAGTTAATTTAGGTTTGCCCAACTAAATCTAGGGCTTAAAACTATTTAGTTAATGCTGACACAGTTTGGTCTATAGCTAAATATTTAAAAGGTAGAAATCATGATTTTAACACATGAAAAGATGACTGGGCAGAAGAACAATGTTGAGAATTCTCTGATATCTGGCACAAGACAAAAGTGGTTGATTCATTCCTGGAATGACATAGTGTTAGTTGAGCTACCTGGTGTGAATGGCTGTTATTTTGACCTCATTTTAGTCCCACTGCTGCATCCAAGAATAGAAGGCCTACATTTTGGAGAATTAAAAAAAAAAAAGAAAAAAAAAAAAAAAAGAATTGGAGTGACGTAAACTACTGTTGCTTTTCAGCTGTGCAAAGTATGCTGACTTCCCAACATCTAGATCCAAGCAAACAAATCTATCTATCTATCTATCTGTGCTAGCTTTTGTGTCCTTCTCTTCTGTTTATGCAGGTTTCAATTTGTATTCTGTTGTACATCAGGGGAAGGGTAGGAGGTTTCTGGGTTGCTATAGTTACCTCAAGGTCATTTTTACAGAGTTTCATAGGCATTTGTTTCCAGAGAGCATGGCTCAAAAACTATAAAACGCCCATAAAAGTAATGATCATGGAAACATTGATTGGATTTTAGATGTTTAATTTTCCATGCTCACATACATGACAGAAAATGCAATTGTTTATAGTTGACTTTAGCAGTCAATGTCATTGTGTCAATGGTGCCTTGATCATTGTAAGGAAAGACATTTGAAGTTTTGCCATCAACTGTTCGATATTGTAGTTTAGATTTCAGTCCAATAAATGACATTATGTATATATAGATAGATAGTGAAATATTATTAAAATACTAATTTGATTTAAATTTGCTTTCTATTTGAATATATTTTAAAATGTAATTTATTCCTGTGATGGCAAAACTGATTTTTCAGCATTACTTCAGTCTTCAGTGTCACATGATCCTTCAGAAATCATTCTAATATGCTAATTTGCTGCACAAGAAACATTTCTTATTATTAACAATGTCAAACAGTTTAAGAAATATTTTGTAACAATGTAGAAGTCTTTACTGTCACTTTTAATCAATCTAATGCATCCTTGCTAATCTCACTGACCTCAAATATATATAAAATCCCAATTATGAATATAATATATAACATCAAGATTTGAACCCAGGTCCTCTTGCACATTAAGAGTTGTGTGACGCCCCTGAATTCACATATAATTATATAAAGTGCTGTTCTTGTCATGCTACAATAATAATAATTGCACGTATTATTTATATATATATATATATTTAAAATAGTTTTATCCCATTTACAGTCTGAGCTGTATTGAAACGCCTGTGTGCTGAGATATAAGTATACAACTCCATCTGCCGTTTCAGAATTTTCCATATGTCCTTACAGGGAAGCTGTCATAGGTTGCAGGCAGTCGAATTGTATATTCCACAAATAGCCTTGAGAATGACCCTCAGGCAGGAGATGCAGAGCTGGAGGAGACGGATGAGGTCTCTGTCTTGGACTTTGAAGTGGAACTTACTTCCTCCTCATCCTGGAAGGGATCCTTTCCTGAGCACACTACTAACATCATGGAGTGACGGAACTGCTTATTCATCATGACGTAAATGAGCGGGTTGTAGAGCGCCGAGCTCTTGGCAAAGAATGCCGGGATGGTCATGAAAATGGGGCTGAACTGACTCCCCTGGTGGGTGAAGATATACCAGGCGACACTGGCGTAGGGGACCCAACATATTAGGAAAGCGATGACCATGAGGATTACCATTCGGGTAACTTCTCGCTCGGCCCTCTGAGTAGTTTCAGATTCTTGCTGCTGGGCGGCTGCTACCTTCACAGCGCAGAGCAGACGGCCGTAGCAGAAAGAAATGATGGTGAGAGGGATTGTGAAGTGCACAAGGAACATGTAGATAACAAAAGACTCATTTTCAGTCTCAGGATTCAACGTGTAATAATCCACTCCGCACGAACACTGCAAGCCCTCAGGAATGTAGCGGGACCATCCGATTAGAGGTGGTATGGCACACGAACAGGCCATTGTCCAAGAGAAGGCAACACCGAAAGTGGCGTGGAGTTGCGTGAAGCGAAATTTGGTGAAGGGCTTGCAGACGACAACCCATCTCTCAACAGCCAAGACAACCAGAGACCAGAGGCCAATCTCACCACCGAGCGTAGCGAAGAGGCCTTCCAAGTTACAGCCAGCACGTCCTAGGACAAAATATCCATGTAAGGAGGTGTAGAAGGTCGTCGTGAATCCACCAAACACCATAAAGAGGTCGGCCACAGCTAAGTTCAGAAGGATGTAGTTCAGCGGGGTCCGAAGCTTTGTGTTTTCAATGGTCACATACAGTGTGAGGCCATTGATGGGGGTGCAGGTAACGATGAGGAAGAACATGTATGCGGCGACACAGTAATATGCCCATGGCGATGCCAGGTAGAACTGTGGGTACTCGTAAGGGCTGCGCACCACGCCAGTCACATTGGACATGGGAACGTAAAAGTCCGGTCCCTCCGTGCCATTCATGATCGCTGGTTTGTTTCTTGCAGTAGGTTTGTTTGGTCTGGAAAATTGAGCACACTCCGTCTAAGTGCATTTATAGGACAGATTATAGATTAGCATATTTGACTGCTCAGCAGAATATGGTTTAGACAATGCTTATGCTAATCTCTGCCTGCACTGACACACACTTACACTCATGGTGTGATCAGGTTATGTGGATTTAATCTGTCTACATCAATTGGGCTAAACAGATCAGTTAGTGCGTAGAGCAATTTAATACAACACATCTCCTGTTGTCTTCTTATTCAGTGCATATCTTTAACATATTATAAGTTTATTATAAGTTCTCAACAGCTAAAGAGAGTAAGAGTAGATGAATGAAAATGTACATGAACTTTTTTCAGCATAAAGATTTTAGGTTGAAAATAAAAGTGAAAGATTGTATGTTGTATATCTGGTCTTGTTTTTGTAAGTTATTCACCAGTGTTAATCAGCTTTTTGATTTGATTTCTATAGATTTAATTCTAACACTTTATATTTGACCCTAACGCTATATCTACTCCATACAATTTTGGCAACAGATTACAAGCAATATTAATTAAATTCAACAAATAGAATCGAGTTAGAATTAATCAACTTAATTCCTTAAATGTCAACCATTTAAAATGAGCAAAATTTAAGTAAAATTTAAACAAAAATATCTGAATAACAGACAGACGTCAAAGATGAATTAAGACCTCTTTATTTTTTTTTATTGCCAACATTGAAGAAACCTGATGATATCAAGCAGAATCACTGAAGGAATCAGAAACATAAGAATTAACAGAGGTTTAGATGTTGATGTTGATTTTATTGAAAATATTTGGTCACCATTATTGTGATCAGTGTTTCATTTAGTTGGGCAGTCTGACTTGCTAATTTTACACATTTTAAATGGTGGACTTTTAAGGAATTAATTAGATTAATTCTAACTCAATTCTTATATATTGAATTTAATTAATAATATTGATTGTAACCTGTTATCACAATTTTATTGAGTAGATAGAGCGTATTACTTTTTACAGTGTAGTTAAATTCAAAACACTAATATAAAAACTGTTGAACATTTATATACAGTAGTCAACATTTGAAGTGGATCAAAACCTTTCATCAAAGTTGTCCTAAAACCTTCTTCTTAGGACAACTTAGTTCTTTGGACAACTTTTTTTGATCCACTTTAAATGTTGACTACTGTAGTATGAGAGGAAATGTTTATTTATTTGTTCAGTTTCTAAGGGTTGTCTTTAAATTCTGTAGTAGTGGTCAAAATTGCCTGTGTAGAAATTAGACTTTGTAGACATGTTATTTAAGGAAACTGTGGGAAATTTTAAATTATATTATTAGAATTTATAACTAGTTCTATTCTTAGAGCATATTTTTTATTCATATTTAAATATAGTTATTTTATAGCATATTTCTATTAGTCATATTTCAACAAGCATCGATTTTTAAGACAGTACACCACTATGATGATATGTCTGATGTTTTATTATTATTATTATTATTATTTGATTTCAACAAAATAAGTATTATTTTAAAAAGGTTCTACTTGGTATTCAGAAATTTATATAATTCCATATTTCTCTCAAAATGAAAATTCGAAATCTAATAATTTAAAAACTTATAATTTAAAATGATTTAATATCTTTTCCATGAAAGGACAGTGTCACGTCAACAGAAATAAAGAGATGAGACGGAAAAAAAGTGAAACGTCAAGAGACAGTTTGGACTCGGTGTGCATTTTTGTGCAATAACTTCCCATGCGCCATCTTGTGGTGAATATCAGAAATCGCAGTTTTTCTACAACTGCAATCCCACACTTTATTTATTTATTATTTTGTAATTAACATATCTAAAATCCAGAAACTGCTGAAGTCATCATGTTAAATACTGATTGACCATATTGACAATTTCTATTATTAATCTCTACATAAATTTGAAGCATGATCAAAACAGAGTTTTACAAGTTATATTTTGCTTAATGGGCTGTTTGAATGGACAACAATGGGGTCCATATAGGTCCTTCACTGGCACAATGTGTACACGCCCTCTACTGCTGACAAACAACCCTGCAAGAGTGTACAGAAAACCTCCATCCCATTCCCACCAGACATGAACTCATCAATATTTGATTTATTTAGTATTGTCACAATTTTGAACTGGTATAATTCAGTACTTGGATTTATTATGTTTTCAAAGAAGGATACACCAAGTCCACTTTTCAGTGATGTCTTATTGTAAAATTATATTTGTTTAATTTGCTTAGACTAGTCATATAACTTTGCATGCTTCACTTAGTAAAATTTTTTTCCCTATTTTATTCCTTTCCATCTTTCCATTTTTTTCTATTTAGTTAAATTTAGGCCTACAGTTTTATATATACTGTTGAGCATTGGTACACGCACTTCTATTCCAAATGCAGATACGCTAAAACTGCAGCACTGGAGTGTGGGCCATTGCGCACACAAGTTTCTTTGAAATGAATGCAGTATTTTCTCAAACATCAATCCTTCACTCTGCAGGAGCTATTGGAGGACTGTTTATTAGCATCGGGTTCTTGACTTTGACAAGAGATCTGGCCTGGGGATTTGAATTATTTCATTCCAGTAGTGTATTAAATTATCTGTGCCTGTGACACAGAAAGACCAAACAAAGCTCTTCTCACATCAGCAGGACTTCCTGTGTGTCTCTCTCTCTCTCTGGTACTTAAGTGCTGGTTCTGTGAATAAAACTTACATGACTGTATATTATCCTGTTATTAATACCCCAGGATCAAAAGCTTTTTGTGCTAACTGATTGTAACAGTGTGTTTCTTCACACACATTCTGGTTTGTATTTTCTCTAAAGAAGGGAGAAGCTTCTAGTAGAAGTTATTTCTCAGGGCTTTTTTTTTTTTTTTCTGGACACACAATGTAATGTATGTGTCGGTCCATCCATCCATTCATCTATCCATACATCCATCCACAAAATTTTACATTTTATATATCATAATTAAAAACATACATTTTTGATTCCCATTACCATAGACTTTCAAGTGTTCTGGATTACTGTCCTGCTGGAAGTGAATCTTTGTCATAATGTAGATCTTTTGCTGACTAAATCAGATTTTTAAGAAGTGTTTGCCTGTTTATGACACCATTCATGTTCCTTTTGATGGCAGTAAGCTTTCCACTTCCTCCTGCAGGAAGCCCAGAACATGTTTCTGCCACACTTGATGGCAATATTGGTATTTTGGTTTGTGTCAGACATAACATTTGGCTTTCAGGTCAGCTTTAGGGTTGTCAGACTACAATATTTTCTTCCGAAAGGTTTTAGGTTCCGTCTAGTCAGTCTCCCAAAGAGCAGTGTTGAACAAACTACTGATATCTGGATAGTCTCTCCAGTTTTAGCCAGAGAGCGATGAAACTCTGTTAGTGTTGCAACTGACCTCTTAGTCTGACAGTTGCTCTTCTTGTCTAGTTGCTCAATTTGTCTGGATTTTTTATTTATTTATTTATTTTTTATTTTTTGCCACAGTGGACTTCAAAAACGCTCCTTAAAAGTTTCAAGGTTTTCCAGGATTTTGCCCAATAAAATCTTAAAGGGGACCTATTATGCCCCTTTTTACAATATCTAATATAAGTCTCAGGTGTCCCCGGAATGCGTCGGTTGAAGTTTCAGCACAAAATACCTCACATTTCATTTATTATACCATGCTGTAAATGCCCATTTTTTTAGTGGAAGGGAAAACATCCTGTTTTGTGCATGTCTCTTTAAATGCAAATAAGCTGCTTTCCAGAAGAGGGCGGAGCCTATACAGCTCATGCCTCTGATACTCTGCTAAAAACGAACAAAACGTCTGTCTGGTTTTGGTTATTTATCTCTATCGCCGCCACACTCACGTGACACTGCAGTTCTTCGTCATAATGAAAGTTAATTATTTGCATGCATTTTAAAGCTATCAGTAAAATGTATAGTTTTCTGATCACACACATCCGAAACACACGCACAGAAAGCTGGCTGTCAGACGGCGCATCCTGTGAGTATTAAACTTATTTCTCTTTCATGTCTTATTGCACTTAAACTGTCAAATACACACAAGGTTATGTCAAAAACACACAGTTCACAAACAGTGGGCTATGTCTGTGAACGTAAACGACAGGGAAAGAAATCGTGTAGATTAGATCTAAACTGACGGCAGTGTAATATACAGTATCTACTGCTGTATATGCTGCTGTTAACCAAACAACAAAAGAAAAACAGAAAATCAATCACTGCTCTTGATTAAATAACTTTAGTAGATTTAATAAGAATACATTTCTTACTTGAATGCTGCTGTTAAATGCTCTGACGAGGAGATAAACATGGCGGACTGTGTACAGCTCACTCAGCAGAGGAGCTAAGCTAATAGGGCCGATTCCGTCACCAGTCACAAATCTGGAACCGCTTGTTTGGAGAGACTGTTTATACGGATTATTTAAAAAAGGAGTGGGGGATTTTTACCATTATAGGCTGGTTGTTTACACACATCTGTGTTCAAATACCTTATAAAAGTCAATTTTGCATAATAGTTCCTTTTTGACATTCATTTCAACACAGTGATTAATGACAACATGATCAATCTGCTTTGATTTGCTGATGTTTTGTTTGCTGATGTTTTAAATTGTAAAAGTATTTTGATACTTACATAATTTCTGGCCATCATCTGAATCATCTCATTTTAATTTGACAATGTATGTGCCGATATTTTAGTATTATTTTTTATATTTTTATTTTTATTTTGTTTTTGTTTAAATTTGTTATGTGCATTTTTATAAGCTTTTTTAAAAATATATTGCTATTTAGCATTAAAGGGGGACTCAGCAGTATTTCAAATACACTGTTTGGAAGTTAGTCGGGCCGAGACCAACAACAAACATCTAACCAATCAGCATTAGGGAGCGTATGATGGTCGAGGAGACAGAACGAGCAAGAGGGAGATTTGCAAATAAGAAAAAAAACTGCAGAACGAAAGATGGGACACAATACAAAAGAGCTCAAAAGAATATCACTGGAATGAAGGTTTATGACTGGGCAAGCGCTTTAGGACTTTAATATTTGAAGCTTTCCAGTGCTGGAGAACTGGAAATTTCTTTAATTTAATTTAACTTTAATTTCTTTGTATTTCACCCTTAGTAATTTTAATACTTCAACTTCAACTAATATTTCTGTTACACACACACACACACACACAGATATATATATATATATATATATATATGTGAAATAGTTTTTATTTTTAGATTTATTTAGCAATAACAACACTGATTGTATGATGAAAATACACTCTAAAGTCACTGCAAAATATGTTATCAGCGAGATTATTCATTTTGTGGTCATTGAAGGTTGAAAACTGTAGACTATAACAAAGTAGTTTATCTTTTCTATGTCTGTATCCACTCATGTATTGTATGACATTTTGAAATAAGTGAGATACTGAAATGAAATATTGTGCATGTTGTGATTGCAACAGGGCTTTTGTATAGTTAGTGAGCCTGAGTTTGGGTCCAGAAAGCTCAAAAAAGCACCATGGGGCAATGCACATGAGAAACACAATCACGAATCAAGCTGCCCTCTGCCAAAGTAAATACATAAATGAGACAGACACCTACTGCTAGAGGGCCCTCCGTTGTATACAGTTGAGAAATACCAACATAAGAAACAGATTTGCCCACTTTGAAACATCAATCAAACAAACCAAGACTTGAGCGTTCTGACATTCTAAGCATATACTGTCAACATTTGTTTGGGTGATAAGTACAGTAGGCCTAGATTGAATTTCCATTATTGTGCTGTTTCTGTGCTGGTGAAGAATATCTGCATAATTTATGCAAGCATGGTGAATTTTTTTAAAAGGAAATCTTTTGTAACAATGTAGTCTTTCTGTCACATTTGATCAATTTAATGCATACATGCTCAATAAAAGTATAAATTTATTTTAAAAAGTGTTTCTTTAAAAAAACACAATTGTTTCCTTAGCTCAGGGGATTCTGGAAATGATTTTTAAAGGGATAGTTTACTCAAAAATGAAAATTGTCATCATTTACTCATTCCAAATCTGTATGCATTTCTTTTTTCTGCAGAACACAAAAGAAGATATTTTGAAGAATATGGTTAACCAAACAGTTGATAGGCCCTATTGACTTCCATAGTATGGAAAAAAATCAGAAGTCAATGGGGCCCATCAACTGACATTCTTCAGAATATCTTCTTTTGTGTTCTGCAGAAGAAAGAAATGTTTACAGATTTGGAACAACTTGAGAGTGAGTAAATTATGACAGAATTTTCTTTTTTGGGTGAACTATCCCTTTAAGTTTTGTGGTGAGATCTGTTGGTCTGTTAGATGTTTCATTTTTCAATGATCCGAGATCACTTTCACAGTCATTCTTATCCAAGATGTGGTTAGAAGTTGGCATTGAACATACTATACAAAAACTAAAAAATATGGTTTAGGCATAAATTAGACTGAAATGTTAAAAAGATAATAATCTGGAATTTTTTCAGTCATTGACTAGAAGTGTTTGTATAGCCTTTGTGTTAGATGTACAACAGATTAGGGGGTTGATGTAAGAGGAATAAGCAAGGAGTCTGCACTGAATCCTCAGGATGTTTGCATATGAACAGAGTCACTTCTCCACTAGATTCATCAGGCAGACTGATCTCACTGTACAGATCATTTGTAACACTGTCTGGCCTGACTGTAGGGGTCATTTGAACTGGTCTCTAATGTTGATTAATCAGTCGCAGTGAAACAGTTACAGTCTGTTTGGACTCAGAACAAGTGATAAGCAAGCAAAATATGAGCAGAACAGACCAAAATGTCTTGGCAGTGAAGAACAAAAATGATATCTGGAGACTGTCATTAGATAAGTTAGATAAGATGACCACAGAAGATATTGGTCTCAACTGTCAACTGAATTCTCACTTCCAGTGACATTATCCTTGTCTATTACTAACATCTTATCAATAATAGATTCACTTCACTGTGCAGTGAGGCAATGTGTGAGAGGTAGGCTATCATTCAAATTTGGCTACTAACCTTGAAATAGCGCAGGATTTATTTATTACGCTGCACTCTAGAATACTTGATTCTGATTGGTCAGTTGTGGAAGGTCAGATCCTTCACACCATGGATTCACACTCTGTTCTTTCATACAAACACAACTGGTGCCATCTACTGTCGATAAGTAAAAACAACAGTGGGTCTGTCCCAAATGGCACCCTAAGCCCTCGCGGTCTTCCTCTGAGTCCACGCTTTTATGATATAACTCCGCTTTGACTGTCGGGTAGAAGTCACCCCAGTGTGGGCTAGGCAAAAGTGTTCATCGAGGGCACATATTGGCGGTAAAGGGGGTGCTCAAGAGCACCCTTCTTAAACATAGAATGACAAATGGGACACTCTACGGTCTTCATGATTGTAAGTGCGCAAGACTGTCCCATGTCTGAAAAATGCCAAAGCGTTTTACACTTAAAGGGTTAGTTCACCCAAAAATGAAATTTCTGTCATTAATTACTCACCCTCATGTCGTTCCACGCCTGTAAGACCTTCATTCATCTTCAGAACACAAATATTTTTGATCATGAGGGTGAGTAATTAATGACAGAATGTTCATTTTTGGGTGAACTAACCCTTTAACTCATAGTAAATCCACACTATCTATAAGGCCCTGTCCTAAATGGCACACTTCATATGCACTTACGGTCTTGTGGACTTACAGTGGCCGCCGTGTTCTTGTGATGATGAAGTCCACAAGACTGTAGGATGTCCCATTTGTCATTTTAGGTTTCAGAAGGGCGCTCAAGCTCTGCGGTTGATATGTGCCCTCGATGCACACTTTTGCAGAGCCCACACTGAAGCAAACTCTGCAGCAGACTTCTACCCAACAGTTAAAGCGACGGTATGTCACTTGTAGGAAGACCCAGAATGTTTACGCTGCCATTTGGAACCGGCCTATAATACGGCTTAGGAGCACTATTTGAGGCTAAGAGTATCCCGTTCAGGAACTTATGTGCCCCGAATTTGCATCATGTCTAGGAAAACATTCCAGTAAGATGTCACACATACTGTACATTGGTTGTAAAATGTAAAGTGTTTCACATTTTATTGGTGCAGAGATTATATGTATTTTGTTAAACGTTTGCAAATCAAGGATCACAATCACAAACTGGTTAAGTGTGTCCCATTGAGTAAACAAAAGTCTTAAAACACTTGCGGTCTTCATGCCCACTTGAACACTTTGGCCATACTCCGGAAATACGTCACGTATGTAGACAAGTGCACAGGCAGCAAGTGTGGGTATTGGGACAGGTCCCCGTAAATTAATTACAGAATTACAGTACAGTCAAAATAAGAATATATTCTACAGACTTAACATTTTATGTTTTGTTGGTTACTTTTTTTTAAATCATAACTATTTATTTCCAGTCCTATATATAGGCCCGGTTTCACAGACAGGGCTTAGGCTAAGCCAGGATTAGGCCTTAGTTCAATTAGGCTATTTAAGTAGCTTTTATAAACATACCCTAGAAAAAAACATTACTGGTGTGCGTCTTGAGACAAAACAATAACACTGGCATATTTTAAGATATGTCGGTGCAAGTTGCTTTCAGTTGAAACAGCTCAAACATGCATTTTAGTCTAGAACTATCTTAAACCTTGTCTGTGAAACCGGGGGATAAAGTCCTAGATTTTCACTTTGACTTTTTCGATTCCACTGTAAATGTTCTTTAACACACTTCCTTTTTGGTATATCTATGACTGCACACATTTGAAAGTCAGGTATCAAAGGGATGTTGTCAACCATGAGTTTCTCAAAAGCATTGTAAATTTTTTCAGTGAGGCTGGTGTCTTCACACAGGTTTGAGAGGTGAAGATAACATTTTGGCAAGAAAATATCCTCCAGAAGGCAGTATGTGCTTCATCCCTTGATCTAATCATCCACTTTCTTCTTCAACACTATCAAACTTGGTCAGCTTCTCTTCTTTCCTGCTTGGCAAGGCTGCTTGTCTCTCCTTTTTGGATCTTTCTTTTCTCCATGTCTGCCAGGACTTCCTTCCACAAATTCATCTCAAAGCCTGCCTACATGTTTCGGCTAATGATTCTGGTTTATGTTTCAGCTATTACAGTAAGGAGTACTAGTAGGGAGGAGGTCGCATCCTCCCAGAATGATTACATCTCCGATATGACAATGCTGGACTGCTGGGAGAGACGTGTGGAAAGGCCTGCACAATGAAACTGAGGTGGGGTCTCTTATGCTAGGATGGCACTGTCATATCCCATTCCTGACCTTTTGAGACTTTGTTAAACCTAAGAGGTAGGAAGTGATGCTGGATGTGGAGGTGTTCACAGGATGTCCTGAACAATTATAGGTTGGGTTGACAGAAGGAAGTGACAGGACTACATGCTTCTGATGTTGAGGGGAGGGGAGTTGATGTGAATGTTACGAATGCGAATCGGCCCAGTTCTGTGGGAAAAACCAAGTGAGCATGCTCAGCTTCCCTGTAGAACAAAGGCCACTGGTTGTGCCTCTCGGGGACAAGCAGCAGATCTCATTCAGCACGCCTGCTGTGAGAGCAAAAAATAGAACGATTACACACTTGCTGATACACAAACCTTGGCCAAAATACACAGAGAGCATTTCTGAGCAGAGCAGCTATGATTTCAGGAGTAAAGCCAAAAATTGTAAACTAAATAGGGGATGCCAGGAATGGTTGTAACGTCTTGTTTCAATGTCTGTTTTAAAAATATGTTAAATATTTATTTCAAACTTTGAAATGATGTTCCCATATTTGTTTGCTACAAACTAAAACTGTTTTTGAAATCTTGTTTACACTTGTTTATTTATGCATTTATACTCCCCCAATCCCATTTTACTGTAAACAAAAAGGAAAAAGAGATAAAGGTTTTAGCAAACAAGTTGGAAAAATGATTGAAAAATACATGAAACAACCCTCCAGTCTGCTCAAATATGATATTTGTGACCCTGGACCACATAACCAGTCATAAAGGTCTTTTTTTAATTGAGATTTATACATCATCTGAAAGCTGAATAAATAAACCATCCATTGATGTATGGTTTGTTAGGATAGGACAATTTTTGGCAGAGACTACTATTTGAAAATCTGGAATATTGAGAAAATCGCCTTTAAAGTTGTCCAAATGAAGTCCTTTACAATGCATATCCACTCACAAAAATACATTTTTGATATATTTATGGTAGGAAATTTACAAAATATCTTCATGGAACATGATCTTTACTTAATATCCCAATGATTTTTGGCATAAAAGAAAAATCGATAATTTTGACTCATACAATGTATTGTTGGCTATTGCTACAAATATACCTGTGTGACTTATGACTGGTTTTGTGGTCCAGGGTCACATTTAAACCTTATTTGAACCTGCACAACTGTTTGAAACTTTGGGGTCTGTAAAGTTTTGAGAGAAGTTTCTTATGCTCACCAAGGCTGCATTTGTTTTTTTTATCATAAGTAACAGTAATATTATCAAATATTTTTACAATTTTAAATACCCTTGTAAAGCTTTGTAGTAATATTAAACTGTAAATAAATATAAATATAATTTTTAAATGTATATAATTACATATAATAAATTTATATTTAAATTTAAAGTAAAGTAAAAGTCTTTTTTACTGTCACTTTCTCATCTCATTCATCTTTGCTAAATAATGCACTCAATTTACATTTATCATTTCAATTGATTTTTTTATTTATTTATTTATTTTATTTTTTTTGTGGCTGTCCTTACTAACATTTTTATTATAATTATTATTTTTGCTTTTATTTTGCCACTATGTTCTATTTTGCCTTTACTTTGTACAGTGGGTTCAGTATTATTGTTGCCTCACCAATGAAACACTGTAGAAGTACTGTACATAGCTACTATAAAACACATCTCTGCTGAATAAATGTTGTTTTAGACTGACGTTACACAGATTATTGTAAAATCCACGTTGTTCTCATAGAGTTATAGTTATGCTTTGAAAGAACGCTCAAGCTACGTCGTTTCCCAGATGGAGAGGAGCCCAATGACGTAGTCCTCTCATATCTCTCTGCATGTGTATGAGCACAGTGACGTCTGCAGTTACTGAGTGTGTTTGGAACTGACCAGCGCGTAGAGAAGAGGAAGATGGCAAAGGAAAGGGATGTGAAGCAAGGAGTTCTGGGAAGACAACGTGGAGGGGCTTGAGAAAGGGTTTCATAAATCCCAGCGCACTTCTCTTAATCTTCCACATAAATTACTGTAATATCAGCTTTGTGTGAAATACTTTGTTAAAAGACTGTTAAAATAGTTTCTCCAGTCCCAGATTACTATACAGAGACAAGAAGTAAAGCATTCATAGGTTGATTTCTCTGAAAAGTCTAAAAAATTTGATTCTGTGGTACTTTCATTGTTTGTTTGAGCATAATGACCAGCCCGACAACAGCAACAACGGCTCAACCAGTGGCGCGAGTTTGGGTCGGTGCTGTCTGTTTGTTTGACCAATAACAGACAGGGGAGTGTTTAGGGAAAACTTTTTGATAACAATCATTGATTTTGAAATTCTGTTTGGTGTTTCTAGTGGTGCGGAAATGACACACTTCACTTCTTTTAAAATAATAGCATTCAAGAACAGGCCAAACTCAATACAATATTTCTGAACAGACTGCATTCTTTTTCAGAAAATATTTTTCTTTTCCAAACCGTGAACGACGTGGCATTTGTTAAAATCTGTATCGCACCCAAAGGAATTATTATGTGTTCATAGAGAGATTCCTATAGAATGACAATTAGGACAGTGTACCAAAACATATGGTGTATAAATGGTGTCTGAGGAAAATTAATAAATGAATAAACTCACAGTAATTTCGCATAGGAGGTCTGTGCTGTTCATATGCACAAGTGGTTAGTCTTTTGAACACACTTGGCCTCTTTAGTGTAGATAAAGCCTATTCAACTACAGCCAAGAGTGCTTCTACTTTTGTCTCCTTTAAGCACACCGACCTAACAATTTCTTACAGCTCACAATAAGAACTAGTTTAATCATAGTTTTGCTGTTGCATTTAAGCAGAAGTGAGACAGTGCCTTTTTTCACAGATAATTAGCTGGAATGTCTGTTTTGAGTTGTGGTCTGAGCTTATGTTTGAGGTTTTGTAAGAGGGTAGGTGTCATGATGAGTGTTTCAAAGTGATCTAAAACTGTATGCATAGCCTGGAGGATTGTCTTCCAGACTGTTGTAGTACACCACAAACCACTTTCAAAGAAATTATAAGATAAATGCCCATAAAGCTTTAAATAGGCTAGTTTCTAGTTTCTGCTTTTCACATTTTCTTCACTGCCAACTTGATTCTGAAGATGCTGGTGTGTAATATGAGACTTTTTAAAACCTGAAGTAGATACCTGAAATAGAAGAGTAGTAGTTCATGAACAGATTACACACCGATCAGTCATAACATTATGACCACTGACAGGTGAAGTGAATAACACCGATTATCTCTTCATCACGGCACCTGTTAATGGGTGGGATATATTAGACAGCAGGTGAACATTTTGTCCTCAAAGTTGATGTGTTAGAAGCAGGAAAAATGGGCAAGTGTAAAGATTTGAGCGAGTTTGACAAGGGGCAAACTGTAAACAAAACTGCATCTCTTGTGGGGTGTTCCCGGTCTGCAGTGGTCAATATCTATAAAAAGTGGTCCAAGGAAGGAACAGTGGTGAACTGGCGACAGGGTCATGGGCGGCCAAGGCTCAAATGCACGTGAGGAAAGAAGGCTGGCCCGTGTGGTCGTATAAAACAGACGAGCTACTGTAGCTCAAATTGCTCAAGAAGTTAATGCTGGTTCTGACAGAAAGTGTCAGAATACACAGTGCATCGCAGTTTGTTGCGTATGGGGCAGACCAGTCAGGGTGCCCATGCTGAACCCTGTCCACTGCCGAAAGCACCAACAGTGGGCACGTGAGCATCAGAACTGGACCACAGAGCAATGGAAGAAGGTGACCTGGTCTGATAAATCACGTTTTCTTTTACATCACGTGGATGGCTGGGTACGTGTGCATCCGCTTACCTGGGGAACACGTGGCACCAGGATGCACTAGGGGAAGAAGGCAAGCCGGCGGAGGCAGTTTGATGCTTTGGGCAATGATCTGCTGGGAAACCTTAGGTCCTGCCATCCATAGGGATGTTACTTTGACACATACCACCTACCTAAGCATTGTTGCAGACCATGTACACCCTTTCATGGAAACGATATTCCCAGGTGGCTGTGGCCTCTTTCAGCAGGATAATGCACCCTGCCACAAAGCAAAAATGGTTCAGGAATGGTTTGAGGAGCACAACAACGAGTTTGAGGTGTTGACTTGACCTCCAAATTCCTCAGATTTCAATCCAGCCGAGCATCTGTGGGATGTGCTGAACAAACAAGTCCGATCCATGGAGGCCCCACCTCACAACTTACAGGACTTAAAGGATCTGCTGCTAACATCTTGGTGCCAGATACCACAGCACACCTTTAGGGGTCTATAGGAGTCTATGCGTCGACGAGTCAGGGCTGTTTTGGCAGCAAAAGTGGGACCAACACAATATTAGGAAGGTGGTTATAATGTTATGCCTGATCTGTGTAAATACACTTATAGCAATCAACATTTTTTTTCATTACTTATTTTCAATATACTCTTTCTGTTTATTCCTCCAAGCATCTGCATCTTCTACAAGGGAGGGAGTCTGAGAAGAAAGGGATGAGTGAAACGAGAGACAACTGTTCTTGCTTTTGCCATTAAGTAAGTGGGAGACTGTTGTTGTAAAAGCACATTCCCTAAATGTTACTGCTATCAGCCTGTACGATGGAGTGAATAGCACAGACATATAACAGTTTGTGTGTTTAAGCGTAGAGCTGAGTGGAGACAGATATGCCACCCCAGTTGGAAAGGGCCGTTTCAAAGAGGCAGAAGACAGTTTATGTTTACAGAGAATAGTCTGACATTACAGGTGCACAGCAAAAATATGGTACTGCTATTCTTTAATATATATACAATGTTCAAGTGGAAACTATCACTCTGTTCCAAAACAAAATGTATACACTGTGCTGTGCTAGTAGCCATCCACTGTCTGCACTCACACTGGTAGTTGGCAAATTACATTGCAACTCATTTGCATTAAGTTCTTCAAAATACATGTGCAATGTGGCGGAATAAGTCCTGCCATATTACAACCAGTGTTGGGGAAAGTTACTTTTAAAGGTAATGCATTACAACATTGCGTTACTCCCTAAAAAAGTAACTAATTGCATTACTTTTTATGGAAAGTAAGGCGCTACATTACTTTTGTGTTGCTTTTTCTCATCTGGGGCGGGCTTGCTTTTTTGCTTTTTAATAACAAAAAACAACCAAAAGTTTTATTTTTGGCAAATGTAAAAAAAAGTGAAATGAATAAACCTTAAGCTGAAGGAAATGCAAATTCACGCCTGTACTGTAGAGGGCGCAGCTCAAACAAACCTTTCAGCTGTGCTGCCATTCTGGACTGCAGATGAATAGGATGCAGGCAAAGAAAGTTCAACACTCTTACTTCAGCAATAAAAACAAAAAATTAAACACAAATGTGATGTTTGTCTAAAGTCATTTTTGCTTATTAGTATGGTTGAATTTAGGGATGTAATGATTCACTCAACTCACGATGCGATATGATTCATGATTCTGGTTTCACGATACGATTTCCTCACAATTTATTTTTTAACAAAATGAGATTTAGACAAATTATAAATGAGAAAGTGTCTTTTTATTATTTCTCAGACAAGATACTGCATGTTTCTTTGTGAAATTTAAATATCTTTATAACAAAACTAAATTGAAGTTTTAAAACAAATCCTAAATCAAAAATCATTGTACACACGACTCAGCACTTACTCCTAATTTTTTTTTCAACATGGGGACAGGAGAGGTGTCAGTCAATATATGGGAAAACAAAGTAACTTGAGTTACTTATTTGAAAAAGTAACTCAGATATTTTCTTGTGAATTCAAAAGTAATGCGTTACTTTACTATTTACTTGAAAAAGTAATCTGATTACATAACTTGTGTTTCTTGTAATGCCTTACCCCCAACACTGATTACAACCCAGTCTCATTGAAAAAACTCAATGTCAAAATTTTTGAAAAACTATACATATACAATTCACTGTAGTTTTCAGCTTAAATGGCAGTAAAACACTAACAACTTTTATTCCTTTTTACACAAATTATAATTACAGGAGCAAATTATCAATTAAACATATCTCTGTGTGGTCCATTGCATAATAGGCCTACTATGACCTCAAAATACTTTTACCATGCTGCATGATTTGTAAACTAGTACATTTTGACATTTGCATTACATAACCAGCTCCATATGTATGGCTTTTCTGATGTACTTGCTCTCCTTGTACAGGTCACAATTAAACAGATTAAAGACTTGTAGAAGCAAGCTAAACTGGCATGGTTGTTTCACCAAATGCATCTTATGTTTGCTTTTGTTAAAACCTTTGTTGGTTAGGTTTGGGGTATAATTTAGTACGTTATTTTCAAACGCAACAGAGCACACTTACAGGACATCTAATTTCCAAACTGCCTTGATGTGTAAAACAACCAGCATAATAAATATTGCCAGATTCATCTGTTTTGGATAAAACTGAACTGGATTTTAGAATTACTCACCGGACAGTTCTCTTTGAAAGAGTTGCAAATATGGAACAAGCAATGTAATATCATTTCATAGAAATTTCGCCCCAGCCGCATTTTTCCAGTAATCCTGGGTTGGATTAATTAGTTAATTTAATACTGAAAATTACTATATTTAAAAAGTAGAATCATAGTTCAGTGTAGCTTTACTTAGTATTTTCTATGTGCTTTTTGCTTATTCGACTATCATGTCATTAGCTTAGCAAAATTCTAACGTCAAACTTTGCTGGAAACAACTGTCAGCCGAGTCTCCTGTGTGGAGCGCTATTTGTGTGACATGCGATGTTACTGCTATGTAGAGCATGTCAAACCACTTACGAGTGATGACTTATGAGCTTCTGTTTCAGAATGCTACTTTAGAAGGCAGCTGCCTATATAGCTAGTAGATAGCGGTGCAGCTCACTAGGTTTTGGAACAGAGGTACTATGTTTGAAATTCCCTGTGAGGCATCTGGCTACTCTTATCAGTTTCATTTGCTTCTTTTCATCCCCCTCACTCTGTTTCGTTCTCTCTCCATCTGTCTCTTTTTTTCCTTCAAAGATTTTTGGAAATAATCGTCTACATACCACACAGATGCCCCCACAGAGAAGCATTATCACACTGCCATCGAGGTCTGAGAGACACACATTACCATAGCACTGGTGTAGTTACATTTCTTATTATTTATGCTAAATTATTATGGAATTAACAATCTCTACAGACACAATCCTATGTATAAGAGCAGAATTTTCTATGATAAGCCTCTCTGAAGCATTTGAATTAATTGAGTCTTTGAAGCTTGCATGTCAAGACTAATGAGATGTGGTTAATTTTTCAGTATGTGACTAAAAGTTGAAGTAAACATCTGTTTGTAGGCATTACCAGAGACCCTGTCACGTACTGACAGATGCCAGTGACATATTCCAAGAGCTTGCCACCTCAGCAGTGCCAGCTGTTGGAGGCCCTCTCGGCATATCTCACACACACACACACTCTTCTTTCAGCTCTCTAGACACCTCATTCTCAAAGAAAATAATTCAGAGGTGTTGAATGACATACAGCAGTACCAAAAAATGCTTTGAGAAGATTGAGGCAGAAATTTTGCAAGAGAGTTTTTCCATTTCTCTGAGTGCACTTCAGTTTGGGAGTTTTTAGATGCAAGAGAGAATGAGAGTGGGCTTGAATGTGAGCTACCCTATTCGTTTTTGTCCTCAACACAGGCATCTTTTCCGCAAGTGTACCTTTTCCCCAGTTGAAATGCATTCACATCTGACTGGGATCCTGATTCCTGGTGTGATCCATGCTAAATGAGTGATTTATTTTTTTCTCAACCAGTTGAGCACAAACCCTGTCCCACAGTCAATTTAGTCAATTCAGCCACACAGCCACCTGTCAAAAAAAGTTCAGGCTTCAGAAAAATCATGGATGGATCCGATTGTGACAAATTGTAATGATTTCAGGATGTGCTACTAATGCTATACTTAAGTTAGGGTAGGGTTAGGGGTTAGTGTTTGTTCCAGCGCTGTGTAGGCAATCAGCACTGTGATTGACATGACCAATGAAATCTTTAGATTTGACTGTGGGGTAAGGATTTCACGGTGAGGAAATATTCACACCGGTATATAAACACTGGTATTTATGTCCATTATCCAAATGAACTAAATGGTTTTTATTTCTATAAAAAGGCAAAACGACAGCAGGGGACGTAATTGGTAAGTAACACCAAATACCACAATAAGCCTACTGTGGGGCAGAGTTTGCACTTAAAGGGATACTCCACCCAAAAATTAAAATTCTGTCATAAATTTGTCACCCACACGTCGTTCCAAAACTGTATGATTTTCTTATTTCCGTGGAGCATAAAATATATATTTAAATATAAAATAATGTCTCATTTTGCCCATACAGAATGTTGTTTGGTTCCCAACACTCAAAATGTCTTTTTTTATGTTCAGCAGAAGAAAGAAAGTCATACAGGTTTGGAACAAGAGAGTGATGAAATGATCACAGAATTTTTATTCTTGGTAAAAAACTAAAAAACAAAAACAAAACATGCATACTAAAAAGTTCTTGATGTGACACTGCATATCCTCCTATTGACTCTTTCTTTATTTAATCTTCCATTCTTTTATTCTGTCCTCTCTTCATTCATAAATCTGAATCATTTCCTCAAACATTGCTACAGGGATTTTGCATGTAATCTGGCCACAAGTTGGATATTTATTGCCTACAAGTTTCACTGTGTTTCACCAGTTTTGTTTGTGGTTTATCTCCCTCCCTGCTTACACTTGAGTATGTGTGTCACTTCTTTTGATTGCCCACTTCTTGACATGAAATGTGGCTGCTTTCTGACATCACTCTTCTGCAAAGTAACATGTGTGCTCTTTTAACCATCTTTTTACCAACCACACCACCAGTTCTGAATGCAGAATTAATGCACTAATCTCAAACATGCTGTTATTCCTCATCTCTTCTCTCACAATAAATTCTGCAGTTTCACACTATAAACAACACACATGAGGTATTATTGTCTCCCAAATGGAGCTCAACACCTGCTATATTTTATACAATGGACCAGAAACTACCACCATCTTATGATGCATCATTTATCATAATCTAGCTAAGGGTAAAAGCATACAAAGCGTGACTTGGAAGTGACAGAGGCATTTTCTTGAGTTTGATTACATTTTTCCACTTAGCAGGCCATTTCAGAAAAGACCTGATCTCTTGAGACAGCTCTGATATTCCTGTGGCCTTCCAAAATGAACCAAAAATATTCAGTGAATTCTTGTCCGCTCATTTAAAGTGGTTAACCAGCACACCGAATGACCCAGGCAGCCTTCCTTGAACCTGAGTCAGTGCTGTTGAATACTCACTGAATCACCACCTTAATGCACCCCTGTGGGTCGAGCCCTGTTGATCAGGAGAACTTTCACACAATGCAAGCAGAGAACAGGAAACGGCAGGAAGGAAGAATTAATAATGCATCTGCATCAAGAACACATAGCTGGGAACCAATCAGTATGCAAACACATCCGTTTATTCAAATTTCCCTACTTTATTCATCAGGCCGTGGCAGTTCACGCTGCTTCTCTAAAGGGGTTCCTGAATGTTTATTCACAACAGCTCACTAAAATAGACTGTAATGGTTTTAAAACTAGACTAGTAATCTGATATTTCCCAAAAGTTCTTGCCTAAAACAGACAGATTATCTGTTGTAGTGAGTGAGGAGCTGATGATTCCTTCACATTCTGCACAATTCCAGGCCTGTTTGGTTGTCTGAGCATTTGAGGGCTGTGGTTACACACTGTGAGATTAGGGGCGGCTTCTAATTAAAACTCTTAATTACAAAACAAGACGAAGAAAAATATGGAAAATGGCTCTGAGGCGGTTTTCAAGCTATGAAATGCACTCCTCGACACTCATTGTGGAACATTTTGTTCATCTAAGATGATTGGATCTTTGTGTTTTCTTCAATCAAACTGCTATACTTAGATCTTCATTTCTCCTCGTCCCTGCAACACCGTAACAGATACATAACATAACATTCCAGACTTACAGATTTATATTTTTGATATTATAAAATATTACAGCTTTAGAGCAGATGTTTTCAAACTTTTTAATGTCATGAACCCTCAAATATGATAATCTCCTTCCTCAAATATAAATTCAGCAAAATATAAATATATTAAATAATTATTTTAGAGATAGTTATATCAAATTCTGTAGGTTTACCTTATAACTATTAAATATTTTTTTCACAGTTCTTTTCCTTTACTGACCACTGGTGATATATACAGTATTTTTTGAATAGCACTACAAGAGGGATGCATTAGGAAGACAAAATATGTGCTTTTGTTGATTATTTTTGTTTGAAGTGTCTGTATCTGATCAGAAGTTCAAAATGATGTGCTGGTGCATGAGCTTTGTGTGCGGTACGCTTAGTATCTGGTTGAGGCTATCAAGGTGAAGATAGCATTTGAAAATGTTTTGGTTTTGATTTTCTTTGTTCTTCTTTATCCCCTCTCTCTGCTATTAAGAAAGAAATACAGAACATCTGTATATCATTAATGCTAGAAAGCATAAATCATTCAAAAAGACAGTGCTGAGTAAAATAGGAAACTTTGATTTTTGTTGACTCACATCCATCATAGACTGCGCTGCATAAATGACCTTTTAAAATTGCTTTTGATCACTCACTAAAATAATGATCCTATTAGAATTACCATAACGGATTAGTATTTAAAAGCATTTGTCTGATTTGTGGGCAAAAGTTTAGGAACTATGTATACTTAGCAAGCAAGAAACTGAAGTGATGCACCCAAATGTTAACATAACTCCATCTCAAGAGGCCACAAAGCTTCCGCAAATCCTTTAGTGTGAGAGAGTAGATGAGCAGTATGGGTGTACTGTACACTTCTTGCACTAATTGTTTCTTGTCATCGAAATAATAGTTCCTGTAAAAATGAACAAAGCAAGCACAGCTGACTGATTTTCACGTAGCAGAAAACTAAGCAGGATGATTTTGTTTCATGTTTGTTAGCATGCATGTGCATACCTTACCATTGTAAGGATTTTTATTATTTTTCTTCCACCATAAAACGAATCGTGCAGCCCAAACCGTAAGGCCTAGAGACTTGAAACTTTGCCAGATGATAGTCCTCAATTTGGGGAGAACCGCAGAAGTTACGACCCCTATTGGCTAATAGGTGGCGCTACAGCGATCAAAAACATGAAACAGCTCATAACTCATAGACCGTTTGTCGTAGACTCGAGTGTCTTATATCACTGTAATCCCTGGCTCAAAACAAACAAAACGTATTTCATTTCTGGTATGCAAATTTTTCTGCCATTTTGAATTTTATCCAAAACCTATTTTTGCGAACTAGTCCTAGGTTTTTCGCCCGATCGGAACCAAACCAGTGCAGAAATGTTCTCTGGAGGCTGAATATCAAAAGAAATTTTGATTCACGGTCGCTAAGGGGCACCAAAACGTACGATGAGGGCGGAGCCACTTTTACTAAAATGGCTATAACTCGAGAACGAAATTAGATATTTGAGCACCTATTAGACAAGGTTAACGGAGGCCGACTCTTGGCCCTAAAGGTCTGTACAAATTTTGAAAGAAATCGGCGACACAAGTTGGCGCTAACGTCAGCAATCACGTGGTGTTTCAAAGATCCACACAATATGCATATCATTTGATAGATCTCCTCATGCTTAACAACTTTGCTTCAAGAACCAATGCTGTCAATCAAATCGTTCATTAATTATTCGCAAATATGTGAAAAACCTACTTTTACGAACTAGTCCTAGGTTTTTCGCCCGATCGGAACGAAACCAATGTAGGACAATTCTATGGACTCTCTAGATCAATAATTATCAAAAAAAGTTGAACTTTACCCTTTGGGTCGCTATAACTGGGTCATTTAGAAAATGGGCGTGGCTAAATATACCCAAAAGCCTATAAAGCCTAAACAAAAACTCAGAACTTCACGGAAATAGGTGAGCTCATGTAGCATATGACTCTAAAGAAGCACGCATTTTTGTGTAGATCAGACCATAGGTGGCGCTATAATTGTGAAAAAAACTTTAAAAAACATATGTTTTAATGGTTTTAGATGAAAATATATATAACTTTGGATGTGGTCGACTTATTTTCATGTCTTTAGACTCGTGAATCCTTGCTGAGTCCAACGATACCAAACATGGTAGGTTTCACCTTATGGTTTGTGCTACATTGTGATTTAGCGCTTAAAAACTTTTGCGAATACCTTCGAAACCGTTAGTCCGATCGAGATGAAACCAGCATAGGAAACACGAAACCTAAGTTGGTTTACTGCATGTTAAAGCCCAAATGTCAAAATTTTGATAGGAAGTGGCAAAAAAAGTCTTTCTCTTATATATAAGTGTCTATAACTTCAAAACGAAATGAGATATTTTTACCAAAATTGGCACACATATGTATAGACACTCCAAAAAAATGGTTGAGATTGGGCAATAGATGGCGCTATAACTGTCAAAAAACCTTTAAAAACCATGTTTTTCCTTACTGAATTGCCTGTATTGGCTGTAAATGATCTTTTCCAACTATGATCTAAGTGTTTACATGCTTGCTAAATACAATATAATACCTTTTTATATGCTTAAAGGCTTTAAATGCTTGAACCCCGGTAAATGCTGCTTGCAGCTTTAATTATTTTTATTATTATTATTTTTTTGTGCATTTACTGGGTCTGAATTAAAAACAAACAACAAGAGGAGAAGCTCACACACGTAATTGTAGATGATTTCTTACAAAATGCTTTCATTAAAAGCATTATAAATAAATAAAGCATTTTGTAAAAAAAAAAAATAAATAAATAAATCTTCTACAATTATGTGTGCGAGCTTCTCCTCTTGTTGGACTTGGTTATAATTTTTTGAGCTTATGTACCAAAGTATTTTCCATTTACAAACTTCTTTACTATTTTGTATGGACGTTTCATGGCTTTTTTGTTGGTCTTTTACTCTGAGTCTGAACAGCAATTTGTTTACTGGAATATTACTAACAAAAATTTCTTTATGATTAATATATTGAATAAATGATAACATTTTAACACCTCTGCTAATTGCAAGACTGTCACGGCGAGGCATCAATCATCATCAATCATCCCACATCATGCAAATGACTGTCTTTTTGCAGAACCTAGGGAACAAAAGAGGGAATTTATTTTCATTTTGTACTCACTGATCAACTGTAGTGATCATAATTACCACAAGCATATAGTTTTAGACACTGATTAATAATTTCCCAATGTCACAAAACATATCCCTGATGAGCTTGTTGTGCCATGTGTTTCTACTGTAACATCTCCAGACTGAACGTTGAAACAGTATCAGCTTTCTTTATACGAAAGAGAAGACGCTGATGTCTTAATAAACTGTAGTAATGGACAACCCTGTAAGGACTCATTCAAAGAGTGTGGCATCATTTAGAGAGTTTTGAAAATAGCTCTCAAAGAAATTCATATGTTGTCATCTGGTACCTCTGCTCATGGTTGGAATGTTGCCGCTTATTTTGATTCTCTTAAAGGGTTAGTTCACCCAAAAATGAAAATTTCTGTCATTAATTACTCACCCTCAAGTCGTTCTACACCCGTAAGACCTTCGTTCATCTTCGGTCATCCATCGGATTTTATCAAAAATATCTTAATTTGTGTTCTGAAGATAAACGAAGGTCTTATAGGTGTGGAACGACATGAGGGTGAGTAATAAATGACAAAATGTTCATTTTTGGGTGAACTAACCCTTTAAACGTGACGAAAATTTGAGTAGTTGGTCCAAGGCCAATATTACAGACTGTTTTGGGAGATTGTGAACTAAGCACTTATCTCCTCCCTTCTCTTCTGTATAGGTTACAGGTGGGTTGGCTTTCTGTGGGGTTTCAGAAATGTGCTCAACCAGATGCTTTTGATTGTTCTGTTTGAAAAACAAGAATCAGTGTGTTTAAAAGAGATTAAATGGGTCAAATTCCACTAAATGCAGTAATTCCTTTTTTATTTTTGATGCACTTTGCTTTTCTTTATATCTATTATGCAGTCAGCTCACATTTTATGAGGCACAAAGCCATGCTTTGTGGCTAAAAATCTTCTAGCAGAATCGTTTAACTGGAAATTGAACGAATGGTAGTGATCACAGTACATTATATTTAAAAACTCTTTGAAAACTGCTCTCATAAAAACTGTATTGCTGTCTTGTCAATTAAATGTTGCCTGTGGCTTCTTTTGAGTATTCAGACAGCAAGAGACTTTAGGTACTGTATGTCTCAAAGACTTTATGCTTTAATTTAGTATTTATTTAAACAAATACTGACTTTTCAAACCACTGGGATGATATTTATATAACCTTAATAAGGTTGGGGGATGAGAGGGAATATAATTGTAAACAACTAAAGCTACTTCCTCGAGAGCTGAGTTGCACATCTGGAAGTCCCTCAAGTTTAAACATGCACTTTATGACCTACTGAGAATCACTCGCTACAGTATAAGCAACTCTGCCAAAAAGAAACAAAAGATAATCGCTTCATAGGTAAATTTTGGATCTAGCCCTTGATTAAAAATTTGAGTTTGAAAGTTTGCAGTGTTAGATGTAATCTCCCATTAGACTCCCATTAGATTAATTCGGCAGGATGGGAGGGTGATCGTCACAATCCCAATAGGGATTCAGATCCCACCCATATCTAAGCTACACCAGTCTGTTCTATAAACATGAATGATAATGATGATTCTGATTCTGAATGATAAATTTTAAGCAGTGTTTTTTTTTTTGTGGAATCTGCATGAACAAAAAGGAAACTGCAATTGCAAATATATGTCACTTCCATTCATAAGTTTTGGAAGTTTTTGAAAGAAGTCTCTTATTGTCATGGACTGCCTGTTTTGTTTTTTTTAATTTAATGGACTTTTTGTTTCTCTCAGTTACCTATTTTCCTTTGTTCCAGATTCCAGCTGTCTGGAATTGTTTGTGTGTCATGTCTACACGCTGTTTCATAGCCTTTCATCTTGTGGATTAATTTGTTTAATTAACAAATATTTCGTATATTTGAACCTGTTTAAACTCTTTCATCATCATCATCATCATCATCATCTGGACAAAACATGACAGAATACCAGACCAAGACTGAAAATGGATATCAATTCCATAAATATAGCCCCGATGGGGAATTTTGACAGGCCCACATGGGTTGTGATTTTATTTTTCAAAGTGGAAGAGACTTGGAGGAATACGTGGAGGAGTTCGTCAGTGTCTGCCATCACGCCACCTGCGACAACCTGACACTTATGGAGGGGTTCAGGTGCGGACTGGACAATGAAATTCGGCTGGTCAAGCAACAGGGGGATTCCTGCTGGATGCTGGTGGATTACCTGTGGATAGAGGGAGTCATAAATGTTCTTCGTCACCACCATTGTGTTTCACAACCAACCTTCCTCTCCTGTTTGTTCCACTGAAGCCAGCCATTCCTTCAGCGCTGCCTACGCTGGCTCCCTTCAGCCTTTCAGCTCATCTATTGGCTTTGCCATGCAACTCGGATCCACATCGGGGTTTCCAGTCACCAGCTCCACTGTGGAATGGGGATTCGCTGGCTCCACCTCATCCATCCGAACCCTCAGCTCCACCTCGGTCCATTGACCAGTTGGCTCTGCCCTGGCTCCTTGTCTCCTCAGCTCCACCTGGGACCATCATCCCTTCGGTTCCACTGGGCTCCCTTTTCCCACCAGCTCCACCTTGGTCAGTTGTCACCCCACCATCGCCATGGACTTCTGGGCTGTCTGCTGTGCTCCATCCTTGCACCCCTACGGCCACACCAGGCTCCTCCATCCCTCAGGCTCCACCGCGGTCCTCACTCACTGGTGTCGCCTCAATCCTCCAGCCCCCTGGCTGATGTCACCAGAACTCCACCTTGGACTCCTGGTCCATTGATGCCACCGTGTCTCTCGGCTCTGGGCTCTCGTCAGCCGTTGGCTCCTCCGTAGATTCTTCCACCATCCACTCCTCCATGGTTCCTTCCTCCATCCACTCCTCCAGGGGTTCTTCCACCATCAGCTCCTCCTTGGCTCCTTCCACTGTCTACTCCTCACCCTGTTTGCAGGTCTTTGCCAGGTCCTCATCCACCTCCAGAGCCCGCCCCCTCCCTCCCTCAGCCCCGGGGGTTTGATGCTCTGTCACGGACTGCCTGTTTTGTTTTTGTTTTCATGGACAGTTTCCCGTTCTTCATTTGTTACCATGGTTTTTGATTAATTAGTTGTCACCTGTTAATCACTGAGTTCATTCATCCTGTGTATTTATGTTCCTCATTTCCTTTAGTTCATTATCTGGTACTATTCGTGTGTCGTGTCTACACACTGTTTCATAGCCTTTCATCTTGAATATATATATATATATATATATAACATTTAATTAAATTTAATATTTAAATATTTAAATGTATTTTATTTCTGTGATGGCAAAGCTGAATTTTCAGCATCATTACTCCAGTCTTCAGTGTCACGTGATCCTTCAGAGATCATTTTGTTATGCTGATTTCATATTATTATTAATGTGTGAAATTTATTTCAGGATTCTTTGAAGAATAGAAAGTTCAAAATAAACATGTATTTGAAATGGAAATGTTTTTAACATTATAAATGAAATAGACTTTATTATTAAAAAAATACTCTTTACTATCACTTTTGATCAATTGGATGCATCCTTGCTGAATAAAAGTATTTATTTCTGACAGCTCTTGTTGGTATCATAACCAGGTGTATTTTAATTACTGGTTACTTTTAGAGAAAAAAATTATTATACACTTCTTTGAATTTCCCTTACTCGTTTTTTCCACAATGAGGTAGGAATATGTGGGAAGGAAAGTTACATTATAAAACATTTCAGGCTATTTTCTTCCCAACTGGGATTGTTTTGCTGTGGTTTTTGAATAAATTCTCAATTTAGACAAAGAATAACACAATGATGGGGTGTGTAATTTAGGAACAAAAAGCAAACATTTTACATGCAGTGTTCTTGATGCGGAGATGGTTATTCGTAGTTCAAAGGCTGACATTTGCAATCATTATTGTCTCTTTCACAGCATGCATAAACAGCAAGGCCGGTAACGTCCATTAAATGCTCTGACCATGTGTAGCTAGTTAATATACTGACTTTACAACAAAATGACCACAATTTTCTAGGATAAGTGCTTTGACATAACTAAAGACTCTACATTGCTCTGATCTTCCGTCGCATGCAATTCATGTGTAAAGCATGAAAACACTCCATTCTAATTAACGGGTTTTGACTATTCAGCTACACTCATTACTAACAGGTGCATAAAATCAAGCATCCAACCAAACAATTTCCTTAGATAAACATTTTTAGTTGAATGGGACTCTTTCGTGTGGTTCACTGGAGTGGAAGACCTTGGCTGGCCTGTCGACACTTGAACCCCACTGAACACCTTCAGGGTGAACTGAAATGCTGAATACAGGCCAGATCACCCAACACTAGTGCTTGAGTGAATTCCCTGCATCCGTGATCCAACATGTATTGGAAACAGTTATTCAAACAAGGGAGGTCCGAATATGCTTTGGTTTCCATTTTATTTTTTATGTGACATGTTTCATAACTTGGCATCTTTCCATCACTGTTTTCCAGGTCATGTCACTAAAACTGAAGTGAGAGACAGCAAGCAAGAGTACTCTTGGTGACCATGAGATCCTACAACTTCCTTTGTGCAGCTTTGATAGCAGCAAGTAATAAAACAGAACATTTCCTTTTTCATGTTGTTATCAGTTACAGTAGCTTCCGTTGAGCTCACTGCTCCTCTCATTTTCGGTCCCCTCCTTCTAACAGAGATAAGTAGGTCATTAGGGTAGTTGAGATTTTCTTATGCATTATAGCATTTTACATCTCTAAAGACACAAAGTGACAGTTTTCTGTGACTTCAGAAAGAGTAAAACATGATTTCATTGCATGTGATAAGATACTATGCACAAATGCTGATGTGCAGCCCAATCAAATAAAACATCCCTGGGAGATGAAACGTATCTTTGCAGCTCAAATTTACATCAGATCTGTGTTTTCCTTTGGAGTCCATTGCAGAGCTTGTACAGATGGATAGTCGCAGGAAACCACAAGCCCAGAAGGGATTTGGCATAGCATTTGGTCTGCAAACTACAAAGAGAAAACACCAGTGTACCCTTGTAAAAGAGTTAAAATAAAGCTGAAATCAAATTTAAAGGCTTATTGATTGACTCATAGACTGACTATATGCAGTGTGCTGCAAGAGATTCTGCCTTTAATTTAAGATTTAAGTTTTTATTTTTCTGTAGGATTTGCAGCATATAGTATGAGCAGCAAACATTTAGGACTGAATTTATTGAGGAACTATTTTTGAACTAGGTGGGTCCTCTGAATTATGGGGTAAGCAACTATTTTCTCTTTGATTTCCTGCCAAGTTTCAAAGCCTCATTAGAACGGCATTATTTGTGGAATTTCTCCTTTGCCTGATCGTTGATAATTACCTGTCCTAAACAATTTCTTCAGGCCAGATGCAGTCTAATAATGAATAGGTACATAGCCACGTGAACGCAACATGCCTAAACTGTGCTCTTTGTTGGGGAATAACAATACAAACAAATTAGGAGGGAAAAATCCCTTTGTCTTGAAACGAAAGCATTCTTGCTATATTAGGTTATAGTCTTAATGGACACACTACCTCTGTTACTCCATTAAGAGTGTGACATTGCTTTTATACAACAGTTGATGAACAAGAAGTTAATAAGAAGTAAACTTACATTTTAGACACAGTATTTCCAGTTACTTCAACAACAAAAATAATAAAGTCACAGCAATATTAACTTTTGCATGTATCCGAGAAAGGCAGTGTTTCATTTCTGAATGTATCAGTGCTGTTAAATATTATATAATTTTTATTAAATATAAAAATTGCAAATATTTAAATAAATGATTTAATGACCTCAATAAAAAAGTCACTCTTTTCATTCCTGAATCAATCAGTGTGTTTGAATTAATTGGCTGGGTGAATGATTCAATGACTCACTCATAGAGAACAGTCACTTGTTGCCACCTACTGGCGTAATGATGTAACCTAAAGAAAGAGTTACTGAAATTCTTTACTATTATTACTATATCTTGTGCGTTTTGCCTTTACTCATAACACTGCTTCATGAAGCTTCGGAGCTTTACGAATCGAATCAGTGAATCGGAGCGCCAAAGTCACGTGATTTCAGCAGTTTGGCATTATGATACGCAATCCGAATCACTGATTCGACTCAAAAGATTCATAACACTCTGAAGCAGTGTTTTGAATCGGCCATCACTAGATATTGTTAAAAACAATTTTTTTTTTTTTTTTTGGAGCACAAAAAATATTCTCCTTGCTTTATAATATTAAGATAGAACCACTGAACTCATATGAACTGATTTAAATATGTTTTTAGTATCTTCATGGATCTTGAAAGAGGAAGTAGGGGAGCGCGGGGCACAACCTAACGCTTTTTGACTTTCTTAGTTTGTGTAAATCTACTTAGGGTTCAGATAATTTATTTTGTTCCACATTAATTTCACACATGTCTGGTACAAATATGTGGCTTTGTTTCATTAATACAGTGTATACTTTTTTCTTTATTTAGCCCGAAAGAAGGGAAGTGAAATGTGACAACATGCCCCATAGGTGGGGTACATTGTAACATGACCATTTGGCAGCTAAAAATGTTATGTGATTGAATTAAAAAAATATACATGACAAACTAAAATATTTTGTCAATTAAAGACAATAATTATTTTTTTCATATAAAAAGTAGCATTTTTTTAGAAATATTTTCATAAAATAGCATTTTTTTAGAAATTCAAATTTAAATAATTTTGTAGTTTGACAATGAACACTCTGCAAAACACAGCTATACAGCACTGGTCAAAACAATACAGGCAAACAGATGAAGAGACATATTAAGACATTCAGAAAAACACAGAGCTGAACAAAAACACTCCCTCCCTCCACTCACAGCTCTCACAGAACATGAGATAAATAGACGAGCCAGTACAAATGCTGAACATTTCTTGAAATAATATTTTCTGGATGTTCAGGTTCTTCCTCTCAGTCTTTATTCACCTTTTTTATATAGTTTATCAACAGAAATTCATAAAAGTTGATTATGCCAGTTATATCGTAACTGTATAGAACAGTATAGTTCTAATAGCGGGGCACATTGTAACGCAGTGTTACAACGAACCCTATCTGCGCAACTGGAATTTAAACCTGGTTAGTGTCTTCTGATAGTTAGTGAAGCATTAAAGAACTACCCAAACTACTAAACAAGAGATTGGAGATTAAAATAATATCAGATTTGTCTAATTTTAAATAAACACAAAAAATATAGATGAAAAGAAATTTACTTTTGCTATTGTTAAATAAATGTTCAGTGATATCTCACAAAGATTTCTGAATTTTGGTTTTTAAACCATGTGTGTTACAACTAACCCCGCGTTAGTTTGTGTCCCGCTCTCCCCTACCATTGCTGTCTATGCAGGCCTCGCTGACCCATCGGATTTAATCAAAAATATCTTAATTTGTGTTCCGAAGATGAACGAAGGTCTTACGGGTGTAGAACGACATGAGGGTGAGTAATAAATGACATTATTTTCATTTTTGGGTGAACTAACCCTTTAAGAACACAGTCTTTTTGTCCAACGTTTTTGCTTCAAATAAAAGTTTGTAATGTTGTGATTCACCTCTCAGCTGGTTGGCTTGGTTCATGTCTTATAACGCTTGAACAAAGGCTTTTTTAAATCCCAATGGGACAAATTAATGGAAAAAATGCTTCCAGAACCAAGGCTACTGAAAAAGTGGTACTTTGCACTACTTGGGCACCAATGCACTCTTCTGAGAATGACGTTTTAATGAGTTAGCATGCATGATGTAGGCTACCTCATTGACAAAAAAGGCATGTTGAAAATATTTTAAAATAGGCATATAAGAAAACCACCAGGCTTTCCACTTGTACAATTGAGCGTGGTTAGTTAATTGAGTGGGAACATTTTATAATCGTACCTGAACAGTCCTTACGTGTAAATTCATTTATAACCATTCCGTGCCTTATAGTAGTGATCCTTTCAGTATTCGAAATTCGCCATTTTGAATAAAAATATGTCATTTATGTGAATCGTGTAGATCCGATGAGTTTTTCTTTCGGGGGTGAGGGTGTCAGGGTGAGTTTGCAGGCACAATAAATCGAAAATGGGCTACTTTCCCATAGACTAGAGTGAGACCATAAACGTCTCTCGAGCTGTCGTGATCTTTTTTGGTGCTCTGTGGTGTGACTGACACATCGCTGTAGCGCTTCATTTCAAACAGAGGCAGAGCGCACGTGAACCAATCATCTCTTCCGCTTTACAACACGAAATAAACATGAATGGATGTAGGATGAATGAATACCGAAGGTATGTTGAAAGATCCAGTACAACTTATTGAAATCCGTATCATGTCATGTCATATGTAATGTTAATCGATCAATCATTGTTTCAACCGCGGAAAAGCGCCAATAAAATAGCTTGTAAAAATGTCACATTTAGCCTACCTCAGAAAAGCTGTTCAATGTCAAAAACTCGTTAGTCAGCTACAAAAATGAACGTAGAGAGGAGCATTCTGATAGGCTATATATCTGTGACTGTAGGCCATTGCATATTCATTTACTTAACATGTGCTTCAATAGGCTACTGAATGTATAAAACCGTTTTATGACGGCCACCATTTAAATGTTTAGGCCGATATTAAAAACGAGTAGAAACAGTATTAAAAACAAGTAGAAACATAATTATTATAAAATGTATTATAATGTTATAATAAAAACCTCTTTATGTGTAATTTATATGCAAGTAGCTTAAAATCAATTAATTGTAACCTTTAATATTATAATGATGCACCAGCTGTGGTTCCCTGTATAGTTTACAGCATTAGCTGAGAGATATTTTTTCTTTGAGGAAATTTGCCATGTACTGTGCCTGATAGGCCCCAAATTAATCAATGTTAAATTAAAGGTAATCAAATCGAAATCAAATTGCAAGCTTCTGAATCAAAATCGAATCCAGTTGGGAAATTTGTGTCAATGCCCAGCCCTAGTGTTAATAAATGTTTTTTTTTTTTTTTAAGTATTATTATTTTATTTTTTTACTTGATGCAAATGTTGTTTTTTCCATTTATTTTCTTGTGGGAGTGCACCAGAATGCTTAGTTTACATGTTAAAATCATGAAAATTTTCTCCTGGGGCAGGATGCCCCCAGACCCCCCTACTACTATTTAATTTGTCACCTTTTTCACCACTTTGGAGTTTGCAGGTATGTAGTATGCAACAACAGTGTTAGTAACTTGCCTCTAAACCTCTGGCTAATGCTTACTCCCACAGCAAGTGGACCTTTGACATTTGAACTTCATGGATCACTCTTTCTGAAATTCAGCATTCATGAGCACACTCATGCATCTTGCACTTATTCTCAAGTCTTTGAGATTGTGATATTCTGAAAAGCATGTTTAATCTGCAGTCTCTCATTGTTTCCCAGTGAGACTCTGAAGAGTGTATGATTGATTGTAGTTTATTATACTAATAGTAATTTTGGGGCACAACATCCTCCCACTTTTGCTTTTTTTTTTTTTTTAATCAGAGCAGCATTCCTTTTATACCTGACAAAGCTTACTCTATAAAACAGGTTGTTTTGAGTTTCATATAATGCTTTTGGCCTCAAAGAAGGATTTGCTGTTTAATAAAGTACTGTGCTTTACTTGCCTTTTCCTGAGGAATGAGTGTTTCAGGGTATACAAGTATAGGAATTTCAGCCTGTTGTCATATGATATTTCCTGTACTTCTCCAGCCATCCAGTTCACAACTGAAACATACGCAAAAGACAATCTCAGGCCAGAATGTCATTACTGCTGGGAAAGAGAGAGAGGATCAATAGCGATATTCTGCTTATGCATTTGAATCAACTTTTTGGTGATAATCTGTTTAGTGTGAAATAATCTTGATCACCTGAACATCTTGATTTGGAGCAAACTTCTCAAAATGTCCTAACATGTCTTGTCTGTTGTGTCTGAAATATTTGGGTGAGGTTAGTTTTACAAGGATCTACTGATGTGGAAAGCGCTAATGTCTGAAAGAACTGACCTTCTAAGTTTTGACAGTTTCGTTTATTTATTGCTCTTGAAATATAAAATCTTTTTTGGTCTCTCCTGTTCTGAAAAAAAAAAAAAAAAAAAGCTTAAAGGTAAAAGCAATAGTTTCTGTTGTAGTTGCAAATCAGTTTGCATTGAGATCTTGACTAATGAGGCAAGTTTTTCTCATATAGTGCCAGGAGCTCTGCTGGATTGCAATTATGAATTGCGATTCCCTCAAGTTTGTCAAACTTTCCGTATATAACTGTTGGATCATCTGACATGCAACAAGATGATCTGATGTTTTGGACTGAAAAGCTGTCAATCACAGTGATTAGAAGCACTGCCTCTCCACGATTTCACAAAAGATGACTAATGTGCTTATGTTCAGACAGCCAAGTTACAATTTATGCTGTTTGTGAAGAATGAAGGATGAAGACTCATGATCATCATCACTGATGTCTTGAAGCTCAGTCAGGTTGTCTATCTGATTGTATTCTGAAATTTGCAAAATTTTTGTAATAAATATAGAGGATTTCCCTCAGCATGTCTCTCTCACTCTTTCTTAGTCTCTTTCAGAATCTCAAATTCCTCCCTCCCTTTCGTCTCTTTTCAGTGAATAGCCAGAGTAGCACAGGAGCGTAGAGGTAATTTGGGCTGCCGTTTTTCTCCAGCGGGGGCCCTAGTGCGCACCGCTGCGATCCTGTCAGACGCTGAGGGGCTGAAGTCACAGTCAGTCCCAAGTCTCCAAGCTCCTGCCAGCAGGACTCTGGCCTGGCCATTCTCATCCCAGTGACAACCAGAGAATGGAGTTTGTGACCCAGAATTCTAAGCTATATATGATATGACAAAAGGCCAGGCCACTGCATCTGGAGAGGGCAAGCATATTTCCCCATGGTTCCTCCTTCTCAGGCACATGGCTTTGATGTAAAGATGTACAGTTTGGAGAGTTGTTTTTTTTATAGGGAGACATAATCTGATTGGCTTCTCTTAAACTTTGATTAAAGGAATATTCAATACAAGATAAGCTTTACTGACAGCACTTGTGGCATAATGCTGATAACTTTTGCTATATAACTTTTCTTTTACGTTGCTACTGTATGACAATGTACTGCCTAAAACCCTAAACCGACCATAAAAATAACAAGAACAACTTGTAAAAAAGTGTGTATTATTTGTGCTGCAATTTAAGTGTTTTATATAATAAGTTTCATGATTCTGCTTTTAAATCCAAAAATGTACTTTTATTTGCCTCACTGTTACCTGAAAATGAGGGACAAGTCAAAATACTTTTTTGTGGTATTAAACTTGGAATATTCCCTTAAGGAAGTGGTTTCAGTTTATTTGCATTAATGTCAATAAATTTATTAATAAGATGAACTCACCAGAAGGAAATGAAGAGCTGCACTGATATGTAATGAGGAACACTGCATTCAGTTTGTTAAAGCAGACTAGTCATGTGTAATCATAAGCATTATGTGATTAAAAATCCCCTTATCGATGACTCTCTGCATTTATCATCCCTAAACATGATACTAAATGTTTGGTGAAAGGAACATAAGACACAAGGTGTAGCTAAAGAAAATAGTTTGCCTGACATGACAAGTGATTATATGGGTCCTTCTTATTCATTTACTCCCCTCCCTTCTCCCTCTTTCTGTCCAGCTGCTTTGTATCAGCGTGGAGGCTTAAGCAGTTTGGGCATTGAGTTATCTTTTTCAATTTCTCTCACAGCTGAGAGTGATTAGGTCACCATGTTGTCCTTATGTTTGACACAAGAAGATATGTGAGGAGATGGGTCAGGCAGCCGTAATGCAATGCCACGAAGGCTCAGATCAACAATATAACCACTTTTCTTAAACCATCTGTCACATTTCATATTAATCAAAGTTTGTCTGACTCCATCTGGATGCCCAATCCCACACGTTTTTCCAAGTACTCGCCATAGTCAGTGTCACAACAGTGAGACCATATGTAAAAAGCTCTCCCATACGTTACATGATGAGAATGATTCAGTGCGGCCATTCTTGGTCAAAAGAAAATGTCTGAAAAGTCTAAACAAATTACTTTTTGGAAAAGCTGAGAAGTTTTAGGAACAAAGATGTGCTTTGTTAGGAGGTGGCATGGAAAAGGTCTTTCCAACCTTAAGTTTTATCTATCTCTTTTTTTTTTTTAAGTCTATCTCTGTTTGCACATCTTGATGGATCTCTGCTTTACTTAATCTGTAGTGTTACCATTCCATGGAGCAGTATAAAATTTGGAAAGTGTCTGGATTTGGAAAAGACCCCAAGCAGCTGCTCTAGATCTTGGAAAGTGTCCATGCTCAGTTTAGCTCTGTCAGCACTCTGACCTGGCAATGCATTTGATATTTAAAAGCTTATTAAGACAAAACACACACATTTTCACCCAATGTAATACAAGATTCAGCAATTCTAAGCACTAAATGAAAATCAACTAGCTGATATAGGCATATTTCTACACCTAAAAATCAGCCCCTTTTCTATTTTGAGATGGCTCCCAAGAAAGCTTTTTGTAATGCGTTATGGGAATTTATTCTGAAGAACTTAAAAAAAAAAAAAAAGTATGGCCAAGCGCACAATCCAGAGACAACTGTGGCAGGAGGGTATGTCCTAAAAATAATTTTGTTTGAGATCAACATAAAAGACATATATTGAGCGTGAAACACATTACATTGCTATGGAAGTCTGTTTCTGCCGCCGAGTTAAAACAATAATTGTGATAAAGCATCTGCTTAATGAAAATATGTGACCTGTGCTGGCAAAATGAGTCGCAATAAGCACATTTTCAAAAATGAGTTATTGTTATTTTCACAATCTCTATTTAAAAAAATTCAAAATGATGTATGGTTTGTTGGAATCAGAGAACAAATGAGTGAGCTACACTTGTATGAAGTCGATAGAGTCTGCAAAGTCAATTTTGAGTAAAATCTGGTTAAAGTTTTCTGAAGGTTCCAAAACAAAATTCCTGTTTATAACAGCTAACTTAGCGTACACACCTTGTCAAAACCAAATATCTATAGGAAAAATATATATTCAACTTTTTTTCAATATTTTACTTCAATATTTTGAAGTAGCTACTGTAATTCTGTTTATATGTGCATGTCGGGATCACACGCTATCTGAGGCGTCTTTGTGTGCACGCTTCGGATCTTTCAATCAGCATGAGTAAGATCGATTTGTTTATATCAGCATGAGTTTGAAAATCACATTTCATTGGTTCAGACTCATGCCATCAAAAATTTGCTATGAATATTCACAAAGTTGGAATGCTGTGCTTTAAAACGATACCAAACTTGTGCTGAGGGAAGCACGCATGGTGAAACAAGCAGAGAAAAACTACATTATTCATGGCCAAAGGAAAGGTACTCCTCTCAGAAAACGTCCAAATAAAGATACTTTTAGATGTTTAATTGCTATTTGAAGCATTTGGTCGCTAGATGAGGGCTTAATGAAGTCATTTTTGTGAAAACCTTAAATTCGACCAAAATCGATATTTTTGCCAGCACGGGTCACAAAGGTAAATGTTTATATCTCAGAATTTACTTAATTTCTCATAATTTTGACTTTATATCTCACTAGGTAATTGTGAAATTGAATTTGTTTCATGCAATTATGACTATTTCACGCAAAATGACTTATAACTCTCATAACTGCGACTGCCACTTTGTTTATCTTAAGTGTGACTCTGTCTCGCAATTATGAACTTGTTTCTTGAATTTTTGACTTTAAATCTCACTGTGTGGCTGTGTTTCTTCATTTGCGAATTTGTTTCTCATAATTGCAACTTCATATCCCACAAATGGGACTTCAATTTGACTGTTTCTCAGGATTGCCACTTTGTTTCCCTTAATTGTGTCTTTATATCCCACAAATGTGACTTTATTTCTTATTTTAAACTTTGTCACAAGTACCTTTTTCATTTTTTACTCTGGGGGGAAAATAGGTTTCCATACATTTCTGAATGACTGCTGAGTCATTTTGTTGAGTTGCAAATTTATGCAGCATTCTAGAAATCCAAATGTGCATTTGTGTGTGCAATCTATTAGCAACCTGTGTTCAATTGGACCATAACTTTAAAAATTTCTCTCCACCCTATTTTTCTCATGAGAACGCACAAGAATCTGCCTCAACTGCAGGATGAAGAAAAGAACAATCCAGAACCTGGGAATTTAGATATTATATCTGATTGCCTGGTGAGGTAAAGTTCAGCATGGTGGTTCAGGGACATTCAGCATCTCATCTTGACCCTTCTTTGAACACTCAAGCCAAATTTCAGCATCCATTCAAGCTAATTCTTATCATCTCATCAAAGCCAAGAGGAAGTGAAGTTTACACTGACTTGAGGTCACCCTTGATACACGATTACGAAGTCCAACACACTACACTCTGCCTCTCTCTCCCTCATTCATACTTTCCATTGAGGAGCCTTACAGCTGGTGCACAGTAAAATCCACATTCACTCCAGGAAATCCTACAGTGTAGATACAATCTCCAACTCCTTTCATCTAAACCTAAAACATAGCTGTAATGGAAAACTGTTTGTACTCTGCTTTGTCCAAATCTATAACCCAGTGAATCCCATGAAGCGGCAGGTTTATAGTCACTTCAGAGAAGATGGCCTACTTTAACTGTAAATAGAGATACTGTAAAAGTTTGTGGCTGTAAGGAGCAATGTATCGACCTGAGATGTTTATAGTGCACATGCATGCAGTGATTTAAAAATCAGCTCATCAAAGTCTTCTTAAGATTCTAATTCGCAATTATAGTGCAGAGTAACATTTGTTATTGATATATACATTGCCCGGCCAAAAAAAAAGTTGCTGTTTGGATTTTAATAGGCAAATACTTAAGAGTCTATGGATGGATCATTATTACAGTGATTATTATTTTTCTAGCATGTTATATGTTTGGCAACGGCTCTTTTAACCCTACAAGATGGAGTGTGTAGCTTTTCATTTCTTAAACAACCATGTATTAAGATGTATCATGGCTATATTCCAGGATGACAATGTCAAGATTTATCAGGCTCAAAATGTGAAAGAACTGTTGGGAGGGCGCATGAAGAATCATTTTTACACATGAATTGGCACTGACCTTAACCTGTAAGTTTTTGGGATGTGCTGGAGGAGACTTTACAGAGTGCTCACCTCTTGCATTGTCAATACAAGATCTTGACAAAAAAAAAAATGATGCACCTCTCGATGTAAATAAATGTTGTGATGTTATTTCCATCAAGAGGTGCATCAATTTTTGGTCAAGATCTTGTATTGACACTCTGTAAAGTCTACTCCAGCACATCCCAAAGACTTTCAATGAAATTAAGGTCTGGACTGGAGGTGCCAATTCATGTGTAAAAATGATTCTTCATGCTCTCTGAACCATTCTTTCACAATTTTAACCCTGGTGAATCTTGACATTGTCATCCTGAAATATGGCCATGATGTGTCTTCCTACATGGTTGTTTAAGAAATAAAAAGCTACACACTCCATCTTTAAGGGTTAAAAGAACCGTTGCCAAACATATAACATGCTAGAAACATAATAATCACTGTAATATTAATCCATTCATAGATTCTTGAGTATTTGCCTATTAAAATCCAAGGAACTTTTTTTTTTTGGCTAGGCAGTGTATATAAGTGAATATTGTGCAGAATGCATAAGGATATTGCTCAATTGCTTTAAGTTATAATATCACATATATCAGCATAAGTCTTCGGCCACCCTGCTTTCTAATCACTGATATCAGCATCGGCCACTGAAAAACACTTGTTATCAGTCATATAAATGCCATATAAATGCACATTTCTGGGACATAGGTCTTGGGACAGACACAAATGCTTAAAAATGTAGACTAAAAAGAGGGAAATGACCATATACAAAGGATTTTCCTGTATGGAAACCTCAGTGGACTTCACCAGTAATGTCATTCTATTCCAGATTATGTTTAAGGTCAGGTGTTCAAATTTTCAATGCTCCTTACTTAAAGCCGAAGACTACTTTTTACTTATTTAAAGCTGTTTGTATTAACGTGAACATTAATTAGACTAAGAACTAACTTAGGAGAGAAGCAACTGTGTTATCTAACTGACTGTACATACAGTTTAACTGCACAATCTGAAGTTGGAACAAGAACACGACGCACGTGGATGATCATTATGAGTAATGTGTTTAGTGATTTTAAAATCAAGTTTAGTCTGCACGCTACATTATAGCGACACATATGGCAGGAGTGGCTTTCGGAGAGAGGGGTGTCTCTTAGAGTACGCCCAAGTCTCGGCTAAAGTAATCAGCAAACCGTAGACCACCACAGTTGCATCGACCCCCTTTCTGGTATTATGCATGCAAGCCAAGAGGTCCGACCGAGCGCTTGTTAGCGACATGGAAGTCACTTCTGTAAAGTAGAGGAGAAACGCTTTGAATGTGGCAACCGTACGGCAGAAAGTCGGGCTGAGCACGGCTTCAAGAGACAGCGGAATACTTTATTTGGGCTTGCTTGCATTCATTTTCCTTAACGTGTACAATCATGTTTTTGTTCTTCTGGGGAATAAGCTTTTTTGTATTACTCTCTGATTTTATGAATACACTAGCTTCAACAGGGAGACCGCGATACTCAGAGAAAGGTAAGAGCTCTTTTCGTGATCTTTTCTCTCATTCAACTCAGTACCTTAAGGCGCGGAGAATGAATGACTTTCCTTGCTTGCAGAGCTCATAGCGCGCATTTTGAAGAGTCTTCGAGTAGCCTAATAGTTTGAAACGTCAACTGACTGACACCTGATTAATCTGTTGGAGTGTAATATCTGTTAGAATAAGGCAACTGTTAGCAAATATCTGTTAGCAAATATTTTTTGCATGTAGGCTAGCCTTTATAAGTTAATGCATTATTAAAGAAGACTTGAAGTTTGTTCAAACCTGTTACCTTTCATATTTCCCTATTTTGAGTAACAAGTAGGCTAATTCTATAAATATAAAACTTATTCTTATAACTTTTTAAAGAAGTGAACTTTTCAAGAACAAGTTGAAGTAGTCTATCCCATTTTCATCACTTTTTATGTTTATCAGTATGGAACGATCTTACAATGTCAACTCTGTTACCATGATTATTGATAACTAAAAAACAGATATTTATAACAAATATCGACATTAAAGTGTCTTTCAATTAATTGTAGGCTAGTTTCACTATCTTGTATGTCAAATTAAACTCTAAAATGGTCAACCCTGTTACCTTTCAGTTTACCTGTTAGCCTACATATACAGCGCAGTGAAATTTACGATCATTTAGATATAATTTATCAGATAAAATGTTACTTTGAAAATAATTGTAATCTATTACACAACAAACAACATTCATTTCATAAAAAGTCCCATTGTTACTAAATTTTACGTTTAAATCTGTTTTCTCATCCACAGCGAAATTACCGCAGTTTGGCGCGTATGAGATTGTAACTCCGGCCAGAGTGAGTGAAGCCGGTGACAAACTGCCAACGGGCGTGCACTTCAAGAGAAGAAAGCGGAGTACCGACTCAGTAACCGGCAACATCTCCCATCATTGGACCTCTCCGCACGTCTATTATCAAATATCTGCCTTTGGGCAGGACTATTACCTTAACCTTACGCTCGAGTCGGGATTTATTGCTCCAGTTTACACTGTCACGATACTCGGAGCATCCAGTGAAGGTCATAATTCAGAAGAGGGGGAGGAGGACACGGAGTATCAGCACTGCTTTTATAAAGGACATGTGAACGCTGGGCAGGAGCATACTGCAGTAATCAGCCTCTGCTCCGGTTTGGTGAGTTTAAAAGATGTACTTAATATATTATCTCCATATTAACAATAACGATAATCATTATCATAGGCTCTTTTATGCAGTGCAGGTCGCAGTAAGCATTTGGAAACTTTGCAAATGTTCATATGTTGGCTACTTCAAATCTTTCGTAGCCTATGTGACTGGGCTACATAATTATACATGAATAGAAATATGGCGCAAGTTAGTCGGATACATACGCACCACTTTTGAGGCAAAGTATTTTCTCAAACTTGGTAGTACATCGACCGCTCTCTAAAAATGAGCTGGGTGACGCACACTCATCAGTGGCATAAGCAGCAGTAGTGTGCTGACGTCAACGGCAGTCCATATATGGGACTCAATGTCATCTGTTGATGTGAACGTAAATTCGCGCCATGTAACACCGTTAAATGTTTCTCACAGATCAAAAGCAGTCTTTGGGAACTAGAGTAGTGATTCGAATAGGTTCTTTCGAATTGTTTGTTTCAAAGAACCTGTTCAAAAACGTATTCAGCGGTTCTTTCGTCGTCACTTGGGCCATGACATCCCAGCAATGCATGCTCTAAAGCAGGGGTGGCGAACGTCGGTCCTGGAGAGCTACAGTCCTGCAGAGTTTTGCTTCAACCCTAATCAAAGACACCTGAACAAGCTAATCAAGGTCTGAAGGGTTACTAGAAAGCTACAGGCAGGTTTTTATCAGGGTTGGAGCTGAACTTTGCAGGACTGTGGCTTTCCAGGACCGGAGTTTGACACCCCTGCTTTAGAGCATGCATTGGAGTTTTGTAAGAATATGGTTACTTTTGAATGGCAGTTAATGAAGAAACATAGCCTAAATTTTACCATCATAACGGAGACATTTACCTGCAAATTTTTGTTGCAAATCGCTTTAACAATTGAGTATGGATGGTGGACACACAAACTCGCATAAACTTTTTAGTTAGGCCCATATGTCACCTTAACAAACCCCCAATCCTGGCTAGATTTCATAAAACATTGTCAGAAAACAATGATTAATATAAGTCCATTGTTTTAAAATGTGCTATCATGAGAGCTGTAGACTTACATTGAAAACACTGATATATGGAAGGAACTGTGTCCCTAATTACTTGCATTTTCAATTAGTCTGATGTTTGCAGTCAATTTTGCTCTTGATCATTCTCAAGGACCGTAAAAACTGAACTAGCTGTCAGTCTAACATTTTCAGTACATTCAACAAAATATGAAAGAGAAAATGTATAAATTCTCAATTTTTTATCTTTTATTCGATTTCAACTGACATTTTGAAGAAATGGTCACAAATCTGATACAACATATCATTCCTATATGGTTCCTTTCAGGGTTTGAAAAGTTTGGGTTACCAGATAACAACTTAGCATACAGTGCCTTTAGCAAAGATTATATATTATATGGTATTTAATGTCATTAATATTTATTGCACAGGTATTCTTATGCATACAACATTTTATAAGTAAATTAAGTCAAGCTTGTTCGTGATGGCCAGTTTGTATCCTTTCATACTCAGATGTATAGCCTACAAACAATTTGGCTAAAATCTGTTTTCTGTAATATAATAACCAACCTCAAAATGTTTCTTCTTGAAAAGAAGGGGAACATTTACCAATGTGCTTCTTGCTGGCTTTATCTATTAGAAAAGTCACATTTCAAAAATTGCACTTTGCAAGTATAGCAGAATGTTCCGATAGTTATCAGCCACATTCTGCATTCATTACCCCCCAGAGGCCAGTACACTGATATGCATGCATTGTATGTTTACTTTATCACTCCATCAGCCACTTAGGATTTGTATGTAAATAAAATCTTAGGGGGAAGTTGTAAGGGCAATTTACAGTCACATTTACAGAATGTGTGTATAGATTTCACTGGCCATGGACCAATTTAAACATTGTTGTTGTTTGTTTTAGCTTGGCACTTTCAGGTCACCAGAAGGGGAGTTTTTTGTGGAGCCCCTTCATAGCTACAATGGTGAACATTATGAAGAAGAACACATCAAACCTCATGTCGTGTACAGAAAAGATGCCTCAAAAAAGAGTGTAGATGATCCGACTGCATGTGAAACTTCAGGTATGTCTTACCTTTTGAGTGGGAAAGTTTTGAAATAGGTATATTTTAAACATTAAAGCAAACCAATGATGGTAGTAGTCACAATAACAGAAATTCATCATTAGATACTGTTCCGGATCTTGCATCACTGCAGTGAATTCACTGCCTCTGTATTGTACTGACTCACACTAAGGGGTCCTGTTATGTTTTTTACATTTTCAACTTTCTTTAGTGTGTTATGTTGCTGCTTGAGCATGAAAAAGGTTAAAATCACCTATTTGTATACACATTTAAGGATATTGCATTAAAAACTGGATGGAAATGCCAAGATGTGCATAAATTCTAAAAATGCGAATAAAAAACGTATGCGCTCAGTTGTGGCGGATAATTTTTTTATTTGATAAGAATGCATGCATATAAACTATGATGGAAACACATTTACAGAATAAATCCCTCAATGCACAACAAAAAACTCAAAAAACTCAACAGTGGATGTGATTGGATAACTGGACTAACTAGCTGACAAATTTTATTGCACAGCATCTCAAATGTTGGTTTGATCATTCTGAAATGCCTGAGTCAAAGTCTGTAATCAGAATGATTTGCTATAATGACCTCCCAGAAGTGTCTCAGTTGCATTCCCAAACACCAGGCATCCTGGTGTAGGAAATGTCGATGTGTAGATGTAGGAAAAAAGAGCCACAGTGACTGTCCTAATTGCAGCAATTTCGATTTTGGTTGCATTTTATTTGACAGTACGTGCACTTACATTCACTTACAGTGTACTTACCTAAGAAAGTATTGGTTAATATAAGGTAACTACATGGGTTATGGTTAGGTTTAGGAGTAGGTTCAGTGTTAGTACCTAGTTATTACCCAGTTATTGTAATTACTATAATAAGTATATAATATGTACAGTACATAGAGAACCGGACCGTAAAACAATTTCCCAGCAAGTGACGATTTTGTTCTCTTCTACATGAGATGGAAATGCTGTTTTATTCGCAAATGTTTTTTTTGCAATATTCCAAATTCGCAAAGCTAAATTTGCAACCTTCAATGGAAACATAGCTTTTGACATTCAAATACTCATAGTGCTATTCATATCTTTTGCATCCTTTGCTTTTCTATTTTCAAATGTCATTGCGTAGAAGTCAGTGGAACAGGAAAAATCATTTTGGAAGTTCTTGGTATCATTCCAATCTTAGTTTACTGCCACAAAATCCTGTCGACTCTTGCACTTCCTGTGGCCTGCAGATAAGGAAACTCAAGAAGCACAATACCATGAAAGCCACGTGGTGAGCTGCATTGTAGTAAAGTAATGCCAGTTTTAAGTGTTTGGAAATTCAGTGTTACAAAATAAATTTAGATAGGGCTAATTCACACTGCTGTGTATCAAGATCACTCAATGGCGACTTTGTTTTTTGAAGTTGGTGTTGTGTTATTTAAAGGAAACGTTTGGCTCCTAAAAGTGCTTGGAGGAGAACTTATTTAGATTGCATGATTTTTATTGAAAACTTGTGGCATTCTTTTTGTCTAGTGGAAGAAATAGGATCCATTTTGATTTCTAGCACAGTTTTTTGCAAAGTATGTTTGTGGAAAATTAATACCCATTGTTACCCATGTTGAGTAGAGGGTCAGGGTTGTGTTGAATTTTTGTCCTCTTTTAGGCTCAGGGAAATTAAGGCTATCCTTTTCTATTTTAATATATTTATTATACTATATATTTAATATTCCTGTGATGGCAAAGCTGAATTTTCAGCATCATTACCCCAGTATTCAGTGTGACATGATCATTCAGAAATCATTCTTATATGCTGATTTTGGTGCTCAAGAAACATTTCTTAATATCAATGTTGAAAACAGTTGCTTAATATTTTTGTGGAAACCGTGATTCATTTTTTTTCGCCACTTTCTACAGTCCATCTGATCATCTAATAGAGGTCATGATAAACCCTCCTTAGATTCATAATCACTTATCACTGGACATTACCCTGTGATATAGTGATAGTATAGTAGCCCATATGGCTGCTTTCATTTGTTATTTCCAATATATAGAACAGATTATATAATAAAATTGCTTTAAATCACTATATTTAAGTAATATTTAACATATATTATTTGTATTGTCTTCTTCATTCTAGGACATATAAAGCCACACAGCAGACACAGGAACAGACTGAAGAGAAAGCCCTCGAGCATGCTGTCCGACCTGGAGACTCTTAATTCCAAACTCTTCTCTGCCCCCTTCCCCTCCTTAGAAAACAAGCACAACTCCGCTAATGAAAGCAGTGACTCCAAGCCACACCAGAGATCAAAGCGTTTCCTCTCCTACCCCCGTTTTGTTGAAGTCATGGTTGTGGCAGACAGCAAGATGGTGGAACATCATGGAAACAACCTTCAGCACTACATTCTTACACTGATGTCCATAGTAAGTTCCGCCCAGTTATCAGTAGTCTTCTGCTTTGATAGGTCTGTGTCTGATTCTTTAGGTCTATGTGACAGATCGTCAGCATGGGGTGAATATGTCTGACAGACTTGATGAATGTGAATATAAAACAAATAAAATCAGGTATGTTGCATGCACAGCATGCTTTAGATGCTTTTTCGTTGGAACTCACAGGGAGGTTAGATGACCTATATTTTGATCTTGGCAAAGGCTGCATTCTCAGCAGGATCTGGCAACACAAGCTAGTTGTCAATGGCCAAGAAACATTTTTTCAACAGCTGAGGTTAGCATCACGTGTTCAACACTACTTGATAACGGAGATCGAAAAGTTCTGTGTGTATTTGAGCTCAGAAATAAAAAATAAAAAATCAGCTATTTCAGGACAAAAAATGTAAAAACCACCCTACCAAGTATTTTCACATTTTGAATGATGAATGTGTTCCATTTTAAGGGAACTCCACACTGGGCCTGATGTCGATGCTATGGCGAACACCTCAGCATGACAGAGTCTGAAGCATCTGTGCAACTATTCCAATCTTGATTGGTGCAGTGTCACCCTGTGACACGTGATGGCATTCCACAGAAGCTATAAAGTATACCCAGAACAAAGCAGCATTAGCTTCTGTGACTTCAGCAAGTGCTATGTGTTTCTGTTCATCCTATTTGGTGTTTGTTTGTCCCATAGGCCATTATTAGAAAATTATGCTGAGCAAGCAATTTAGATCGATATTTATGTTAGCTTCTTGGGAGCGGAGCATGCATGGTCAGCTCTAGAGTGGGCTGACTGCGCTCATTGTGAGAACACTCCACTCGCCTCGGGCCCGCTTTGATGTAAGTGGCCAGGTTCGCGCTCCCCATGATTCGGGTCCTGCGTCTGCCAAAGCAGCACTGCGGCTTAGATCATGCAGATGGAGCTTGTGGAGGAGTTTAAGACAGGCCCAACCTTTTCTCACCCACTGGTTCTAGTGCTTTCACTCGGGATACAGAAGCCTGCTCTGTGGCTTCTTCCGCCCAGAGCCCTCAGGAAATCGATCTGGCAACCCTGCCACATTCGGAGTTTCCAGTCAATGCATATCTCAGATTCCGCCCAGAACCGTTACGCTACTGGGATGTTCGCCCCCCTCTAAGGAGAGTTCTACAAGATTTGGTTTGGTTGTTCCCTGCCGGGCAACCACTTCAGGACATCGAAACTACACCTTAAAATGCACCAGAGGTCCATACTCTGAGGAGATACAGGTTCAAAATGTTTCGGCATCGAGATGTCATCCTCATCCACATAAGGACCTTGAGGCTAAGACTAAACTCCAAGAAGTGTTTTAGGAGTAGTCTGGGACTCGGTTACCATGCAAGCACTACTGTCTGCTGCTTGTATCTATTCAATTCTCTCAGGATTGCGCAGAATCAGGCTAGGCCAGGCCAGTTCTGAAATAGTTTCAAAAGCTGTTGGGACTCATGACAGCCACGTCCAATGTGATACCTTTTGACCTCCTGTGCATGAGACCCTTGCAGTGGTGGCTGAAGACCAGGGGGCAACCCATTTCACATGATCATGGTTACGTGCAAATGCCTTCATTCTTTGGTCATGTGGAAGAAACCCAGGTTTCTGTCCCAAGGACCTGTGCTGGTGGCCTCTTGTCATTGCAAGATGCTTACAACAGACACTTCCCTCACAGGCTAGGGCACAGTCCTAGAGTGCCGCTCGACTGGAGGTCTGTGGAAAGAATATCATCTCTTTTGGCATATAAACTGCCTGGAGATGATGGCTGTAATTCTAGCACTGAAGTAATTCTTCCCAGATCTCAGAAGCTATCATGTCTTTGTCCATACAGTCTCGTACATACATCACCAGGGGGCTCTGAGGTTGCGCCCTCATTTCAGACTGGCACACCAGATCCTCCTGTAGTACCAGGGCAAGCTGCTCTCACTGAGAGAAGTCTACATCCCTGGGTACCTAAATCAGGGAGGAGACATCTTGTCGAGGCCGGGGCTAAGGCCCGGGGAATGGAGACTTCACCCCGAGGTTATGGAGTCAATTTGGAGGCTTAGAGCAAGAGTGTATATTATAATGTAATATGTAACATATATAACATTACAGTATACTATAAAAAAGAACCATGGAATAAAGGCCAAAATGGGCCAGATTTAAGAATAAACTGTTGAAACTTTCTCGGGCTGGTAATTTGTGACCCCTGTGGTCAAGTAATTAGAAGCTTTGACAATGAATTTCAATTGTCTGTATTCTCTCACTCAGGTTTCCTCAATCTATAAGGATCCCAGCATTGGAAACCTGATTAACATTGTTATTGTGAAATTGGTCATTATAAAGAATGAGCTGGTAAGAGTTCTCTCTTTTTTTTTTTCCTTTTTGTTAATTAATGTCTGCATTAAGAGCTCTTTTAAATGTGTTTAAGCAGTACTTTACAGTCAATCCCTAATTATTTTCGAAGGGGTAAATGTATTAAAATGTTTTATTATCATCTGTCTCTATTCTTCTGCAGGATGGTCCCACTATCTCTTTCAATGCACAAGCCACTTTGAAAAACTTCTGCATATGGCAGCAGAGTCAGAACCACCCGGATGACAACCACCACTCACATCACGACACTGCCATACTAATCACAAGGTGAGAAAGATTTTTATTGGAGGTTTTAGATTTTGTATTTTTTCTTTACCTAGTCTTATTACTCGTCTAGCTGTGTGATATTTTGTGTCTTCTCTCCACATTGTGATTTTCGTGCCATTCATGGTGTGGACATAATTTAACTAAACGTTGGGCATAAAAAAAAAAAAGCCAAAAATCAGTGCTTGTATAAAAGTAACTTGAGGAACAATTTGAGTTATTATTTATGGTGCTACAACTTTTCATTTTGGGTTACACTTATCAAGGGCAGAATGTACATTATGTAATTGACAGCATAGACACATGCAAGATAAAATGGTATCCAAGTATTTCTTAAATTTGTAAAGTCTTGTTCTTTTTTTAGGCAGGACATCTGTCGAGCACGGGACAAGTGTGACACTTTAGGTAAATCATGTGAAAAGAGTGATTATGATCATATTGAAGCTGACAATGCGGATGATGTTGATGATGGCAATTACAGCAACATCTATAACTGATATTCCTTTATTTTTATGTTCTCTCATGCATTTTAGGTCTTGCTGAGCTGGGTACAGTTTGTGATCCCTACAGAAGTTGCAGTATTAATGAGGATAATGGACTAAGTACTGCTTTCACCATCGCTCATGAGCTTGGCCATGTGTGAGTACTATTTTTTGTGAAATGTCTTTTTCATAAATTTGCTTTATCCAACTTAGTTTGATGTTTTGCTATCTAGAACAATGATAGTAATGCATTTTTAAGTTTTAAGTGTAGCTTAAGTGTCCAGATACTTTTTGGGGCTGTAATATCTCCTGCATTATAAATTCTATTTGTCATATGGACTTGAGAGGAGCTTTTATTATACCTAGAACTAAATTGTCTATAAATAATTTCTTTACTATTACTTAAAAGTAAAGCTTTTAAAATACTCCACTTCTTCAACATCCATCATTCTGCAAGTCACTCAGCCCTCTTCACTACCTTTTTTCTATATTTTTAGTAGTGTTTCTTTCATTTTGGGATGTTTTGGGGAGATGCCATTGCCTTTTGTACAGTTTGATAACAGTGTGTCTGTGTCTGATATGCAACTTCTCAAGGTCTTCTGCAGAAATGGCTAAACTACTCAGTTATTCTCTGCTTGATACAGTGTTGGAGTGTTTTTTAGCTTAATAGTGTTGGAGGTAAATATTAATAATCTAAATAAATTATATCATGTCACATATAACAGTCTCATCCTCATTTACAGGCTAACGTTTATCCCACGGTATTGGCTAATGCATCTACACCAAATTCACATGTACAGTCATATGAAAAATGACCTCTAAAAGACCTTTAAATGAACTCCCTTTTTGAATTCCATTCTTATCCGGTGGCAGGTGGTGACATCAGTGCTGTGCTCTTGAGTCGGGATTTAGTCCTGGTGCTGTACAGTGTTATGCAGCGCGCACCACCTCTCTCCCCTATAATTTTACACTATATTTTCTAAAGATTTACTAAAAATATTTAATGTATATATTTTTTATCCTTTATGGTATTGGATATTTAATTGTTCATGCTCATTCCCTCTATTTTTACATTTAGATTACTTTTGCTGTCATCTAACACTACTAAAGTTAATCTTTAAAAACATTTACAATCTCTAAAAACAATTTAATAACACTGTTAAATGTAATTGTTAGCAAATCTCAAAATAAATATCCATTCTTCATACTGTACATCATAATGTGATGTTTAAATTTACTTGCAGAATGATTGATTTTAGTCTGTAATGTCTTATTTTTAATTTATTTAGAACAAAATAGTATTGAGTTTTATTATATTTATTAATCAGCCATTATCAGATTATTAGTATCTGTATTTCTTTATGTATTTTATTTTTTTTTTTTTAATTAAATTGACTGCCAATTAATCAGCTTGCCAAATATATCAGCCGTCACGACCTGTCTCTATTGGCTTTTTCATGGGATCATACAACAAATGTGAAAAGACCTGGTTTTGGTCAAGTCTTACAGATGCTGTGTGGATCAGAGTACATGTGTCCTGCTCATTGTCTTGTTCTGTTTGTGTGTCTGCATGTGTGTTTTTGATCATGCCCTCAGGTTCAACATGCCTCACGATGACAGTAACAAATGCAGGGAGGATGGAGTCAAGAACCAGCAACATGTGATGGCCCCTACGCTCAATTATTACACCAATCCTTGGATGTGGTCCAAATGTAGTCGGAAATACATCACAGAGTTCCTCGAGTATGTAAACCGCTTTTATTCTCTGTACAGTGACAGGGTGTTATTGAGGCTGTGATGTTAGCTTCAACTCTTGAAGTTGAGCACCACTTAATGATTAATGTCCAGTGTTAGCATGCATTTGTTTTCATTTAAACATTCTCAATTGAGATGTAAAGGACAAACGGAACTGATTCTCATTTTTTTTGTGTTCGGTCACCTACTGAGAATATTTCTGTTGTGTCTTTTGTTTGTTTTATTTTCCTTCAGCTCATTTGTTTATCATTTCTCATTAGCACAGGGTATGGGGAGTGTTTGCTCGATGAGCCAGTTTCTAGGCCATACAGTTTGTCCCAGCAGCTGCCTGGACAGATATATAACGTCAATAAACAATGTGAGCTGATATTTGGGCCTGGGACACAGGTGTGCCCATATATGGTGAGAAGATCCCTCAAGGAATTGCAGAACATACTGACATGAGCGTCTTCTAGTGTGTATTATCTGGTCTGACATTATTTATGGACCTGTTTTTTTAATAAAAGACCAAGATGAAAATCTGTTTTTTGGTTACATGAAGTAGAGCTTGTTATCCTGTTACATTCAAAGCATGTTACACATGCAAAAAACAGGCATCAGTACAAATTTTGTGTGTAAGAGTTAGATGTTAAAGCTAACGGTAAGTGTTTTGATGTTGTGCAGACACAGTGCCGGAGATTGTGGTGCACCAGTCCAGAAGGAGTCCAGCGTGGCTGCCGGACCCAACACATGCCATGGGCTGACGGGACAGAGTGCTCTCCAGGAAAGGCAAGCACTTCAGAAAACTACATTTACAACAACATTCAAAACCCCTCATTTCTTGGCACACATTTGGTATTATTTAAAGGCATAGTTCACCCAAAAATGAAAACTGTCTTCATTTACTGACCATCATGTCATTCCAAACCTGTTTGACCTGTGTTTCTTCTGTGAAAGATACACAAGATATTTTTTTTGTTTGTTTTTTTTGTCTTTACAATACAAGTCAGCAGGCTCCAGTGTTGTTTGAATCCCAACTTTCTCCAAAATATCTCTGAATACCTTCCAAAATATGTTGTGAAGAAGAAAGAAAGTCATACAGTTTTGGAACAACATGAAGAAATAATTTTAATTTCTGAAGTTATGATTTTCATTTTTGGGTGGACTATCCCTCAAACTTTTTCTATTATGAAACAATAATACACTTGGCTGGTTGCTTGTGGATAGTTTGCAGTATGTTAATAGTTTTGTATAGTTTTAATACCCTGACCCTGATACTCATTATGTCTCTTGAAAGAATTCCATGGAATTAACACATTATATTTCTGCACGTTGCAGTTGCAAAGCAGATAAAAAACAGATTCTTCGATGTAACTTCAAGCACATATTTCATCCAAAGAGTGACCAAATCACTTACACAGTGACACTCGTCCACACTGATATATTGCTTTGTTTTTGCTCTTGTCTCTGTTTTACAATGTTTCCCAGATTGTGAACTTGAAATGTGTAGTGGTAATTATTGTCAACAGCATCTTTCATGTCCTCCATATGAAAAGCATTGCAGATAGCATCGCAATTTTACAAGGTTGCTGGATATCTCAACATCAGTGTTGGGGGGTAACGCATTACAAGTAACTTGAGTTACATAATCAGATTACTTTTTCAAGTAACTAGTAAAGTAACGCTTTACTTTTTCAATTTACAACAAAATATCTAAGTTACTTATTCACATTTATTGACTGACAGCTCTCCTGTCCCCATGTTGAGAGAAATAAAGTGCAGAGGTGTCACAGACTTGTTTGCAGTATTCAATGCACAACGAAGAAGATATATTCAATAAAGTTTAAAGGCGTACTAGGAACAAGGATCAGGGAAAATAACCAAGAAAACAACTACAAACACAGTGTAACATAAAGCTAGACAAAGGACAGACAGAAACTAAGGGCATATATATACAGTGAACTGAGGAGTTAATGAGACTAATTAACAAGACACATCTGAACTGAAGACACTAATCAAATCAGTAACCTAGGAGACAAACAACCTGGCAAAAGAGGAGAACTAAAACAATTAACAAACTAGAAAACTGACAATGAAACTGAAGACAGGGAAATACATGAAAACAGATCAAAAACAAACTCAAAACGTGACAGATGGTTATTGTAGTTCTAGACTAAATGTGAACACGCATTTACTCATCTCATTTGCACGAAAACATTCAGTATTACATTTGCCAAAAATATAACTTTTTTTTTGTTATTAAAAAACAAGCAAACAAGCCCAGCCCAGGTGAGGAAAAAGTAACACAAAAGTAATGTAACGCATTACTTTTCATAAAAAGTAACTAATGCAATTTAGGGAGTAATGCAATTTAGGGAGTAACGCAATATTGTAATGCATTACTTTCCCCAACACTGCTCAACACTAACTTGCTGCAAATGCATTGTTTTTTCTCTGAATGTCATATGGCTGAATTCATATGGAATGCCTTTTCTGTGGTATCATGCAACTTAATGTATCTAAATATGCACAGGATCAGTCTCTTGCAGCTTGTTTTGATTTTAACAAAAGGACCACCCAATATATGTGGATTGTCTGGTAATCATTGGGTGAAACTGTTTTAAATCAAAGCATTGCATCAGAAAGCTTGACCCACATGCAGTGCAGTGGCAGAGTAGACCTGTAGCTTTGTTGCAAGTTTGTTGCACCTGAAAATGTTGATATGAATCACGTGAAAGGGATTTGTATGATTAAGAAAACAATCTAAAGGACTTAATGTGTTTTCCTGCAGCTAAAACAGTAGGGCACGGTGCTAGCAACGGCAAGATCATGGGGTCCGTTTCCAGGGAATGCAAGAACTGATTAAAAACGTAAATGTGTACCTTGAATGCAATGCAAGTCTCTTCAGATAAAAGCATCTGCCAAATGCATAAGTGTCATTTTGCCCCAATTGACTAAATAGAAATTAAACACAACTCAGCCAACCAGATGCTTGACAAGGGGTGCTTTTGAGTCAAACAAAAGAGATATTGAATTGAATCATGTCCGTGTATCAACAGCATTCTTCGTCATTCTAGTTGGTGTACTTTATAACAAACAAGCAGTCATGACAGATTCTGCAATTATCTCATCTTTTCTCTGTTTTCTCCTCGCTTGCAGCATTGTAAACATGGCCTGTGCATCCCTAAAGAGCATGATTCTGTTCCAATAGAGGGGGCCTGGGGTGTGTGGAGTCCCTTTGGCACATGCTCAAGGACCTGCGGAGGGGGAATCAAGATCGCTGTGCGCGAGTGCAACCGACCCATGTAAGCTGCCGCTCTTTGTAGTCTAGCATCCTCACTGGACTGTGAATTGGCACCAGGTTTCTCAATGTTCCCTGACAAATGGCAGTAGCAAAGCCATCTTAAAGAAGAATATTCTTCAAAAGAAACTGCATTCTCAGAGCACTTGGGTATACAGTAGGCTTTGCTCTGTTTAAATTCCAGTCAGACAGAAACATGAGGATTTTGTAATAAAGTGTTCCCAATGTGACCATGTGCTCTGATTGTGTGTTTTTATGACATTTAGGCCCAGAAATGGGGGAAAGTATTGTGTAGGACGAAGGATGAAATTCCGTTCCTGTAACTCTGAGCCATGCTCCAAGCAAAAGAAAGACTTCAGGGAGGAACAGTGTGCCAGCTTTGATGGGCGGCACTTCAACATCAATGGTCTACCTCCAAATGTCCGCTGGGTACCAAAGTATAGCGGAAGTAAGAGATTTAGTCCAATGATTACAACTGGCACATTAGGGGCTGTATAAAAAAAACTAATTAAAGGGACCGTTTTCATAAAAATGAAAATTCTGTCATTAATTTCTCACCGTCATGTCATTACAAGCCTGTAAAACTTTCTTCTGTAGAACACAAAATGATATGTCTTGAAGAATATACAAGCACGTCTTTTCTAAACAATGACAGATTATAGTGACTATGCCAGTTAAGCTCCCAGACAAAAACAAAAACAAAAAAACGCTTGTTGTTCCAGTTTTCTCACTTGCTGTTTGCCAGTAGTCCCTGCTCATATGGCCTCAGTATTTGTTGAGAGTGTCCCTATAGAATACGTTTCTTAATTTTTTCAGTATAAACATAGTGTTAAACTAGTACATAATTGCCTTTGATATGTATAACCCATATTAAACAATTCCCCAGGATTCCCTCATGATTTGAGAGTTGATGATGATTTCAAAGTTTCCATACTTTTAAAATCAAATTACCAAACACAGTTAAATTTCAATTAACTTGATGATTGCATATTACAAAGATGTGATGAGAAACATATTATCAGTGTCCTAAATACAGTAGGGCTGAGGTCAGACTGTATTAACTCTGTCATTGCTCTGTGTGCTGTAGTTCTGATGAAGGATCGCTGTAAACTATTCTGTCGTGTGGCGGGCAGCACAGCTTACTACCAACTCAGGGACAGAGTTATTGATGGCACGCAGTGTGGGCCTGACACCAATGACATCTGTGTTCAGGGCCTGTGCAGGGTGGGTGCATTTGTGTGTCAATGAATCAATGAATATCCTACATAATCTGAAACAATATTCCTGTGTAATCTTATTCAAGTGTCCTCTAAATTAATTCCACATCCTGTTTCTACAGCAAGCAGGATGTGACCACGTGTTGAACTCCAAGGCCAGGAGAGATAAGTGTGGGGTGTGTGGTGGGGACAACTCATCTTGCAAGACTGTTGCAGGAACATTCAACATAGTGCATTATGGTAGGTGACATAGGCTGTCATTTAGTACAGTTGAAAACAGTTCTGTTTATGTCAGTCAAAGTAACCCAGAGTAGCTTAGTTCAAATTAAGTTTGATTCACTTCAGTTCCATGCAATTTAGCCAAATTTCAGACCAAAAGAACAATAATATTTTAGGAAGAATATTGTATTTATTCCTGCTTTTTTTTTTACAGGTTACAATGTTGTGGTGCGAATTCCCAGTGGTGCTACGAACATAGATGTCAGACAACACAGCTACTCAGGGAAACCAGAGGACGATAACTACCTCGGTAAGCCAAGAAATAGACATTAAATAGAATAGCATATGACTTGTTTTCATTTCTGCTATGTTGTAGCCCTGCACATGACATGCGGGAAAAAAAATGTATTGCGGCCAAGAATTAAGTATTCGTTCTCTCATTTTTTGTTCCCTCGTTTTAAGTAAATTGTGAGCATGATTTAACAATTCATTAACTTGATATAAATTAAGGGAACAAGCTTTTATATTGTGCATATGATTAAGTAAATGAGGAAACAAATTATTATATCAAGCACACGTTTTACTTAAAACTGCAGTACGTGATTTCTGACAATCATTGTTGAACACTGTTGATATTTGAAATCAACCCAAACAAACACACCCCTCCCTTCATTGCTCTGCCCCCAAAATGCACGAACACCCAGTGCAAGAGTGGATGTCTCTTTATTGTAGCAGAAGCGAAGCAAAATAAAGCTTTGTGAAAAATAAAGCAAAGATGATGAACGAACGACAAGGAAAGATTTGCCGCTAATTTGAAAGCGAAAGTAAAATGCGCACGGGCATACATAAGCAATTTAAAAGCGAGGTGGAAAAGAGGGTAAAACTCCAACGTCTCGGTCCCCATGCTACACTAATAATAGTAGTAAGGCTTTCCTCTGTGTACACATATCCTTACAAGTACAATTTTGGCTGTATTATTTGTTTTCCCTTCAAAAATTGCTTGAGAAATGTTATGTTTATTGTCCCCCCCCAACTGTTAGATGAAATTTACGCCCATGCGTATGGAGCATAAACAATGCAACATCTGCATCTGTTTTCAGGCCTTCCCGATAGGTTCTCTTAAAAATAAGAGAAATGAGCATACAATTAAATATCCAACACTGGCCGATACATTCATCAGATAACAATATGGTACCAAAATATTGTCAAGAGTTTAGAGCACTCTATAATTCAGTTTGTGTTGATGCTTTATCATCATTTCATCATTTCATGACATCAGACATCCCACCCTGCAAAACTTAATTTCAGCCTCATCCCTTCCTCCCCCAACCCAAACACACAATCACACAAACACACACCACCCCCACCACCAATGAATACAGGACATTGCATAATATTATACTATATTATATTATATTACTATTATATGCATGTCTCTGTATTTGGCATATATGTGTGTGTTTATGTATGTTTATCTACAGTGTATGTGTGGTTTAGGCCAAGACAGGAATGTAGACATTTTGGAAAGTGTTTGTTTGAAAGTGTGTAGGTGGTGGGGAGGGGGAACAGGGGTTGGTTGGTGTAATGTGTGAAGTAGTGAGGAAAGTAACTCAGGAAATTAGCTACATAATCACATTAGTGTGCATTTTTGAAGCATACTGACTTCAGTAGAGCAAGACGTGGCCTCTTCACGGAATACTGGATTTCTTTACCCCGATTAGCCTAATCTGCCCTGACTGTTGCTAAATCTGACTGTAAATGAAAACGTTTTATTTCTTAGGTCATGCAGGTCTTGTAGTGAGACAAATTTGTGTTTAAAACAAATGGACACTGCTTGAGTTGTTTATCCTGTTGCATGCTTGAATATATATTTGCTTCGACTTTTTGGGCTTGAACGTAAAGAAAATAAAGCATGCATGCATGTTGTTTCATTTTTGTTTTGCAGCCTTGTCCAACAGCCGTGGAGAATATTTACTCAATGGAGATTTTGTGGTCAGCATGTTTAAAAGGGAAGTCAGAGTGGGGAATGCTGTTATTGAATACAGTGGCTCTGACCATGTTGTTGAGAGAATCAACTGCACTGATCGCATAGAAGAGGAGATTATTATCCAGGTAATATGGCTTCATTTGAACTTTCATGTTGTTTAACATCGTAAAGTCACACAACTTCGCATTTGAACAGTTCAGAAGTGTGTCAGTAATGTTTAAACTCTTTTGTAGCATGATATTTTCGGTCTAATTGTGATCTTTTTTTACCAACTAGGTGCTATCCGTAGGAAACCTCTACAACCCTGATGTCAGGTATTCCTACAACATTCCCATAGAGGACAAACCTCAGCAGTTTTTCTGGGATGCGTACGGCCCATGGCAGGATTGCAGTCTTTTGTGCCAAGGTGGGTGTGAGAGAAGCAACAAATATTTTTGGAAACGTTCAGTTTAGAATTTGGTAAACTTGAACCAGACGTATGATGCTGTGGGGTCATCCAGTTCGGTATGTCTTGGAAATTTGGAAAATGCAAAGGGGAACTTTCTTCTTTCTAGATCACAAACATGTGTTTGAACTTGTTTATGTCTTGTGCTGTATGTATGTGCGTCAGGAGAGCGCAAGAGGAAGACTTTGTGCAATCGTGAGTCGGATCGAGTGGTGGTGTCTGATCAGCGATGCCATGGCTCTCCTAAACCAGCTGTGATCACTGAGCCATGCAACACAGACTGTGAACTCATGTATGTGTCCACATTCACTAGTTCCATAAACATTTAGTGTTTTATTTAACAAAAACATACACTACCATTCAAAATTTTGGGGTCAGTCACTGCTGTAAATTTAAAATATACTAAAATACAAAAAACATTTCTTTTAAATTGTAATAATATTTCACTATATTATTGTTTTTACTGTATTTTTGTTCAAATAAATGTATCCTTGGTGAGCATGACAGACTTCTTTCAAAAACTGACCCCAAACTTCTGACCAGTAGTGAATTTTTTTGTAATGAAACCAGAAATGTAACTAAATGAAGTTTATCCTGGTGGCATTTTGTTACTTTACAGGTGGTACATTGCTCGCAAAAGTGAGTGCACAGCCACATGCGGTCTGGGCATCCGGACTTTGGACATTTACTGCACCAAACAGAGCAGGTTGGATGGAAAGACCCAGAAGGTCGATGATCGGTATTGCAGCAGTCAGCGCAAGCCTGAAGACAAAGAAGTGTGTCATGGAGACTGCAACCCTGGTGGATGGGAGTACTCCTCCTGGTCTGAGGTGTGAGAAATGTTTCTGATCTCAAATCAATACCTTTGTTCAATGGTATTTATGTACTTTGAAAAATATAGACTGTATCTATATGATGTGTAACTTACTATGAGGATTTTTTTTCTTGGTTATTTAGTGTTCCAGGAGCTGTGGAGGAGGAACGCGTCGTAGGAGTTCATCATGTAGAAAGTCAGCAAAGGCTGATGACAAAAGCAAGTGCAACCCACAAGAAGAGATCACAGTCCAACCCTGTAACGAGTTCCTGTGTCCTCAATGGAAAACTGGAGACTGGTCAGAGGTAAAAACCAGCATGGGCAGCAAATGTAATCTGGATTGATGCAGACTATATATAAGTCCATCATGACTAATACCACTGCTAACATGTTTCTTTTGGATTCAAATGATAGTGTCTGGTGACATGTGGCAAGGGCAATAAGCACCGCCAGACCTGGTGTCAGTTTGGAGAGGAGCGTTTGGATGACCGTTTCTGTGACTCATCCAAACCAGAGTCGGTACAGACCTGCCAACAGCAAGAATGTGCATCCTGGCAGGTGGGACCCTGGGGACAGGTGAGAACAACTATTTCTTTTATTGCTGCGAATAAAACATTGATTTGGTGCATGTCATGTTTAGGTATGTCAGGTATTACATTGAGTATATTTGATGCTTATGCCAGGGAAATTCAAGCACATTGTGATGAATGCAATGTAATTTTCAAGAGTGCAGTCATTGCTGGCAAATATTGTAAACAGATTATCACAGCTGCGGTGTGGGTGGAAAGCGACCACAAGGTTAGGGAATAGACAAAGAACAATATTTTGTATTTTTGCGCTGATGGTGAGCATCATGAGAATCCATAATCAACATTCTAAAATGCTGCTAAAACGTCTATGTAGAGGCATCATTGTGATTTATACTTTGCAAAAGTGTTATAGAATCTGAATTGAAGATGGTAATAGACAGAATTGTTTGTCATTATGATGCATGTTAACTGCCTTTGAACACCAAAGAAGTAATATATACAATACTGTTCAAAAGTTTGGGGCTGGTAAGATTTTTTTAATGCTTTAGTTTTGACAGAAGTCTCTTATGCTCACCAAGATTACATTTATTTACCAAAAGTACAGTAAAACAGTAATATTGTGAAATATTATTATTTTCTATTTTAATGATGGTTTAAAATGTTATATATTCACATGATGGCATGATGTCTTCTGTGTCACAAAATCCTTTAGAAAAAAATCTAATGTGCAAATTTGGTGCTTAAGAAACATTTCTTGTTATTATAAATGTTGAACACAGTTGTGCTGCTTAATATTTTTGTGGAAACTGTGAGTTTTGTCAGGATTTTTGGATGAATAGAAAGTTCAAAAGAACAGCATATTATTTGTAAAATCTTTTGTAACATTTTAAATGTCTTTATTGTTCCTTTTCAATTCAATTATAATTAAGTAATAATTTCTTTAAATATTATGTAAAATGTAAGAGTTTTATATATAAGCAATATCACATTTGTAGCCATGCGATATTGGTCTATATCAGCACAGCTGTGTTTCGGTCATAGGTAATCACAGCCCTGCTGATATAGAGCCATATCGCACATGTACGAGTGTGATATTGCGTTTATACAACAGTTCGACGACACAAGTTTGTAAATAAATAAGAAACAACAACAGAGTGTCTTGAAAAACCCTCTTTTGTGAGGAACTACTTCCTTCTGCCACAGATTCAAATCTCAAGTTGACAGTATAACAGTTTAGCCCAAGCCTCCATTACTAATTCTAAAACATCACTTTAGAACTAGTAATGAAGGAACGCTGAGTTGCTTCATTAAAGCTTATTGTGTTATGTGGAGTAGAGTATTTGTCAGAGATAGCCTATTACCTGCATCTGAGATTCTTCAGGTCAATCAAGTAAATCATATTCATAATCACAAAATCAGTTTGAATGTCCGCTGAGGAAAGCGGTATCTTTGTCTTTGTCCTTTTAACATTTAAGGGGATTTCCCATGACAGCACTAGTCAATGCATCTCAGTTGCATCTTGTAAGGTGTTGCTTAAAGTAAAAACAATGGCCTTGTTTACAACCTTGTTTCAGTCCCTTTCAATATAAGTCTTTGCGACTGACTTACTCATGAAGACTAATGGTGTATTAACGTAACTTTCGCTGAAGTTGAAATAGCATCACTAATGGACCCTTTCTCAATACCAAATGCAGCCTGTTATTTATATAAAATATTATTTATTGAACAATAATATTTAAATGAACAACAGTAGCCATTATATAATATAGTATAAGAGGTTTGTACAATAGGAAATAAACACAAGTACAAAAGCAGTGCTCTAGTTAGTACAGGATATTATTTCAATGTAAATATAAAGTTATGAAACTTAATATAACCCTTAAGCCAAATCGATTAGCTCTGGAACAAGTAATAGATTAATAAGACCAAAGATTGCGTGTTTCATATACTAAAAATGCATTATACCTCATGTTTAAACACTATCTACATACGGCAAATTCCTGAAGGAGTGATTCAAACGGTGAAATGGTTCCCGTGGTAATACTGGTAGAATATTGCATGGCTGGAAAGACCTCTCAGCCAATCAGATTTGAGAACCAGAACAAACTGTTGTATAAATATAATATTTCATTCTCCTAAACATGTAGCCCTGTGAATATCATCCATTCATGAATAATGTGTTTTCTGCCTACTTGAGCAGTTTATGGCTTATCTTCAGAAAAGCAAATAGTTTCTTCAGGGGAATCACAGAATTTGCAGCCTTTGTGTGGGCAAACTATCTTTAAGTCCTAAAGTATGATAGAGATTAGACATCACTCTTGCATAGATTAAGCAATCATGATAAATACATGTTTGAGGTGCTTTACTGAAGCATAGGGGTTCTATCTGCAAATGCTGCAAAAGCTTGACCTTGTTGCAGTCAAGTCAGTGATGAGGAAAAGAGATAAAGAAAAGAAGAAAGGTGGACAAATTACTGGCCCACATCCCAGGTTGCCCATGCAGGTGCTTATCACATCAGTGCTGGACTGAAGCCAGCGAGCCAATAGTGAACATTAAATCTGAACTTATTCTCCAGAATAAAGCATAGTCAAGGCATTACAATGTAATATTAAATTAGTCTTGATACTGTCACTAACTGACCACCCTCTTTATTTGTGCATGTAGTGTACCACCACATGTGGCCCAGGCTATCAGATGAGAGCTGTAAAGTGTGTGGTTAGCTCATACGGCTCTGTCATGGATGACACTGAATGTAATGCAGCAACACGTCCAACACACACTCAGGTAGGAGCTAACATTCATAATGACTCTCATTCATTTCTCTCTCACTCAAACTCAGAACTGAGTTATTTTTTCATAATATGACTTTTGGAAACCATAAAGAGGCCAATCAGTCTTTTAGAGCAACTCATTGCAAACACTGTTTTGCCTGGAAATGGATATGATTTTTTACACTGATATATTAAATGATTCATTTGCATTGCAAGTCATTGAAATATTGAAACTGAAATGAGAAACTGAAAAAAGAAAAGAAAGTGGGTGCAGGTACAGCCTGAAAGGCAGAAAAAGAAGTTTCCCACCCAGCATATTTATCATCTGCACTCAATATGAATCTGAATTAATAAATCTGAATTCAATAGATTTGACAAGCAATCATAAATGATTGGAAAGATGGAAAAATGTATTGGGAATCCTGTATGTGTGTGTGAGCCTTTAACTTTTGCATTTGCATGTGTAGTTTTTCATGATAAGCTGCCGTGGTTTTAACGTCTATATAGTTCCAGTACAGATTTATATTAAATCCTCATTTAAGTTAATCTGCAGTCATCTGGATCTCAATTTTATCAACCTTCACAATCTACACATACCTGCAAAATTACATTTACTCCCCCCCCCCTCCTCCAGTGTAATTGTGCTGCAGAGCTGAAGTGGTTTCACAGACTATTTTATGAACTTTCCTGAGGCATTGGTTTTATAGAGCTTCATTTTCACAAGGCTTTTAGGAGATGAAAGAAAGAACCTTTTTTCCCACCATTAAGCCATCCAGGTTGATAAAAGTCTAGGAACATACACTACCAGTCAAAAGTTTGGACACGGTAAGATTTTTAATGTTTTTACAAGAAGTTTCGTCTGCTCACCAAGGCTGCATTTATTTAATTAAAAATACAGTAAAAACAGTGATATTGTGAAATATTATTACAATTTAAAATAACTGTGTTCTATTTGAAAATATTTCAAAATGTAATTTATTCCTGTGATGGCAAAGCTGAATTTTCAGGATTACTCCAGTCTTCAGTGTCACATGATCCTTCAGAAATCATTCTAATATGCTGATTTGATGCTCAAGAAACATTTATTGTGTACAATTGTACAAAATATTTGTGTACAATATTTCTTTTTCAGGATTCTTTGATGAATAGAAAGTTCAAAAGAACAGCATTTATTTGAAATATCTTTTGTAACATTATAAATGTCTTTACTGTCACTTTTGATTGATTTAATGCATCCTTGCTGAAAAAAATAATTAATTTCTTTAATTTCTTTTCAAAAAAATAAAAATAAAGATTCTTACTAACCCTAAACTTTTGAACGGTAGTGTATAATGTTACAAAAGCTTTGTATTTCAAATAAATGCTGTTCTTTTGAACTTTCTATTCATCAAAGAATCCTGAATAGAACAAATAGAACACAGTTATTTTAAATTGTAATAATATTTCACAATATTACTGTTTTTACTGTATTTTTAATTAAATAAATGCAGCCTTGGTGAGCAGACGAAACTTCTTTTTAAAACATAAAAAATCTTACTGTGTCCAAACTTTTGACTGGTAGTGTATACTGTGTATATATATATATATTGTAACATACACTATAAGAGACAGAGAGAGTAAAAAATGTAATAATCCATCTGACTGTACAATATCCCTTATTTATCACAAAATATAAGCGCAGACGGGATGATCAGGACCCGGATGCAAAGCAGAAGGATCTTGTATCACCCTGGAGGAGTTTATTTTGCGATCATACCAGGATGACTGTACATTATCCCACATATTACACAGCTACTTACGAAAGAAGTAAATAAATGCATGTGAAATTTCGATCTGAGTTCAAATTATTCAGTTATATAAAACATAAGCAGAAGGAACGAGCATAGCTATTCAGTAAATCAGTTGCTATGTAGGAAAACGGTCAACTATACTATAGTCTTGATACAAAACTATTTGATCACAGAATGCCATGAGTGACCAATCAGAATCAAGTATTCCAGAAAGACATGTAAAATGATTGGGCAGAATCAGAGGGACAATAATGCTGCCTTCACATGCTCTCGGAATTATCGTAAATACTAGTTTCCTAGGTAAAAATTGCACATGAACGGCCTCCCATAACTTGAATACGATTGTGAGCTTGTGATCACGACTTCAGAAGTGGGAATTATCAAATTTCCGATAGCACGTGAAGGCAGCATAAGTGTAGGTAGGCGGGAGTGTGAGAGAGTCAGGAACTGAAAGGAGGGATAGGGCAGACAGTATGAGAAAGCGGGAGGCCCCTGGTTTAAAATCCTCTGCTTACCGTAAGGCGCAGTGACCCAGAACAAGTGATTCCAGCCAGTCAAGCATAAATCAAGCACACTGGCTCCAGCCATGAAGCCCTGCTGGCCTCACCCCTAGAGTCACAGATCTTCATTACTGAAAATTGGTTGTCCTTCTCCACTTCCTCCCTTCCATAGGATTGTGAACTCTCGCAGTGCCCTGTGACTCATCCTGTCATCCCAGAGACTAAAGTGATGCCACATCCTGGTCATAAAACACAGTGGCGCTTTGGATCATGGACACAGGTACATCCCTGATAATGTGATGTATATGAATTACTAAATACTTATTATGCTAGTCTCTGTAGTATTTTACTGTAGTTATTGTAAAATGGTTGTTCTTTATAATAGTGCAGCACCACCTGTGGAAAGGGCACTCGGATGCGCTACGTAAGTTGCCGTGACCAGCAGGGTGGAGTAGCAGAGGAATCAGCCTGCGCTCATCTTACAAAACCTCCTGCTAGTGAGGTGTGCTCCATAGTAGCGTGTGGACAGTGGAAGGTTCTGGAATGGACTGCGGTAAATAAAATATACCTGTTTTTTTGTTTATCTTATTGTAATCTGTTAAAGCTTAAGTTTGTCAGTTTTGCACCACTAGCATCACCAAACAGAATTAAGAAAATAATGATTGTTTTCAAATATTTTATTACTTTTTAATTTAATCACTTATTTTATTACTCAGATATTTTATTTTATTTTATTTTAACCTAACTTTTTAAAATTTATTTTATTTTATTTGTTGCCTATTTTATTTTTTTTCAGTGGAAGCACAAAAAATTACAAATTAACTTATTTGAATGTGACCTAGACCTAAACATTCATTTCCCCCATAAAATATTCTCAAGTTTATTTTTTAAGTTTAAGGCGAGACACCCCAGGTGAATAGGGTAAAAAAAAAAAATCACCATACTTCCCAAGCTGATTGATTACATTAAAAACTGCAAACATTTTTTGTATTACAAGTTTTCTAAAATGTTACGTTTAAATATGCAAATGAGGCGTTATCTAATTAAATATGCGCTAATTTGCATAAATTTCTACAACAAAAATCTGATGTCAGGTTCAAAATTCTCATTTAATTTTTTGGACATATTAAATTCAAAGGTTTTTACAGAGGGAATTTTGGATATCAGCCAGAAAAAAAATAATTTTCACCATTTTTTGGGGGAATAAAATGTATATAATCAGGCAAATTATATATCAACAAATCCCTCTTTAAAAACCTTCAGAATATAGATCGGAATAAAACTGAAGTTTGGTGTATGCAAGTTCTGCTGAAGTGGAGATTTCTGAAAACTAATTTTGAGAAAACAAAAGATATTTACTGTAATTGAAATCTATAGACGCAAACAGATAAAGTGCTATAAAATTTTATCTTGTTTATAAAGTTTATTTTGGATGTTTTCTTTCCACCAGTCTGAAAAAACACTTTATGAAAAGCCAAAAAGCGTAAAATCTCAAAATTGACAGGTGCATGAAAAAACTGTGTTTTTGCCTGTAGTGTTCCCCCTTAAATTACATTTTGTTTTCTCAGACATTTGGACCCCACTGTATTTATTCAGTATATATGAACTATATTAACATGCTACTGTGTTAGCCAGCATTCTTTCAACACTGTAGCTATAGTATTTTCATTCACAGCTGTTCTGCAGCCTAACATTCTAGACCATTGACCTTGATTATTCTGCTCTCATTCTGGTGTTTAGAGCTCAGTTGTAATTGGAAACTGATTGAGAGTTCTTTTTTGTGGGTCTTGTGTGCAGATGGGGTTCGGTGTGTGTACTGTTCACATTTATACAGAAAGACAAGAATTACTATGGAGTAGCTGGCTTGCTTTAGTCAATGGCCTCCTGCTTTCCACTGGTTTACAATTGAGACAAACCAGTAAATCAACATTACATAATCCATGTTGCAGTATCTGAAAAAGTCCAAAGAACTAAACTAAAGGGACTGTTATTCTTTTTTTCATTTCAATTTAAGTAATAGTTCATACAAAAATATAAATTCATTAAGCCATTACGTGGCTTGACAGTCTTTCTAAGTTAAAACTGTAGTAGGTTATCTTAAAATAAGCATGAAACGGAAGTTGTGATAGTTCTTCTTTATTGTGACATTATATCTGACTGAAATGGCTTCTCGAACAAGAGAAAATGTAGGGCTGGACTTGATTTTGTCAATCGGGAACTGTTTGGATGGTTGGTTTTTTTATGGTTTGCTTTTAGTCGATCTCATGTGAGTAACAGATTGGAAAAAATAATGATGTGCACGGATAAATTATTTAAAATAAACACTGCAATATTCCAAAATGTATCTGTTTGTATTCGTAGTGCTCCGTATCCTGTGGTCAGGGTACAACTACACGGCAAGTAGTGTGTATGAACATCAGCGATCAAGTTGTGGAAATGAGTGAGTGTGACCCAGATGATCAACCAGCAACAGAGCAGGAGTGTGCTATGCCCCAGTGTCCATCTCGCTCCAGCGACCACGGGGGCTTTTCACCTAACCCTGATTCTCGGAAAAAAAATGTTCCCATCGGACGAACTGACCGTAACAGAGCTGGCAGACCCCAGTCGCATCAATGGAGGACTGGACCATGGGGGGCGGTAAGTACCTCTAAACATCTTAGAATGATTACATTTCTGTATGTCTCTGATATTAGATACAATCCAAAGACAAGTCCTGCTAGAGACCTTTTGCCAACCCAGGAACAGATTGACATCTAAGGTGTTGTACTTGTACTCTCCAAGTCAACCAGAGAGCAGCATTTCCTCTTTCTGATAAATTATGCTGTTTCCTTCATGATATCAGTGCTTTAAATAGTCTGTAGAATTCAAAGAACAGCTAAATATTGTGCAGAATTTGGGAAGCTCTTCCTCTGTGTCTGAAAGTAGATATTTGTAGACCTTTTAAACATTGTTTCCTTTATAGCTATATATAATTTGTATCCTTCCGAGTGATAGTAATCACGAGGAATTGAATGATTTTTGTTACGACTCCACTTAATAATTTGGATTTTTTAAGATTTCATTCATGATACTTTAAATTTTGCAATCTATTAGCAGACATTACAGTAACAGTTTTTGCTCTGACCGATTCAATCAGTTGTTAGATGTATTTAAACTGATAAGCCAAGATTTGACACATGATTTCTGAGTCTTTATGACAGATTCATGAAAAAAAAAAACTAAAAAAAGCACAAAAGAGTCTTTTTTTTTTTTCTCGATCTATGCTACATGTACACTATATATATTGTTCAAAAGTTTGGGGTCAGTAAGATTTTTTTGTTGTTTGAACGATATTAATATTTTAATTCAGAAAAGATGCATTCAGTTGTTCAGTTGAGACAGTTAAGACATTTATAATGCTACAGAAGATTTCAAATAAATGTTTTTTTTTTATCAAAGAATAAAAATGTGTTAGTTTCACAGCTCCTTTCAACACAGATAAAAGTAATTAGAATTTAACTGCAACATGAAGATGCATTTATTTATGGCAGCGGCTATTTGCATTAAGTGCAAACAGAGATAGATGCTGTTTACACTAAGTGAAAATAGCAATATATTCTATTTACAGTAATTGACAATAGAAGCATTTTCTTAGCTATATGTTATTTACACTAGGTGAAAATAGTGATAGATTCTATTTACACCATGTAAAAGTATCAGTTCTTTGCAATAAAAGTAAATAGTAATTAGTATGCTATCTTTATATTGGCAGATACTATTTGCACCTCAGTGTTTTTGTATATTAACAGGATGCAATAATATCATAGAGTGTGAATTATTATATTTATTAAAATTATTAAATGGATGCTGCCTTATTGGGAGAATAAAGCCCTCCCTACACCTTCCTTTAACCCTACCCAATAAACACTTTTAATATTATTAAACACTTATTCGCAGTTTATTTCCACTTTTAGAACATTATTTTCATTTTTATTAAAAATAAATGCGAGCTTGGCAAAAGACGGATTTGAACCCGCGCTGATTGCGTTAAAAGCTAGGTCTGCGAGCCTTACATGCTGCTGCTGCGCCACTGAAGACATTAAATTTTGTGTGTCTTTTTTAAAACTTGAGTGGTCCAACCAGGCATTGGTGGGTGGAGCTAGTGTAAATAGCGTTTGCCAACAGGGGATGCTATTTGCATTTAATGTAAATAGACACTCCTTTAATTTCATGTCTATGTATTATGTTTCTCTCTTATCGTATTTAATTCAGACTGCAAGTTCAGAACTTAGTCAAAACGTCATATATTTTGCCAGACCAAGAGTATTTTATGTTTTATAACCATTTCTGAAACAAAATGTCATTCCGGTCTAGTCTTTTCTAAAAACACTGAAAAACCCCACTTCTTGACTCCCAGTGGTAATCTTTCTCATCAAAGAAATCTGTGTTGGTCAGTGTTTGTACATTGACGTATGTTTTCATATACCATCAAAGCTAATGGGATGTGAAATTGGTCCAGCAAGAATGTGCTTGCTTAAGTTTTTGATTGTGTGGAAGGCGTTTGTGGCCCTTCTCTCATTATATTGCTTCTGTTTCTCTTTCACACCTCTCAGTGTTCAAGTACCTGTGCTGGAGGATTCCAGAGACGTGTGGTGGTGTGTCAGGATGAGAACGGCAACGGCTACCCTGCCAACAGCTGTGATGAAAGCACACAACCCACAGAGCAACGCTCCTGTGAGTCCGGCCCCTGCCCTCAGTGGGTCTATGGCAGCTGGGGCGAGGTGAGTTGCTCTGAATTGAACTTCACTTACTGTTCAAAAGTTTGGGGTCTTTTATTTTTTTTTTGGAAAGAAAAAAAAAACTTTTATTTAGAAAGGATACATTACATTGATTAAAAGTGACAGTAAAGACCATTGTTACAGAAGAACTGTTCTTAACTTTCTATTAATCAAAGAATCCTGAAGGAAAATGTATCACGGTTTCCACAAACCATGCAATCATGCAGTCCATTAGCTCTTAGCAAATAGAAAGACTAAGGATTTGATCAAACTACATACAATTTCCATTTTAATCATGCATTTACATTTTTAATTACATTTACAACTTCATACAAATGTGTTTTGTATCTGATTTGTGAAATTAATTTCTGGCAGTAGGGTTAAAAGAATTTCTTTGCTAAAAAAACAAAAACAAAAAAAACAAAAACAAAAGTTAGTTGAGTAGGATAGGCTACAATATCTGATTTTGTCTATCTAAACAAAGCCTTAGAACTGTCCCTACTCAGAAAAACACAAGCCGCTTTTCCACTGCCAGTGCGAGCCAGGGCTTTAAATGGGCCAGGTTGGGCTAATAGCCTCGGACCTGTAGCATCGAGCCCAAAACCATGCTGGGTTTCCACCGTCGGGCCAGAAGCTCTGCAGCACTTTGCCTGTAACTTGCCTCTCTAGAACAAAGTCGCACAAACCCATAATTTCACCAACAAATATCCAGAAAACTAATCAGAAAGAAATCACTGGAAACGTGATTGCAAAACGAACATGATAAAAGCGACCTTTTGTTGGCATTTTTGTAGTTTACTTAAAGATTTAAAACCCAAGCATCGCTGTTTTTATCACAGTTTTACAGCAGTAAGTGATAAATTGATTATAATGATTTAATTTGTGTCAGGACTGCACATTAGTCACATAGAAATAAAGTGTTATTTACCGTTATTTCACAAAAGAAAGAGGACACTCGTTCAGTCGCTTCTGTTTATGTTTATTTATATTCACAGGACAAATACAGACATGGATAAAATTGTTGCTACCCTTGATAAATATGATCAAAGTAAGATCAATGTAAAATTAAATCTGCATTGTTCATCCTTTTGATCTTTAATTCATAAAATTAGCAAAAATCTAATGTTTCATTGAAGGAAAAGAATTGAAAGTGGGGGGAAAATCACATTATGAAATAAATGTTTTTCTCCAAAACATGTTAGCCACAATTATTGGCACCCTTTTATTCAATACTTTTTGCAACCTCCTTTTGCCAAGATAACAGCTCTGAGTCTTCACCTTTAATGCCTGATGAGTTTGGAGAACACCTTACAAGAGGTCAGAGACCATTCCTTCATACAGAATCTCTACAGATCCTTCAGATTCCCAGCTCCATGTTGGTGCTTCTTCTCTTCAGTTCACTCCACTCATTGTCTTTAGGGTTTAGGTCAGGGGACTGGGATGGTCATGGCAGAAGCTTCATTTTGTGCTCAGTGACACATTTTTGTGTTGGTTTTGATGTTTGTTTTGGATCATTGTCCTGATGGAAGATCCAACCATGGCCTATTATTGGATTTCTAGCAGAAGCGGTCAGGTTTTGATTTTTTTTTATCTGTTGATATTTGATAGAATCCATGATACCATGTATCTGAACAAGATGTCCAGTACCTCCAGCAGACAAATAGGCCCACAACATTAAAGATCCAGCAGTATATTTAACCGTGGGCATGGGGTACTTTTTATCCATGTGTGCACCAAACCCATCTGGTGGGTTTGCTGCCAAAAAGCTCTTTTTTTTAGCTTCATCTCACCATAGAAGCTGGTCCCGTTTGAAGTTCCAGTCTTGTCTGACAACTGAACATGCTGGAGATTTGTTTCTGGATGAGAGCAGAGGATTTTTCTTGAAACCCTCCTGAACAACTTGTGAGGATGTAGGTGCTGTTTCATATTTTTTTTTTTTTTTTTTAGGCTTTCTGAGACTCAAGACTCAACTAATCTCTGCAATTCTCCAGCTGTGACCCTTGGAGAGTCTTTGGCCACTCAAACTTTCCTCCTCACTTCACATTAGGACGATTTAGACACACAACCTCTTCCAGGCAGATTTGTTACATCTTTAGTTGATTGGAACTTCTTAATTATTGCCCTGATAGTGGAAATGGGGATTTTCAATGCTTTTGCTATTTTCTTACAGACACTTTCTATTTTGTGAAGCTCAACAATCTTTTGCTGCACATCAGAACTATATTCTTTGGTTTTACTCATTGTGATGAATGATTAAGGGAATTTGGCCTTTGTGTTTCCTCATGTTTATACTCCTGTGGAACAGGAAGTCATGGCTGGACAATTTCATGTTCATGATGACTCTGGTGTGCTAAAAAAAAAAAAAATTAAATATGAATGGGAATATACTTCAGAGATATTATACTATTTTACAGGAGTGCCAGTAATTGTGGCCAACGTGTTTTAGAGAAAAACATTTATTTCATATGATTTTTTTCCCCTAACTTTAAATTCTTTTCCTTCAGTGAAAGGTTATTTATCAAGGGTACCAACAATTTTGTCCATGTCTATATTTTTACATCACATTTAGAAAGAATGATCATTTCTACCAATTTTTCAAAAAAACAAAAAACAAAACAAAACAAAACAAAAACAAAAAAAAAAACTACCTGAGGAGGAGCTTTAGCACTCTCTCCAATGACAGTCCCAATACAGTTATATTTTTAGTCAGAGAAACAGAGGAAGCTCCCGAAAAACCAGACTTGCTTTATTTTATTTTATGACATAAGCCTATGCGGAGCTAAATATGGATATCAGACAGTCCGGTATAAAGAGACTAACGTACTGACAGATAAAATAAATACACGATAGTGACAGCCAAACGGTCATATTTACCATGTTTACCATGGTAATGGTTAGTCTGCATAGTCTTTTGCATTTATACGGTGAAGAGAATCCACATTGAATCAAAAACAGAAGTTATTTCAAACACTCGCTGCAGTCTGAAAGTGAGTTTTGAGATAAAATGATTTTAAGCGTCTTCAATGCTGATGTTAGCTGGTATATTAAATCATCCACGGCGCTGCCATCTCTAGACTCAGCTAAACTCCACCTTTGTTCGTAACCACTCCTCAAGCCCGAGCTGGCCCGCTTTGGACCAAGGTATTCGGTTGGCCAAAAAAACCCTGGCCGTTGGCCCCGAAAAAGCCTTGACGAGGCACCATTAAGCCCCAGAAGTGACAGTGGAAACACGACTGGCCCTGGCACACACTAGCATGCCTGATTTAGGCCCGGCAACGGAAACGTGGCTACTGTGATCTTATGACATTGTGACATTATGGACATGTGGTCCAAGCCATATTTTGAAAATGCAGTCTTAACAAAGGTTATATATGTTAATGAAACAAGACTTTCACTCTTTTTTTCTCGTACTCTTACTCTGCTTCTGCCTCCCTAGTGTTCAAAATCCTGCGGAGGAGGGATAAAGACCCGGTTGGTCACTTGTCAGCGGCCCAACGGGGAGCACATTAACGATCTGAGCTGTGAAATTCTTGACAAACCACCCGACCGAGAACAGTGCAATACTCAGTCCTGCTCTAATAACCCTCACTGGATCACAGACCAATGGAGCTCGGTACGCTCGTAACTATTTTAACTTTTTCCCTTCATAAGTTCTCATTCTCGCAACATGCCGAAGTTTCTTTACACTCAAGACATGAAGAAAACAAACTGAAACTCAATTGGTTTGATCTTTGAGTAAGCAAATATCTGGTTTTAGCATTTGCTGCTTATTAGCAAGTTTTGGTTGCACTTAAAGACCTACCAAACATGCAGTTAAAAATTGTTTCCGAGTTTTGTTTCCTGACTGAAAAAGTGAGCATCTCTTTGGTCGATGTGTTTGTTTTTTTTTCCCCCATTTAATTTTGTTTTTCCTAATGCAGCTGTACTTTTGATAAATACAAATCATTGTGAGGCCTTTGTTGTGGCTTGTGTTCAAAACACAGTACAGTTGTATATACAGTAGTATTTAGAATACATGGGAAGTAACACTTTTATTGCTCCACTGCAAACATCTGAAACATCTGGCCACAGGCAGTTTACTTTATTATAGTGAAACCCTTGAAATCTCTGTGCTTTTTCTGTTGCTCTTCATAATTCATTTCTCATGAAAATTGACTTCATCCATACCTCACATGAACTCAGCTAGCCATTGACCTTTTTAAAATATATGATGGTGCTTTTTCAGTATAAGGGAGACTTTATGTGAAATTCTGTCTATAGTTGCTATATTTTTGTATATTTAAGATAACTTACAGAAGAACATTTTTTTAAATACAAAAAAATTGTGACGTAATCTGAATCAAATGTAGCTTTGTTCATTTTATGTATGTTGATTTATTCTGATATTGTAATATTTTTCTGGGTTATTTACAAAATCAGTATTATTTCAATTTTGTGTATAAAGCAACAACAACAAAAAAACATGTTCTAGTCTAGTGTGTAAATTCCTCATTGCATTTCCCTCAGACCCAGGTAAGGCCAGTGATTTTTTTTTTGTTTGTTTGTTTTTTTAATTCTTCTTGTTGGCCAGTTACATGTGTCTACCTCATTCTCAATGAACAGCCCCATATCCATCTTCCATCCACTTTATATTTGTGGATGCGAATAACAAATGCTAAGATATCCTATAACATCCATAATCTTGCATGGAAATAATACTATATATACAGAAATATACAGTGCTGTGAAAAAGTTTTCCCCTCACAACAAATGATACAAATCATTATAAAATGTGCTTTTCAAGTGTGATTTATTATAATGCCTTATTGATGAAATGCCAGTCCAATATCTGTCCTAAAAACTACAATTTTCATGAGTGTACTTACTTTTTCACACCACTGTATCAATACAAATTTGTATTTTTTCCAAATACGCCATGGTGCTATAGTGTCTGTGGTGCAATTCCCTTTCATGACATGGTCTGTTAATGTCACCAGACTGAAAATTAAGTGTTTTAAATCAAATCGCAGTATTGATGAAGGTGTGCATGAACATTTCTGTAAATTATTGTATGTTTTTGTATTTATTTTTGCTGCCATATGTTTTTCCTTATTTGTTTGAGCCTTAATGATTTTGGTCAAATTAAACAATTGCAAGTCTTTATTTTACAAATGTTATTTTATTATTATTATATTGGTGTTGTTTTGAAAAGTAGGCAAAATTTTGTAATTAATGAATATGACTAGTTGATTTGTAAATTAGTTAACTAGAAATGAGAAAGACTTTGAATGTCTTGTATTATTTGGAAGATAACATTTTAACTGCCAATTGTGCATATATTTTCAAAATGTAATGAATGAAAGAAGGTACAAAATCACTGAGCTTAATATCTGTTTTGTGGTGTCAGATCTTTAATTCTATATATATATATATATATATATATATATATATATATATATATATGTATGTATGTATGTATATATGTGTGTGTGTGTGTTAACCTGCTGCTTTTATACATTTCTCATCTGAATGGGACGTCTATATAACCTGTTTTAATGATAGTTGGATGGGGGTCTTTTTTTGGTGCTAACTCACCTCAGTACCTGTAGAGGAAGTCTACTCCCGCTGGCTATTTCCTTTTGGATGCCACAGGATATTAACCAGCCCTGATGGTAGTGATATGGTCACAGTCAACCAAGTAAGCATACATTAAAATAACAATGGCAAAGGCACCGGGCGGTCAAGGACAGCCTTTGATCTGTTGGAAGGTCTTGCCCGACTTTCCCAGCTCATCTAATCAGAATGGACGCACTTCTCAGAAAGAGTTTTATTCTTATGGGAAAAATAAGCGGCAAGAGCGAAGGCCATTATGGAGTACTGAGGCCTCTACGGCCTGGATATCTGTTTGCATTCTAAAACCTGGAAGTTCTCACATTGGAATGTAGTGAGGCACGTAGCCAAGCATTTTGCCAGGCCTGGACTGATCATTTTTGGCAACAATTTAAAAGAAAAACAAGGCAATTTTGCATGGTCCAAAAAGCAAAAAAAAAAATAAATAAATAAATAAAAGAAACGGGGAAAAAAAGTCAATTTAGTCTGATCAATGAACTGAAGAGTAACTACAATCACACTTGTACAATCACACTACAATCTGTTTTGATTGCATTCAGATTGGAATTGGAATATTTCTTGAATGTGTTTTATTAGTGTCACAAACATGGAGATGTTTTCATTTTTTTTGACAAAAAAGCCCATACACGTTTATTATTTGTATTTTATTTTTCTTTTGTCAGTTCAAGCTTGAGCATTTCAGGATTGTGTATGGTTTTTGGATGAAGGGAATTTTTTAAGTAAATGCCCCTTATCTTGTATCTTTTTTAGTGTAAAAGTTGGCAATTTGCGCTCATTAAATCAGTGGTGCATTCATTTAACAAAGTACATAAACTCTGAACTATAGTATGGCAGCATGACCAAAATAAATGCCTTGCCATATAAAAACAAACCAAATGATTGATATGGCCCCTAAATACTTACAAATATTATTACTGTATGCAAAAGTGTGCTAAGTATTTTAAATGGAAATATAAAATACTTAAAATAACAGTAATTTTAAGTGCTTTACATATGATGACAGAAATTAGCAGCAAGCTTGTGATACTGTTGATTACATGCAAGTTTACTGAGGTTTAATATCATATGCAGTAAACTAAAAGACAGCCTGACCAGAGTTTTTCATGTACCTACACAAAACTAAGTATTCATCTTTGATCACACTTTTAACTTGCATAGACATATTGCATAGAATTCCTAAAAGAAAATGAGACCATATTCGTGGTTACATATTCACACAAGTAAACACACAAACACAGTAAAATTCTGAGGCAGAGTGAGCATGTTTATGATTTATTATGAATCAATAAGGCTTTGGATGAATTATTAAAGTGGTACATGGTGTTCTTGCTTTAAAGATAAATGTGCATTTTTATATTATTTTATGTGAAGTGTCTTTGATTTTATTATTTTGTTGCAGCTGTTACTGGTATTGAATTTTGGTGTATATGTATTCAGTTGAACCAATTGTATATATTTTGGTACTGTAAATATTTATCAAAGCAAATATATATTTGAATGTTGAACTGATTGCTCAAGACTTTTTTTTGTCCTGGTTTCAAAATAAATTCCATCAACTTAAATGCAACTGTGACACTTGCTAGACTCTTTTGAAAAAGTATCCCCAGGAACACATTATCCAACTGGGGAGTTTCTGTTCTCTTAGTTCCTGTATTTCGTGTATGCATGCTGGGAATGGACTCGTTCAACTTCAGACTTGTCGCATCATATCCATCCTCCCTCTACGAGGCCCTTTGATTATCCGTTCCTCTCCCATCCTGGATCCAGGGAAGCCTCTCTCTCTTTTCTCTTCAGCTCCCCTCGTGGTTCATTCGCTCAGTGAACCTGCCAGAAAATATGTCAATGTTTCTTTGGCTCAACAAGCAGATGTAGCAACTGTCATTCATTATGATTCAGAGACACTTACATTCCTCCTTTTATATCGTAAATAATATTTGAGGCGAAACAAATGAATAGAAAGTTGCATGTAAAAAATGATTACCTGTTATATGCTGCTCCCATTATCATGTATTATGTTGTTGGCATTGTATACTGTACATGTCCATATACTAATTCTTTATATGAATATGATATTCTATCAAAATGGTAATAAATTTAAAATTACAATAATTAACACAAGATTGGTCTATTCTTTTGTTTACTTTGACATACCCATCAATTCTCATATTTAGACATAATCAGCCACATAATCAGACATAATCACCTCAAATGACACACTAATTAAGCTTGTGTTTATCAAGCAGTTGGACTTCACTGTGATTTTTTTCCCCCTTGTTCGCAGTGCTCTGCGTCCTGTGGGAGAGGATACAAATACCGTAATGTGACTTGTGTCAGTCACGCGGGCCAGCCAATCACAGAAGAGAACTGCTTGCACCAGCCCCTCCCACAAAAACAAAAGCGTTGCAAAGGTGGGAGGTGCCCCAAATGGAAGACTGGGAACTGGGAAGAGGTAAAATGACCCTTTAATATACACTATATTGCCAAAAGTATTGGGACACCCCGCCAAATCATTGAATTCAGGTGTTCCAATCACTTCCATGGCCACAGGTGTATAAAATCAAGCACCTAGGCATCCAGACTGCTTCTACAAACATTTGTGAAAGAATGGGTCACTCTCAGGAGCTCAGTGAATTCAAGCGTGGTACCGTGATAGGTTGCCACCTGTGCAATAAGTCCATTTGTGAAATTTCCTCACTACTAAATATTCCACGGTCAACTGTTAGTGGTATCATAACAAAGTGGAAGCAATTGGGAACAACAGCAACTACGCCACAAAATGGTAGGCCATGTAAAATCACAGAGCGGGGTCAGCGCATGCTGAGGCGCACAGAAGTTGCCAACTTTCTGCAGAGTCAATAGCTACAGACCTCCAAACTTCATGTGACCTTCAGATTAGCTCTAGAACAGTGCATAGAGAGCTTCATGGAATGGGTTTCCATGGCCGAGCAGCTGCATCCAAGCCTTACATCACCAAGTGCAATGCAAAGCGTCGGATGCAGTGGTGTAAAGCACGCCGCCACTGGACTCTAGAGCAGTGGAAACGTGTTTTGTGGAGTGGTGAATCACACTTCTCTGTCTGGCAATCCGATGGACGAGTCTGGGTTTGGCTGTTGCCAGGAGAACGGTACTTGCTTGACTGCATTGTGCCAAGTTTGGTGGAGGGGGGATTATGGTGTGGGGTTGTTTTTCACGGGTTGGGCTTGGCCCCTTAGTTCCAGTGAAAGGAACTCTTAATGCTTCAGCATACCAAGACATTTTGGACAATTTCATGCTCTCAACTTTGTGGGAACAGTTTGGGGATGGCCCCTTCCTGTTCCAACATGACTGCGCACCAGTGCACAAAGCAAGGTCCATAAAGACATGGATGAGCGAGTTTGGTGTGGAGGAACTTGACTGGCCTGCACAGAGTCTTGATCTCAACCTGATAGAACACCTTTGGGATGAATTAGAGCTGAGACTGCGAGCCAGGCCTTCTCGCCAACATCACTGCCTGACCTCACAAATGCGCTTCTAGAAGAATGGTCAAAAATTCCCATGAACACACTCTTAAACCTTGTGGAAAGCCTTCCCAGAAGAGTTAAGCTGTTATAGCTGCAAAGGGTGGGCCAACTCCATATTAAACCATACGGATTAAGAATGGGATGTCATTAAAGTTCATGTGCACATAAAGGCAGGCATCCCAAAACCTTTGGCAATATAGTGTATATTACAGTGGGTGTGTGTTGTTCAGGTAAACCCTACATTATGAGGTCAAAATTGTCCCCATAACATTTCTGGTCCGAACGAGGAAAACAGCTTATAAATCATACTAAGTGATGGTTTTTTTTTTTTATAAATCTAAAAATGCAAAAGTTTTCTGATGGGTAGGTTTAGGGTTAAGGGACAGAATATGTAGTTTGTACAGTATATGTCTTTGAAATGTCCCCATAAAACATGAAAACCCAATGTGTGTATGCATGTGTGCATATACACACTACGGTTCAAAAGTTGGGGGTTGGTACGATTTATGTTTTTGATCCAAAAAACATACAGTAAAAACAGTAATATTGTGAAATATTATTATAATTTAAAATAACTGTTTTCTATTTTAAATATAATTTAAAATGATTTATTCTTGTTGGCAACACTGAATTTTCAGCATCATTACTCCAGTCTTCAGTGTCATGTGATTCTTTAGAAATCATTCTAATATGCAGATTCAGTGCTCAAGAAACATTTCTTCTTATTATCAATGTTGAAAACAGTTGTGTTGCTTAATATTTTTGATGAAACCATGATAAGAAAATTTGTTTGATGAATAGAAAGTTCTAAAAACTGCATTTATTTGAAATAGAAATATTTTGTAACAATATAACCGTCTTTACTGTCACTTCTGATCAATTTATTGCATTCTACCTGAAAAAAAAAAAGTACAATTTTTCCAAAATAAATCTTACTGACACCATATTCTAGGTCATCAACAGCATCAAGATTCTGTCAGCTTTACAGGAGCAGAGAATTTAGTAGATTTATGACTTTCACTGGAAGTAATAAGTACTTAAACAAACTAGAGGAGAACTCTGATTTGTTACTGTATGTAAACAGAAGACAGAAATACAGAGTTGATTGACAGAGTTCCATTACTTACCAGTGTTGCTCTCTGTAGTGTTCATCATCATGTGGAAGTTGACTGAAGCACTGAGAAGTTTCTTGTGTTAGTGGTGACAAGCGCAGGATGCAAGAGTCTAAATGTTCCCATCTCCTTCGCCCGCCCTCTACCCAACCTTGCCGAGTCACTAATTGTGTCACTACAGGTGGGGCAAAGCAGATTGGCAAGAGGTGAATATGTTAGAGAGTGAGAACTAAATTAAAGTGCACAAGAATGCATCTCAAACCATTCTTCCTGAGATGACATGGGTAAATTGCAATAATAAAACACAATGGTGACTGCTCACTTTTTAGTATCCATTGTTCCGGAAGTATTTTTTTCCTTTAACCCTCTGGTCCTCTTGGTTTAGGAGTCACACTTGGCTTCTTCACGGTCAAAAATGACCAGAGCCTTTAAATGTAACTCTTGACATTTTAGATTGTCCCCCCTTCATTGCTGTGCACTTTTTTTCTGCACAGTGGCTGATTTGTAGTTTGTACCACCAAAAGTTTCTCTGAGTTTTGGTATTTTTTCGTATTTCCCATTCATTTCCTATGGCGGTCATTTTTAACAGCGAAGGAGCCAAGTGTGACTATTTTTTTTTTTACGACCCTTTAACATATTCAAATCATGTCCTTGATTTTTTTGTGTGTTCACACAGCTAATGCGACAAAAGCCACCAAGTTTCATCCCATTCTGATAAAGCAAAAAAATTTAAAATTTCAAAACGTAATCGTTTTCTGCCATTTTTGACCGAAGAGGACCAGAGGGTTAAAAGGGATAGTTCACCCAAAAATGAAAACTGTCACCATTTAATCACTCTCATGTTGTTCCAAACCTGTATGATGTTCTTTCTTCTTTGAAACATGACAGAAGATATTTTGTCCATACAATGGAAGTCAGTGATAACCAGAACATTCTTCAAAATATCAAAAGAAAAAAAATCATACAGGTTTTGAAAAACATGAGGGTGAGTAAATGATGACAGAATTTTCATTTTAGGTCATTATGCCTTTAAATTTTCTTCACAAGAATTTCAGAAAAAAAATTCGTGATAAAATGAAAAAGATCACCACATTACAGAACATTTGTCACCTTTAAGGAGCTTATGATCAGACAAGAGCTAGGACTCGGAAAACTGAAAAAGCTTTCCAGCACTGGAGGGACGTTACAAAGCAAGAAGACCTGAAAACGGACACCCAGGTTGCGTTTTTCTCCTTAATACATGAGTAACATTGGTTTGTTTTGGTGTTGATTTGAAATATCAACGTTTCTCAGAAATCATTTACTGCACCTTTAAGAATTTAAAGGTGCAGCAAACGATTTCTGAGAAACACTGTTTATATTTGGTGCTCGGTCTTATCAGTCCACTCCACTTCGTTTTTTCCCCTATTTACAGAGCCTGGACTATGTACAGACACTTTTTTTTTAGCACACACATATCTAGCAAATATTCACAAAATTGTTTGGTTACCAGATCGTGGATGACACCTTTTTCTGCTCGAAACTGGTCAGGTGCTTCCTCTGCCCTCACTACCTTCGATGCCGGAGCGGCCAAGGGGTATGTGGATATTCCTCCAGTGGAGTGCCCTGTAGCAATGCAGTTGTGTCCTAAAAGCGCTTCCTGTTGGGGTAATCCACGTCACCCATCTAAGGCCTGTAAGTTCTCGTCCGTTCTCATGGGCAAGGCTTAAAAAAGCCGTTGGACACGCTGCCTCCGCCCTGCACGCCATGGCCCTCCAACAAGTCTACCAGGCCAAGGCTTTAAAGGAGTTGCATGAGGGTAGTGCTGATCTAGAACTTTTACAACAAGTGCGCACTGCAACGGACCTTGCTCTATGAGCAACGAAACTTTGGGGCAGACAACGTCCACACCAGTGGTCCAGGAGCGCCATATCTGGCTGAAACTGGCTGATATGTGGAAGGTCGATAAATATCAGTTCTTGGACTCCCTTATCTCCCAGTTCGGCCTCTTCAGCAACGCGGTGGAGAATTTCGCCCAACAGTTCGCCGCACTGAAACAGACAGTGGCGATAAAACATCCTGCCTCGACGGCCAGCTGCTGCCTCCACCTTGCCATCAGCTGCAGCCCCTCCAACTGTTCGTCACTGACTGTTCATCCGCCCTCCTGTGTCCGCCTCCACTTCTGCCATCCTCAGCCCCCTCTTCTTTTAACAGTGGGCAGCAGTCCATGTGTCAAGGCCGCAAAGAAGAAGCCATCTCACACACCCTCTGCCCAACCGTGGAACCAGGTAAGTATTGCCCCGCACACTCACGACTCCACCTCGGGCCACTATGCCATCCAGGTCGCGTCTCTATGCACCACACAATCAGACCCCACTTCGGGGCCGTGATGAAGCCATCTGAGTCGGGTCCCTGTGTCCACGTGGAGTGCGCAAAGGACTTAGGTGATCTACCACAAACGGTGGTAACCTATTCGTTGAGTTGTGTTCTTCTTACTGGGAAGACCCCCGGAAATGCCCGGTCAGAGTTGTGCTTTTCTTCCTGCAGGATGGGTTGGAGCGAAGGCTGTCTCCTTCCACCCGAAAAGTGTATGTTGCCGCACATCACGATGCAGTTGATAGTAAATTTTTGGAGAAGCACGACCTGATCATCAGGTTCTGAGGGGTGCGAGAAGGATAAGTCCTCCTTGTTCTCACCCTAGCTTTTCTCTGTCCCGTCCGCGCTTTGCGCCTGTATGTGGACCGAATGCAGAGCTTCAGGACCTCAGACCAGCTCTGTCTGTTACGGAGGCCAGCAGAAGGGAAAGGCTGTCTCCAAGCAGAGGTTGGCCCACTGGATAGTAGATGCCATCGTCTTGATGTATTAGTCCCAAGGTGAGCTGTGCCCCCTTGGGTTGAGAGCTCATTCTACTAGGAGTGTTGCCTCCTCATGGGCGTTGGCACATGGTGCCTCACTGACAGATACTTGTAGAGCTGCAGATTGAGTGACACAAGACAAGTTTGCTAGATTCTATAACCATTGTATAGAGCCGGTTTCCTCTTGTGTCCTTGCCTCAACTAGCCAGTAACACCTGAGACTCAGTGTCGGCTTGCTGCGCCATTCCCCTCCTATGGACCGGATAGGTGCGTTTATTGGTCCAGTAAGTTCCCCGGTTGATGAACCCTGTTGAGGTTCTCCACCACCTTCGGCAGTCAGACATGGCAGAGCGTCCAACGCCAGGCCTAACACTTGTAAACTTGCCATGGTTGAACCCTGTGCTAGGCTAGGGACCCATATGTTGTGATCCCCACAGTGATTGCATATGTGTATTCTTCCACAGTACGGCTCCCTATAGTGAACCTGTGTCTTTCCCTTGGCAGAGTCCACTTTGCTGTCCCTGCCGGTGTTGATTCCCTCCTAACTTGGCCGGAGCCTCAGAGACATGTCATATATTGCACTGCCTAATTGCCTTTCCCGCTAAGGAAGGGGACGCTTTCCCAGTATTATCCAATAGTCTCTCTGAATGGGTCATGTGGAACAGCAGTGATAGATTTTCTCTGCGTAAGCCCTGTCCCATCTTCCGCCCTAGGCTGCGGGGGGATTAGGAAGCTTACACAGGGCACTAATGGAGCGTTCACACCAGACGCGACTTGCGCGAATAAATCGCGCTATTCGTGCGTAGTTGGACGCTTGAACATTTTGAGTTTACTCGCTTCATTCACGCGTGAAATTCACTTCACAACAGACGCGAATTCGCGTCACGAGAGGGGCTCTCCCTCTCCTTTAAATATGTGTCCCTCAGACTATTCCACTTCTTTCTGCACACTTCCTCTGAATAAACACAACTTGTCAGCGGGAAAGTAGTTGTAAAATACGGCGAATAAGCTCAATTTGCCGGCTTTAGCTAGCTTGTAGTCTCAATATGTATATAGGTAAAAAATGGTCTTTACTCAATTTGAGCTATATATATATATATATAAAGACCAAAGACCATTAGTAAAGAGTAAAGACCATTTTTTACAATTTATCAGATTGTCCGACCTCCTCACTTACTTTCTTCCAAGCAAGATCCTTTTTATTTCTGTTTCTATAAAAGTAGGAAGATGTATCGTACAGCGACGATGATTTTGTCCTCCATTGTTGTTTCGGATTTCTGCCTCCACTCGCTACGTCGTAATCACGTCACTACTAGAGCAAGCTCCTGATTGGTTAACGCGGCTTGAATTTTTGCCAAAGTTCAGATTTTTCAACTTGCGCGATTCACGCAAATCACGTGTTATGCGCGTCAAACGCTCGAAACACTCAATTCGCGCTGCGTCATTCGCGCCACAGGATGTCAATTCGCGTCTTTGCATTGACTTAACATGTAAATCACTCGCGCGTAACACTTCATTCGCGTCTGGTGTGAACGCACCATAAGAGGCAGCAATAGTGCCATTTTGTTAGGGATCCAAATTCATTGGTTCAGTTCCGATGTGACGTTGAACGTGACCGACTGAAAGGGAACGTCTCGGTTACATATATAACCCTCGTTCCCTGAAGGAGGGAATGAAGACATCACATCCCATCACCACAATTGCAGTACCTTCGCTGAAGCGCCGGGTCACTAGCTCGGCTCTTCATCAAAAAACAAATGTGTGCACGCCAATGTGCATTGGTTCATTTAGTTTACACTCGAAGGTGAATGGGCTCACAGGCAAGATCCTAATTGTCAGTTCAGTTCTGACGTGACATCTCCATTCCCTCATTCAGGGAATGAGGGTTACATACATAACCAAGACGTTTTTGAAACTTCTGAAATCACAAAATTAATTTTGTAATTTTACCTATATCAACACTCCCATTTTCTGCTAATAATATATTATAGTAATTTTAATATTATATTGTATAGGGGGCCTTCAAATATTGTGTTGGACAGTGGGGGGGGCCTTTAAGTCAAAAAAGGCTGAGAACCACAGGTCTACAGTAAAAGTTTCAGAAAACAAAAATGGTTCTGTAAAACTCAAATCTGGGTCATTTAGCAGCATGAAATCTCAGCACTTAAATGAATTGTAATTAGTTGAGTGCACTGCTCTAGAGAACACCTCCATTTGGATTTGGCTTTGTTACCATTTTAGTGCTCTGTCACCTGTGGTCAGGGGTATCAGAGGAGGCTGGTGTCCTGCAGTGAGGTTCATGCTGGAACTGATAATTATGAGTATAGTCTTAACTCTTCATTAGACTGCCCCGGCACCCCTCCTGAGGACGTCTTGCTCTGCTTTCGGCTGCTTTGTCCTGCCCCACACACTTGGAGAGTGGGTATATGGGGTCCTGTGAGTTTATTAAAGTTACTATTCATGATCTGAACATGTCTAAGAAATATTATGGTTTTAAAAAATGATTCTTCAATTAAAAGAAAATGATTTAATAAATTTGTTAATATGCAGTTCTACTAAATTTAAGACAGGACTTGTGGCTTGCGATATGTAACAGACCTGAACTGAAAATTATAAATACCTAATGGAATAATTATGCAATATTTTAGATTATAATAAATGACCAAAATGTCCTTATACCAAACCCATAATGTCTGTTTAAAATAGATTAGCACATGTCTCTGCTTTTGTATATTAGTGCTCTGCAAGCTGTGGAAGGGGCTGGACAGAGAGAAGAGTCCAGTGTATGTCTGCAGAGGGCAAGGTTTCTGAAAAATGTCCCTCCTCCTCTAAACCTGAAGAACAAAAATCCCACATCAGTCCTTCTTGTGAGTAGTAGCAACTGCACAGTGATTACAATGAATGTCCTTGTAGTTTTATTTTACCCATATTGGTATTTTTCAAAATGGTGTAGATCAATGGTTCCCAACCTTTTTTTCCAGGAGACCCCTAATTTAACATTCAAAATCCTCCCCAGTTTTTTTAAATGCTGGTAATCAAATACGGTTTTAATGATGATTAAAATATTCAACTGTAATACTACTAACCATCGGAAATTGTATTCTGGTTTATCTCAAACCGTTTCATCCCTACTTTTAACACTCAAACTAGAGTGTGCTCTGTGACCCCTAGTAAATCTTTAGCGACTCCCGGGTTGGGAAACACTGGTCTAGATAAACTTTTGCCACCTTGAGAAGTGGCAAAAAGTCCTTCAAACATGAATTTGATTTTTTATATTGTACACCTCTGCTGTAAAGGTATGTTACGGAAGGAGGATTGCAATATGAGCATGATAACACAGGTGTTTCCGTAGTGTAGTGGTTATCACGTTCGCCTCACACGCGAAAGGTCCCCGGTTCGAAACCGGGCGGAAACAATGTGTGGCTTTTTGAAATTAGTGCCTCGATAATTCTATAAACAAAGTGAGGCTTTTTGAAAGTGTAAAATTCGTGAGGAGTGCCCACATTTCACATTGTGTCAAATACTTCCTGTTTAAAGAACTATTTTCATTCAGGTGCTTATTTGAAAAAGCAACATGTTCTTTCCGCTTACGGAAACCTGGATGCAAAATTTTTCTTGTCCTTTCGAAAAAATCTTTCAATTTCAGGGTCCAAAATAACAACCAGCAGAGTCGACTACAGCTACTAATTTAGCCTGGAAGAGGACACGCCATCTATCCAAATCAATTCATCAACAGGAGAGAGAGAAGCAACTTTAAAAAACTTGTTTCCGCCCGGTCTCGAACCGGGGACCTTTCGCGTGTTAGGCGAACGTGATAACCACTACACTACGGAAACACATGCTACTTTTGTGGGGGCAACTGAATGGGCTATGTGAGTTTAAAGGTGCCCTAGAATTCAAAATTGAATTTACCTTGGCATAGTTAAATTATTAGTGTTCTGTACATGGAAATTATGTACAGTGAGCCTCAAACACTATTGTTTCCTCCTTCATATGTAAATCTTGTGCTGAAAAACACCACGGAAAAACAGGCGAATCTCAACATAACACCGACTGTGACGCAACAGTCAGGATCATTAATATGTACGCCCCCAACTTTTGCATATGCCAGCCCATGTTCAAGGCAAGCTAGTATTAACGTCTGGAGCTGCACAGCCAAATCATCAGACGTTCTGCAGGTATTGTAAAGCAAGCAAGGACAATTGCGAAAATGGCAGATGGATCTAAAATAACTGTTCATGATGCATGATATTATGATATATTTAGTTATATTTGTAAATTATCTTTCTAAATGTCTCGGCTTATCACCACAAGTACACACAAATCTGGCAACCAACTTGACCTCATTTACACACGCAACTGCATCACTGACAACATTTTGGTAAAACCTCTGCACATTTCCGATCATTTCTTCATCACTTTTAGTCTACAACTCCCTATTTGTTCACCACCAACCCCTCTACCAGTTACCTTTAGACGAAACCTGCGCTCTCTTTCTTCTTCTCATCTTTCCTCTGCTGTATCATCCTCCCTTCCCTCACCCACACAATTCTCATCTCTGGATATGAATACAGCAACTGACACTCTATGTTCCACCTTAACTTCATCTCTAGATAGCATTTGTCCTCTGTCATCCAGGCCTGCACGTGCCACTCCCTCTAATCCCTGGTTATCTGATGTTCTTCGTGAACACCGGACCAAACTCAGGGTTGCAGAGAGGAAATGGCACAAATCAAAAGACCAATCTGACCTAGGTAGCTATCAATCCCTGCTCTCATCCTTTTCGGCTGAAATTCATGCTGCTAAATCTTCCTATTTCCACAACAAAATCAACAACGCTTCAAACACACGCTCACTTTTCAAAACATTCAACTCTCTCCTCTGTCCCCCTCCACCACCACCCACCTCCTCCCTGACTGCTGATAATTTTGCTAATTTTTTCACCACCAAAACCACTACAATCAGCAGTCAGTTCTCCGCTCCACACACACAGGAACTCAGACCATCCACATACACAGCCACACACCTCTCTTCATTCTCTCCCCTCACAGAGACAGAAGTATCCAAACTCCTTCTCTCCAGCCATCCCACCACCTGCCCTCTTGATCCCATCCCCTCACACCTTCTACAAGCCATCACTCCTACAATTGCACCAGCACTTACACACATTATCAACACATCTCTCCACACTGGCACTTTCCCTACCACATTCAAGCAGGCTCGGGTAACCCCACTGCTTAAAAAACCCACATTAAACACGTCACTTGTAGACAGCTACAGACCTGTTTCTCTCCTACCATTCATAGCAAAAACACTTGAACGAGTTGTTTTCAACCAGGTGTCATCTTTCCTCTCACAGAGCAATCAATTGGATGCCAATCAATCTGGTTTCAAGAGCGGCCACTCAACCGAGACTGCACTACTGGCGGTCACTGAATCCTTGCAGGTTGCAAAGGCTGATTCCAAATCATCAGTTCTCATTTTGCTCGATCTATCTGCTGCCTTTGACACGGTGAATCATCAGATCCTCCTGTCCACCCTCTCATCACTGGGCATCACAGGTACTCCGCTTCAATGGTTTGAATCCTATCTCACAGGAAGGTCTTTCAGGGTTGCCTGGAGAGGGGAGGTATCCGAAGCTCATCAACTGACCACGGGGGTTCCTCAGGGTTCAGTTCTTGGACCCCTCCTCTTCTCCATTTACACTACATCACTTGGTCCCATCATACAGGCACATGGTTTCTCCTACCATTGCTATGCTGATGACACACAACTCTTCCTTTCATTCCAACCAGATGATCCCACAGTACCTACACGAATCTCAAGCTGTCTGGCGGACATCTCGGCATGGATGAAAGAACATCATCTGCAGCTCAACCTGGCTAAGACTGAGCTTCTCGTCTTCCCTGCCAATTCGACTCTAAATCATGATTTCAGCATCCAGCTAGGTACATCCTCAATTACCCCATCAAATTCGGCCAGAAATCTTGGAGTAATCCTTGATGACCAACTGACCTTCAAAGACCACATTGCAAAGACAGCTCGGTCATGCAGATTTGCACTATACAACATCAGGAAAATCAGGCCCTTTCTAACAGAACATGCAACACAACTCCTTGTCCAGGCCCTGGTCATTTCTAGGCTTGATTACTGCAATGCTCTTCTGGCTGGACTGCCATCATGCACAATCAAGCCTCTTCAAATGATTCAGAACGCTGCAGCACGTCTCGTCTTTAACGAGCCCAAAAGAGCCCACGTCACGCCTCTCTTCATCTCTCTGCACTGGCTACCACTTGCTGCTCGCATCAAATTCAAGGCGTTGACGCTTGCTTACAGATCTACCACAGGCTCAGCACCCTCCTACTTCCACTCACTCTTACGAGTCTACACTCCGACCAGAAGCCTACACTCACTAAAGGAGCGAAGGCTCGTGGTACCATCACAGAGAGGCACGAAATCACTCTCCAGGACATTCTCGTTCACTGTCCCTCGCTGGTGGAACGATCTTCCTGCCTTCATCCGCAATGCAGAATCCCTGGCAATATTCAAAAGACAGCTGAAAACTCATCTCTTTCGTGAGCACTTATCCTCATCTTAAAAAAAAAAAAAAAAATCTATACCTTTCTATCCTACCTTTCTTTGCTTCCTTCACTTCCTTTAATCTCTCTCTATTGTAGCTTATGATACTCTGAGCACTGCCTAAAACTTGTATTGTGAGCACTTCTTGTCCCTATTTGCCTCGTCATGATGACTCGCTTACTGTATTCCTCACTTGTAAGTCGCTTTGGATAAAAGCGAAATGAATAAATGTAAATGTAAATGTCTCATTAGCATGTTGCTAATGTACTGTTAAATGTGGTTAGAGTTACCATTGTTTCTTACTGTATTCACAGAGACCAGAGCCATGTCATTATTTTCATTTTTAAACGCTTTCAGTCTGTATAATTCATAAACGCATCTTCATTCTTTATAAATCTCTCCAACAGTGTAGCTTTAGCCCTGTTAGCCACGCAGCATACTATCAAACTCATTCGGAATCAAATGTAAACATCCACAAAATACATGCCATACTTATGTGATCTGATATGCTGCATCATGAACACTTTGTAAAGATCCATTTTGAGAGTTATATTAGCTATGTGAACTTATTCTATCGTTTATACAATGTATTATAGAGTTGCGAGCTTGGGGGCGGCGAGCACAAGCATTTAAAGGTGTACACCGCACAGATTTGGCGCATTTTTCACTACACCCCAAAATAGGCAGTTAAAACATGGTATCAAAAAAAATCTATGGGGTATTTTGAGCTGAAACTTCACAGACACATTCTGGGGACACCTTAGACTTATATTATATCTTGTGAAATAGGGTTCTAGGGCACCTTTAAATTGATGATGATTACATCAAACTGTAATACTAACCATGCTAATATTGGGGGAAAACGGCACTCTTGCTTGTGTGATATTGTAATATAACAATAATTATGATATTTCATCATAAACGATACATATCACACACCCCTACGCACATAAAGAATTAACTTACAACTGAACTGACATTTACCCATTTTCTTCTGCTTCTCTCTTTTCGCAGTTCAGGAGAGAGTATGTAATACGCTGTCATAAATGCCACAAATTGTCACATGAACAAGCAAATCAACAAAGAAAGAATAATAAAAATAATATGTACTCTAATAAGTTTTAATTTTGTAAATGATTTAGATATGTCTGAGTCAAAGTTTCATCTAAAATTGAATACCTCTCATAAGTAAAATAAGACTTTGTATGGCCTTAAATTTAAAAAAATCTAATATAAGACTTTTTAAGGATCCGTGAGAACCCTGGGAATTGTATTGTGGTTTAGTGTCAAACCGGTAACCGTTTTATCTCTACTTCTAACACTCAAACTAGAGTGTGATTGGGGACCGCTTGTAAATCTTTAGCGACCCCCAGGTTGGGAAACAATGGTCTAGATACTTGAGAAGTGGCGAGAAGAAACGTATTTGATTTTTCAGATTATACACCTCTGTTTTAAAGGTATATTACAGATTCTACTGAATGCACCAAAGTTTGGAAAGAGGACTGCAGTATGAACTGTGAGTGAAATTTAAAAATTTAGCATCTAGGTTTCCCTAGACAGAAAGAATGCGTTGTTTTTTCAAATGAGCACCTGACTGAAAATAGTGCTTCAAACAAGGAGTCTATTTGACACAGTTTCAAAGTCCAAAATGACGACCAGCATAGTCAACTAAAACTACTAATTTAGCCTGGATGAGGACTTGCCATCTATCCAAATCCATTTATTAACAGGAGAGTGACAAGCAACTTTCAAAACCATGTTTCCGCCCGGTCTCGAACCGGGGACCTTTCGCGTGTTAGGCGAACGTGATAACCACTACACTACGGAAACACTTGCTACTCCCACTATCATGGGGATGGGGATTTGTGGGGCAACTGAAGGGGCTTTGTGGGTTTACACTGATAAGGAAATGCTGATCTAGATAAACTTTTGCCACAAGTGGCAAAAAGTCCTTCAAGTATGCATTTTATTTTTCAGATTAAACCTCTCTGCTGCAAAGGCATGTTACAGAATCTTTGCAGTACGAGAATGTTGCTGTGGGTGTTTCCGTAGTGTAGTGGTTATCACGTTCGCCTCACACGCGAAAGGTCCCCGGTTCGAAACCGGGCGGAAACATTATGAGGTTTTTTAAAATGAGTGCCTCACTGAAAATAGTTTGTGGCTTTTTGCTTGCATCAAGGTTTCTGTAGTGTAGTGTTTATCACATTGCTTAACTTAATTTAGCTAAACATTTATGTTACTTTTTTTTGAAGTGGCAGTAAATTAACTATGCTAAATGTAGTTTAAATAAAATAACAAAACAGTTTAATAGTAACAGTAAAAGTTATTACTTTTTTAATGTAAAACATATTAACATATATATTAAATAAGTAAAGTCCCCCTGTAGTCAATAATTTTATCCCTTAAAACTCATATTTGATCATCAAAAAGACATATTTAAACTTTTTTTCCTGTGAAAAAAATCTTCATGAAGAGTGAATTATACAGGGTTGACTACAAGTTGATATATCAGAATGTATAACAGACATATAAACAACATTAAAAACTTGATTTTCATCACATGGTAATTACCCTGCCACAGAAATGATGAAACAGCGCCATGAAATCTACTAGTGGCTAAAAATATATTGTATCCTTAATGTTAAGCACTACCATAGAGTATAAAGGAGAAAAGTTAAGTTTAACAACTTCCCCAGTTTCTAAACAGAAACAGTAACATTTTCTCCACAGAATTTTTTTTTCTTTTTGTCCAAAGAATTTTGGACACAAATTTTAAAAATTTGTTTCCGCCCGGTCTCGAACCGGGGACCTTTCGCGTGTTAGGCGAACGTGATAACCACTACACTACGGAAACTCCTGGTTCTGCTATGGGGGTTTTTAAGGGGAATTGCAAAGAGGTGATGACTTATTGAAAATCTAATAATTGTTTGAATCATAACATTAAATAAACTGATTTTTGGAAACAAGAATTTTGGAATTGCCATACTCGCTACAGACCAAAAAATAGGTGAGGAACTCTTTCTAGTTAAAAATAACAAGTCTACAAAGCACTCATCGGCAAATAGGCAATTCCTTTCATCATGTCATAATAACCGACTCTAACTTGGTGGTTGTGATCAGGAGTGTCTCACCTGCCAACTGTTTTTGGTGAAATATTATCCTCTTCTGTAGTACCAAATAAGAATTTTGAAGATCAGGAGTAAAAGACTAGGATGTGATTCATGCAGTAACTCTAAGAACAAGTAACTAAAGAATTCTCGCTATTGACGTGAACGCTAGAAAAACACGTTCACCTAATAATTATTATGATATTAGTCCCTGTTTGTGATTTGTTGCTATGCTTTTGCAGAGGAAAAGTTCGGTTCAAACGTGATCAGTATAAACTCTTTTTCTTTGTCATTCTCAGGCCACTTCCCCACTATCTGCAGAGATGTACAGCTCCAGAAAGGTCTCTGATGCTGAACAGAGTTTAAATATAGATGGGAAAATGTTAAAAGTAAGATTACTTTTTAGGTCTCATTTGCGTTCCTGTAGACATGGCATGCAGCTCTGCTATGACACTTTTTCTGAGTTAAGTTAACTTTGTTATATGGCATAATAGAAAGGAATAATTCCTGATTTAAGAGAACTTATTACTTTAGGAAATATAAAAATTTTACTTACCTCTTCTGCTTCTCAGATCTATTGTTCAGAGATGAACTTCTCTGAGGTCTTCGGATACAGGTGCCTCTGCATTTGAAACATTAAAGGATTAGTACACCCAAAAATGAAAATTCTGTCATTAATTACTCACCCTGTTGAATTAAGTCATTATTTTTGTTTTGTTCTTGCACACAAAAAGTTTTCTTGTCACTTCACAAAATTAAGATTGAACCACCACAGTCACATGGACTATTTTAACAATGTCTTTAGTACCTTTCTGAACCCTGAAAGTGGTGGTTAAATTGCTGTTTATGGTCGAGTCATATCTCATCAAAAAATATCTTAATTTGTGTTCCGATGATGAACGAAGGTCTTACAGGTGTGAAACGAAATGAGGGTGAGTAATTAATTACAGAATTTTCATTTTTGGGTGACATTAAATAGTGACATTTGTGCATGTCACAAATAAGCATGATATAAAATATAACAGGCCTCTACAGTGCGACCATTTCAGTGATCGATTCTCATGAACAGATCTATAATACAATCGAAATAAAAAGCACAACTCCCAAAATGCATCTACACTGAACAACAGTTGTTTCATACTGCAATCAGCTGCTTTTCATACCTTCATTAAAAGACTTTGCTTCAGTCAGCAGAGCAAGTGCAAAAGACGTACGCAAAGGACTACACTTCAAAGATTGTATAAAGGTGAAATGGGTATGATGCACTTACCAGACCGTCTCATGCTGCGACACTCATTCGGCTCACTGAATTGAGCAGACGTGTTCCGTTTTAACTGTAGTGTCTATTCTCTAACTAAACTAAATTATTATTATTACTATAAAAAAAATCAAAGTTGGTGGCGGTGCCGCAGTCACGGTGGGCAAGTGGTATAACCGATGTTGCTGCTGAACAACAGTAACACCGTCTATCGCAGCTGTTTCTCCGAGTATTGGCATGATTGCAAATGTGGTACTTACTGATCTTATTGAAGTCCAATAAACAAGTTGATATTAAGTGACTTAACATTTTAGCCACAATACTGTCTGTTTTTGATTTATTTACTATTGATTTCATGAAAATAGTTTCAAACAAAGCCACACCAGAGCTGATGCGCGTCTCCAAGCAACGGTGATTTTGAATGAGTCTGCGTTTTAAATGACGACTATGAATGACTCGCACATTAAGATTTACTGCCACCTACTTTTATTTTTACATTTATACTTTACATAGACTGTTTTTACTTAAATATCCAACTTTTAAAAGTTTAATTTTTTACATATTTCTAAATTCAAAAAATTATATTTACCAATGAGCTGCATGAAGCAGTAAATATGTCTAAATAATACCACTTCAGATGGAGCTTCTGTGTCACTTCTGCAGTGCAAAGATGGATTTTTTGATGATTTCTTTTGATTGGTAACAGTCTCATTGGGTGTTATTGTTCTAAATCAATTTATTGTTTAACATTTAAAAACAAATCTTCTATTTTAATTTAAGAAATTGACGAAATATGATGCATACATTAAATAAGTTTAGGAAAAAAATGCTCTTATAATGGTAAAAATGCCCCTGGATATTAATTTAAAGGGGCAAATATCACCCTGTAATGGGAAAGTTAATGTCTGTTATTGATCAGAAAGTGCTTCTAAATTTTTGACTTTGCTCCTAAATTTTTTTCATTAGGAGCACAAGTGCTCCTAAAGAAAAATGTTAGTGTAGAGCCCTGCATAAGGGCCCAGTTTCACAGACAGATCTTAGATTAAGCCAGGATTAGGCCTTAGTTCAATTAGGACATTCAAGTAGCTTTTTTAAAATGTGCCTTAGAAAAAAAAAACATTACTGTATGTATCTTAAAACAAAACAATGGAACTAACATACTTTAAGATATGTCAGTGCAAGTTGCTTTCAGTTAAAACAGCTCAAACATGCATTTTAGCTTAAACCTTGTCTGTGAAACCGGGGGAAGATGTGTAACACAGGTTAAATGAATTTTCTAGGTTAAATAGGCTTCCATTGCAAGTGTATAAATATCAATGCACAAATTATCAATTTAACTCAAAGGAGCAACATTCCATTGTTTGTGTTGTTGTCAAGGCTGATGGACCCCAAACAGTGCCCATCCAACCTAAGCAGCAGAGAAGATTGCCAGTGTCGCAGAGACTATATAGCCGCTGGTCTCACTACCTTCAAAAGAGTCAGAGTGGACCTTAACAAAATGATCATTATAAGTAAGCCCAACTAATACAAATTTAGCTAGATATTATTTTTAGAGAAGGTCAGGGCCCTTGTTTACCCATTTATTGCTTTTTAATCTTTAATATTGCTATATTAAATTAATAAATGTATCATTTGTATTTGCATAGCCACAGACTTTAAATTTGCCTTCATCCATGAAGGCCATAGGATTCCTTTTGCCACGGCAGGAGATTGTTACAGTGCTGCCCGATGTCCACAGGTAGACAGCACACCAGGTTAAAACCAGGAATACTGAATTTCCAACTTTAACTTTCTCACACTCTGGAAATAAAGTGACAATCTAACAACGTGTGAATTCTGGAAGATAACATATAACGTGGTAGGCTATTAGGGCTGGGTGATATGACGATATAATCACAGGGCTCGACAGTAAGGACTGCACTTGGAGTGCGCGATTTCACTGCGTGATTTAGTCTATTAAAATGCATTTAGAATGCCCCAGAATTCCAGATAAGGGGCAAAAATGCCCCTTTATATTTATATAATTTAAAATAGTTAACCAATATTTCACGAAGAGCGCCATTTTTATCCAAATATAAGCATGATTACAAATGTGATATTGATTTCATACAACGTACAGTTTAATAAACAAGCAGTTTATATTAAGTGACTTACATTTTAGACACCAAATTGTTTGTTTCGCTCTATTTCGCCAACGAAAATGTTTCCAAACAAAGTCCACGGAATAGTTCTGCGTCTCTGAGCAACACTTCCTGAATGAATCAGCCGTTTGAATGAATCGGTTGAATCTCAATGACTCGCAACAGGGCCACCTACTGGCGGGTTTAATTTCACATTTGAAGTATCTTTTCATTTTATGAATAATTTTTAAATTACAGTATTTAACGTTTTATATTTACATTTCAAAACATTATTTATGCATCTGTAGCTGCTCTTGACTGATGAACTTTAATAAAGTTTAAACTATAGTTATATAGTTTTAGATAACAATTTTAGTACCTGAAACAGGTTTAAGCCTACATAAAACCTTAAAAGCACTGTTTATTTAATTTATGTTTATTCTGTTGTATTTATTTGTGCTATTACTTGTAATCTGATTATTTGTTCCTATTTTATTACAGACCGTTTACTTTAAAATTTAATAGTGTTAACTATTAATAGAGTTAATACACTATTAATAGAGTTAATAGTGTTATAAACTTATTTATTAAGGTCACATGTATTAAAAACAACGAAAACGTTAACTAGGCTTATTTTATATGTCAATTTTCTTTTCTTTTTTATTTTTTTATTGTGGGGCCAGAGAAAATATTGGCAGGGCAAGTAGGAATCGAACAGGCCTACTCGTTATAAAATTAATATTTCGATTTTGCTTATTAATAATGCGACTTTATTTTTAAACCATTCTTCAAGCACGAGATGAAGCAGACAACACTTCTGTGCCCGCTTTGTTTTCTGAGCTGCGCACACAACCAAAGCGCGCGGGATTGTGTCTAGAAGGGCTACATCAACGACCGGAAGTGAGCAAAATTTCACGATAAAATAACAGTAAATTAATTTGCTACTTAATAGATTGAGTTTTATTAACGACTACACCTACCCCAACCCTAAACCTACCCTTACAATAATGCAAATACAGTAATTAAATGACCCAATATTAATTTTGCGCATGCCTAGTGTCCGTAGCTGTTATCACAGAGAGCCGTCTCGTAGGCTATTTCGTGGACAAATACACACAAAATTGTCCAAATATCCCCGTAAACACAGTTTTGTCACGTTAACGGTTGAGAAAGAAAGAAAATGTGTGTGTAACAGATTGAATTCGTGGATTGACATCAACCAGACTGATTCAACCTACAGGCCTACCCGCTAGGCCTGTTTCGGTTTTTAAGATTGTTAAATTAGAATTAAATTAAATTAAATTAGAATGGATATGTGTCTAAGACTTACTAAAAATAACAAATTTTGTTTTTTCAGGGGTTTCGTTTTACATGCACAAATACCAGATAACTTAAAATACTCTGTCATTTATGGTCATCCATAAACTGTAAAGAGTCTAATTTTTTCTGTGTACACTCACAATAAAACAAAACATTGTGTTTTTGTAAAATAAAGAAAACAGGTACCGCTTTCTGCCGTCTCAGTTTCCATTTCCTTGAATGTGTTTTCGCTGGTGCAAGGAAGCAGTTCAAGTGATCACGCCGGCGCCTCGCGCGCACACGTCAATTCTAGCAGTGCTTTACATCGCACCCTGTTCATTATCAAATTAAATGAAAAACAAAATACACAAATAACATTTGTAATTACTTTTTTTTCCCAAATAAATAATGCAGCATTTTTTATTATTTCGTTATGAGGCATAAGGACACCTCAGAGCTCTAAAAACATAAGAAAAAAAAAAAACCTTTCCATTTTTGCTCATGCAGAAGGAACCAATTTGTTTTTAATTGCTAATTTTAGACAAAGTTTACAAGTTTAAAAAACAGCTACACGTTAAAATTAAGGAAATTCAACTCATCATCATGAAATGTGTTTACTCAGGCGACAACACCAAAAATGAAAGAGAAACATCGGACCTTATGAAAAAATAGGCAAGACACACTGCGATGTGACAACAACATGCATTTGTCATTCTTTCAATCACCACCAGAATGTCCACCTTCACCACTGAACTCTGTTGAACTCTGTTCAATTCAACAGTTCTCTTCAGGAACGAAATTCATTTCAAACACTAGCAGGCCTCACTGAGCCATCGAATTTAATCAAAATATCTTAATTTGTGTTCCGAAGATGAATGAAGGCCTTATGGGTGTAGAACGACATGAGGGTGAGTAATAAATGACATTATTTTCATCTTTAATATAGGCCTAGTATGAGGTTAAAATTGCTACTACTACCACCTTGGAAGAAAAATGTTGTGACTGCACAATGTTTTTTTCAGGGCCGGTTCAGGATCAACCTCTCAGGAATGGGATTCAAGCTGGCAGATAACACTAAGTGGATTTCCCACTTTTTTTATGCCATAGCTGACATACACAGGTCTCAGGTAATTCCGACAGAATCCACTGACTTCCAGAACACTAACTCACATAAAAATCATGAAATCTCATGAAATCATGCAGTAATAGTTCTTTTGAATACACATTCTTACCAAAATTGCTAATTATAGCAACAGTACATTTTTACCCATTAGGATGTTGGTAATTGTAAATTTCCTTTTTAAGATAAAATAGTTTCTTGTAGTTTTGACAACAATGTATCTTTAAGAGATACTTCTAATGCACACCAGAAGAACTAATGATAAGAGTAAAATGAGTGGAAGTTCACCAGACCGTGTGCTGTTTCTGGCTGTGTGACACCTGCAACTCTGAATGAATAGTAAATGAAGTATTTTGTCCCTTTTTGGCTTAGAATTTGTTTTCCAGCAAGTGCAGAACATCATACACCTCATCCATCTTATTTGGTACAAGTGTCCTGTTAAACACAATTGAACAGCTGCTGTCCAGAGTCAATCCTTCTTGAAATCAACAGAGAGAGACTTTTTGGCAGAGATAAAAAAGAATCCAGTTCAATGTTATAAATAAAGAGCTCTGGAGGACATGCAGAAGAGAGAATTTAGCTTTTTATTCAAAATTATTCTTTCAACGTTGTTAGGGGTATTAGCAGTTTCTGCAAGAAAACTTGACATTAAGTTTTTCTTGTATCCACAGGATGGCAGTAGAGTTTCTGGGATTTGTGGTGGTTATTGTGGAAAATGCACTCCCTCCTCCATCGCTGGACTTGCTGTTTAAGTTTCATGATGCAAGTGGTCAGGGCTGCGTTCAGCCCCGACAAAACGTTTTTTAAACGGAAACGGTGGTGCGTTGAACACCCTGTTCTTCTGATGACTCAAGAGTTGCAACTATGGCAGCTGAGAAGGCCATTCTTTGTGTTCTTTTTGAAGAATTTTCGGAGCCTGATGAAATCGGTATAAAACGTGTTTGATACTGCAAAATACGCTCGATGTTACAGTCACTAACCTTGCCGTCCAGAATAAAAGAGAACACATTTGTAAACGACTTTACTTGGACCCATTGTGCGAGCTGTCTCTTTAATACCGCGTGGTTTATATACATGTTTGTTGCTGATTGGACTGACATTTTTGACACACCCACCGAACGAGAGAAAACGTATTTTAAACCCCGTTGCACACCGTCGTTCAACCCGGAAACCGTAGCAAAACTTTGCGCACCGGTTTGAGCCTGGCGGGGTTTATGACTTGTACTGCATCCAGCCACCAGGGGGCGATCAAAGAGCCCGCAGCTTCACCTTTCAGGACGTATGAGGCACACCCGGCCTGAACGTGCCCCAGGTCTGCTGATAAACAGCAGGAATGTGTATGTTCTATTTCTAAATATTACTGTCAATTTTAATTTCTTTGAAGTTTTATTGGGTCTTATGTAGACTTGTGTATATCTGTGGTGCTAAAGAAAACGAAGAACATCTTTTTTATTTCTTTACATTTTTATTTGTTTTGAAAATGTTATGTGTATTATTTCTTAGGTGCCATACAGTGGGCTATATGCATGAAGCATTCTTTTAAGCCAGCTCGAAAACTTCCTGTGAGATGTCATTTGCTGGTGTGTAGAGCATCAGTATTGTAATATTTAGTTTATAATCAGAATATAGTCACTTAAATAGTCATGCATAGCATTAATTTAGTTATTCAAATGTAAGACAGCATAAAAAATAAATAAATAAAGACGTTCCTCAGTGTTCCTCCTCGGCTAAAATTTGTGAGTACTTCATCCTTCACATTGACAAAATGTATTTAGTTATTTTATAATGTTTAATATTTAGTCAAAACCGAAACTAGGTGAAAAACGATTAGAGGAAATGGCTGAAATATGCGCAAATAAATGCTACTCTGCCGCCACCTGCCGGTTATAGTGGTAATTATTGTCTTTTTTATTTTTAAATAAGTGTTTTCTATCAAATGTTGAATTTCCTACATTTTGAAATGTTCGGTTTTACTTTGGGGACAATCTCAGAAGGATGAACAAGTAATGTTTGTGGTCATCACATTAAAAATAACATTTGAAGTGCTGGGGAAAAAATGCGTGTCTAATTACAGACATGGAATTTTTAAACGGTCCTAATAGCTTCGTCTTTATTACAATCAATAAAACTGTTTTATTGGCAAATTAGGTAAATGTGATAACTGCATTAAAATATGAATACAACATTAAAAAGTCAACCACTGATGGTTTTGTGTCGATGTACAGCGAGTACAGAATGAACAGCTAACAGTTCACGGGAAATGCCAGAGCTGGCTTAACGACAACCAGGAAGTAACCGTGCATATACAGTACGTTCAGTTGTGAGCCATAAGGAGTTTTGAGATACAAGTATACCTTCTTGGCATTTATATTACTATACTACTGTTCAAAAGTTTGTGGTCTGTAAGTTTTTTTGTTTGTTTGTTTTTAAGTCTCCTATGCTCACCAAAGCTGTATTTATTCGATCAAAATGCAGTGAAACAATAATTTTCTGAAATATTATTACAATTTAATTTATGTAATGTAAAAATTAAATGTAATTTATTCCAGTGATGGCAAAGCTGAATTTTCAGCATCATTACTTCAGTCTTCAGTGTGACATGATCCTTCAGAAATCATTAGAATATGCTGATATGGTGCTCAAGAAACATTTATTATTACTATCAATGTTGAAAACAGTTGTGCTGCTTAATTTCTTTTTCCAGGATTCAGTGATGAAAATAAAGTTCAAAACATTTATTTGAAATATAAATCTTTTGTATCATTATAAATGTCTTTATTGTCACTTTTGATCAATTTAATGTGTCTTTGCTGAATAGAAGTATTCATTTCTTCAGAAATAAAATAAATAAATACCTGACCACAAATATTTGAACAGTAGTGTATTTGGGAAATATTAATGCTAATTGTCATCTGAAAAGTCAAATTAGAGAATTTTGTTTTGTTTTTTAACACATCATATTAGATGTTAACTGCAGACTAGTGCCTTTTATTGTTTTTTTTTTAAATCTGTTTTATTCTAAAATTCCAGAGAAACCAATATAAACAGAGTGAGCCTAAATGAAAGAAACATAGAGACTGTGTTCTGGACTGTGACAGTGTTTAGCATTGTTTTGGAATGGAATGCTTTGTGTCCAAGGAAGTGGAATTCTGACTATTCAGTGGTGCTAATATTACTGGTGCTAGTAAGACACATCATTATCGTTCTGTAGTTTTATATATACATATATAGAGGGAGAGAGAGAGAGAGAGCGCCAAGCCCAAAATGGCTAAACATGAAGCTTTTAATTGCCTTAACCACAAATAACTGGTCAAAAAATTAGCAAAATTTAAGCAAATGCACTACTTCAAAAGCCATTGTCTTAGAATAACATCAGTATACTTAGAATAACAAGACAGTATTAAGTTGGACACAATGAAACACAAGTTGCATGGTGATGCTCCAGAGCGCTGTCTTTGAAAATCTGGTGAGAAATATAATAATAAATGCATCTCTACCACAGTGAAGCAAGGAGGAAGAGGTGTCATTGTGTTGAGAGCCTTTTTAGCTGCTGATATTGGTGTGCTAGAGTACTTCACTGTGAAGAGTCATTTAATGCCTTGGATTATAGGAGAATATTGTAAAATGGCTTGCTTCCCTGAAAAGTTGTTATCTAAAGAGGAATGATCAGATGTTATTTTTCAACAAGACAATGCCCCTGCCCAAACTGCAAAGCCAACCAAGAAGTGGTTTGAAAACAAGTCCATCAGGCTCATGTTTTGGCCTGGTCAGAGTCCAGATTTGTGGTTTCTGGTAAGTTTTGTATTTTCTTCGGAAGAAAGTACAGCTTATATAGCTGTCGACTCGTGGTTACAAAGAAGGCTGTGTAGAGATGAGACATGACCTTGATGTGTTCAGATGTACATTCTGACACAGTGGTGGGTTGGAGAAAGAGAAGCCTGAGAAGTAAAAGTTAGTGAGGAATTTGTTTTTGTAGGTTGCATGGTTGAATTAGATTGGAAAGGTTGTGAAATGAGAATTGGGAGACAACTGGGCACTCCAAGCATTTTTGTCTGCAGGTGTCTGCCACTGGTCATCTTCTTATTCATTGCCCAAGCTGAGGCAAAGTGTTTAAATTACCTACAGAAAATTGAGATTAAGAAGTTTGTATCAAATGTTGTGAATGAATTTAGGTGTTCCAAATATCAAAAGGAATCAAATATCAGAACACTTCTGTAGCTGGCAAAAGGCAGTTTTTTGGGGTGAAGTGTATTGTGATGTTTTTATCATTATTTTTCAATTTTACCTCAGCTGTGCCTCTTTATCTGTTTTAAAACATATTGTATAATATTGTCATAGCAAATTATATACTTTTTGCACTGATAACTGGTCTGCCATTATGTGTGTATATTTTCTTACTGTGTATTTATTAGGGTAATTCATTGGTACATTAAAATCCATTGGGACATTATTGCTACCAGTTGGAATACTGAAATATTATTTTGGTGTATTCATTATGTAGATCATTGCAATTGCAAAAGACATTAGGTCAAAAGACAAAGAAGCCATTTGATGTTGTGTTAAAAACACTTTATGACACTGATGTACTAAAAACATACTTTCCCTAATTGGCATTTGAGAGATGCAGCTTTATAAGTCTGTTTTTTTTTTTTTTTTGTTGTTGTTGTTGTTTTTTTTTATTAAGTATGGTTTTAAGAAAATTATTAGATTAGATTTATCTGTGTTGTCTTGTAACATGTGCCTTTAAATGCATATTGATAATCTAAGAATAAAAAGGGATATTTAAAAAAAAACAGCCATTAGATATAATACAAAATGTGTGATTTTGAGCAGTGCTGTATTTGTACTCTCAGAATGCCTGAATCATTATTGTAAATGAATGTGTATCAATGTGTATCAAAAAGATTAGTCTTGTGTACTTTTGCACACTTGGCAAATAAACTGCATTCTGATTCTGACTCTATAATAGCTTTTGTTGCCTCTCAAATAAATTCCCTTTAATATGATGCAGCCAGATATACAAAATAATCAGCTGAATGCAGTACAGCTTGCAGTACTTGATAGAATGGCCACTTTGCTTTGAAATGTGGAGAACTAGTTAACTGCTTAAGTCCATTAGTGCAAATTGTTTAGTTGAGCAATGTTCCCAACAACTTTGGAGAATGCTGCAATGCTTCAGTGTACTCTCTGATCATCCAGTGCAGAACAGGGTAGAGTCAGTCACAGTATAGTTTATCAAGCAAAATTTGAATTTCTATTTCCTTAATTATAATTTCTATTAATTTTGGGAATTTTGAAATATCACTGCACTTGTTTTGTGAAATTTACCCATCTTTGTCATGCATTTATTTAGGTTCCTTTGCTCAATGACGTGTCCTACACATATATACACATCATTTTTAGTCTTTTATTAGTTATTTATTTTGGGTTTATGGCTCTTTTCATGGCCTCTTTTGTGTATTTAAGGCCTTGGGAGACTAAAGTTGCATCCCCAATGATGCACTATACACTGTGCACTCTTACACACTCATCTGTGTAGTGTGTGAATTTTATAAGATTATTTTGTCATTCAGCAATGGAGTCTGATAGCTATGGGCTGTTTTCACAGACAGGGCTTAGGCTAAGCCAGGATTAAGCCTTATTTCAATTAGGGTATTTAAGTAGCTTTTATAAACATACCCCAGAAAAAAAACATTATTTGTGTACATCTTGAGACAAAACAATGGCAGTGACATATTTTAAGATCAGTCTAAGTTTCTTTTAGTTAAAACAGCTCAAACATGCATTTTAGTCTAGGACTAGCTTAAGCCTTGTCTGTGAAACCAGGGGTATAAGTTTTACAGCTGAAGAACCCAGAATGACACAGGTAATGTTTACTTTCACCATGACGACTCACGGGCTTCTTACACAACTTCCGCTAAACACCTGCAGAAGTCATAGCTGAAACTCTGCTGGATTCAAAGTGCCACTGAACCTTCTCAAACGGTGAGCATCTTTGACTAAGCTAAACCTGTGTGCTACTTAATATAACTGAATGCTTCTCTGGGGAAAAAAAGAGTTCGGTAAATATTTGATAAATATTTAATAAGGTATGAGTTCTCTGGTTTCTTTAGACTCTCTCTATTGATGCAGACTGCATTAAGATTAGCCAGAGAAGAATCTGGCACTCCAAACTCTGTACTGTTTCGCAAACTTTGTTTACATTTAGCTGAAAGGTAGTTCTGTGTGGCATTCACCACATATACTCTATAAGCAGAAAAATATTGAGCTTGCTCTTTGAGCCCCACTTAAATACTGAACACCAACCTTTAGTGATCAAGGAAGTGTCTTTTTAAGTGTCCTTATCGTGCTGCTTTGTTGATCGTGCTCTTTTCCTCTGCATCTTACCGAATAACAAATGTGATGAATCATTTAGTCACTTAGCAAAAAGAATGAGACATTTAAAAGGCTTTGATTCGATCAGTTCATGCATTTCTTAGGAATCAAACCCATGACCTACACTCTTTAGAAAAAAAAAGTTCATTGGGGTTCTATATAGAACCTTTTAGGGGTTCCAAATATAAAACGCCTGATACAGGGATAGTTCACTCAAAAATGAAAATTATCCCATGATTTACTCAGCCTCAAGCCATCCAAGATGAACGCATTCAGAGATATATTTAAAAATATCCTTAGTCCTCCAATGTTTAAAATGGTTGTGAATGGGGGGCCGCGTTTTGAAGTAAAAAATAATGCATCCATCCATAAAAAAAAGTAATCCATACGACTCCAGGGGGTTAATAAAGGCCTTCTGAAGCGAAGCAATGTGTTTTTGTAAGAAAAATAAATATCCATATTTAAAACTTTATTAATTCAAATAACTAGCTTCCGGCGGACCACCTCATGCAGAATGCGCAAGATTTGCAGCGGAATCTATGGGCGGAATCCTTTGACCTGATGCACAACGTAATGACGAAACGCAGAGGATAGAGCAAAACAAATCACCGGTCACCTATTATAAGTCTAAATTTTGGAGGATTTTGATATAAGAGAAGAGGAGCTTAAATTTGTTGCACAGCCCATTTTGTTTGAACTGCGAGAGACGTCTAAGCTTACAATACTCCAACATCCTGCGTCATACATCGCATCAGAGGATTACTCATTTGGCGCAAGTCGACTTGTACATTCTGCTTACGGCCGTCCGCCGGAAGTTAGTTATTTGAATTCATAAATTTTTAAATATGGATATTTTTCTTACAAAAACTCATCACTTCGCTTGAAGCATAAATGTATTATGGTAAACATAGTCTATTCGAAATAAGTATATCATCTCCCATCGCCACCCCAATTTCATTTTAAAATTTTATTTCAAAATGGTAAACAAATAGTAATTTAAAACATCAACGATTTTGGAAACAAATATACACTTTCACAATGTATGCTCTTGTGTGCATAGGCTTAGGCTATATATCAAATTTAAAATTTCATTAACATGATCACAAATCAATTTATAATCCAGACGTGAAATTATACATAGGCCTACATATTGATTTTTGTCAAAAAATATTTTACACGGAGACTCAAAACTTTTGAAAGAATTACACCGTCGAAATCTGTGGTTTATGTAAGTGTAATTAGAGAAAAGGTCTCATGCACTTACACAGGAATGTACCTGACATTTACTGGGTTTGTTCAAGAAAGCGCTGGCGTGTCCGGAAATGCAGTAATTTCATTCACAAGCTCGCATTAAAACTGATGGGACGGAGAGAAAGCGCCAGGAGAGCGCGCGGCGATGAGCATTTCAACCAGTGCTCTCTCATATTGACTCGGCATCGGCGACCCGTTGCAATAAGCTTTGAGATTCATTTCCTCACACTGTCATGTTTGGTCGAAGCATTAAGAAGGGAAACTCCAGCCGGTCGGTGAGTAAAGCGGTACGGGGTGTTAAAGACTTGTATTTTACGCACTGTTACTCCACGCGCATCAGTAAGACATTCAAGAAAGGGGTTCTTTGTTATTGAGTTATTTGGACGGAAATGAAAGGGCTAAATGTACCCAATAAAACGTGCGGACTGTTGGAGCTGCTCTGTGATGTGTAAAGTTATGAACAACTAACACTCAGTGCTACATCAGACAGGTCCGAATTGATAACAGGCGTTTGTTGTTGCAGAATATAGCATTTTATTGTCAGATTCGCACAATTTTAATTATTCACCACAAATGTGACATCAGTGCTATAATATGACAACATTTCAGCAGACGTGTTTCTGTGAAAATTGTATTGAATGAACACATGTAGCCTATTTGACTCCTTTTTAAAACTCAATGAGACAAACTGCTTGCCTTTTCTGAAGAATAGGTTTAAAAAGTTAGTGAAAGTGCTTTTTCCTGTCCACAGTTGTATCCTGTGGGAAACACTAATCACTGAGTTACTGAATATTTACCAAATAGAAAGTTGCAAACAATAAAATAATTTAATATTTTATATGAGGCGAAATGGGTAGTCTATTTCTTTTTTTTACTTTTCAGCTATTTGTTTTAATGTAATTGTATACTTTAAAATGCACAATTTTATGTGAATCAATCAGTCAAAATGGATTGTGACCACTGACATGATACTGTGATCATGATTTATATGAGTGAAACCTTAGAATTAGGCCTACATTAATCATTTTAAATAAGATCTGTTTCAAATAACCCCATATCTGTCAGTGTCCTGCTAGCAGGACGCTTGGCACTCTTTTTTTTTTTTTTTTTAATCACATATTTTATTAATCATCATAAATTAGGTATCATTCGAAAGCTTTCACCGGAGGTGCCCAATCCTGTTCCTAGAGATCTGAAGTAATAACTAACAGTTTTTACAACGGAAGTGATTCAATCAAAAACCAACTTTTGCTCGATAAGTATTTTCCTATTGTCACTGTGAAGCTGCTTTGAAACAATATGTATTGTGAAAAGCGCTATATAAATGAAGATGATCTACCTTCCTGCAAAGTTCAGCTCTAACCCTAATCAAACACTCATCAAACTGAACTAGCTAATTAGGGGCTGTGTCCGAAATCACACCCTATACCCTTAAATAGGGGACTATTTGAGGGGACAGCCATTTGTAGCGGTGTCCGAAACCATAGTGGACGTTATCGAGTGCACCCATTTAATCCCACAATGCAACGCAATAACAAGTGTACAACCGATATACACTCAACGGCTAGAGAATACCTATAATGCACTGTGAGAGTCGCGCACCAAATGAATTCTCGCGCCTGACCAGAAGATGCCTGCAGCTGAATCATCCATCCATCCATTTTCCAAACTGCTGGTCCAATCTGGCTACAGCATCATATTGTACAGGTATAAATTCACACAATTATTAAATAGCAAGCTCAAACTATGCAAACACCAGCACACTCCGTGTCCGAATTCAGTTATTTGGAAAATATTCACAGAATGTGAATGAGAGTTCACACTGTGAGACCATATCACAGAAATGTATGTATACCTGTTAAGAAGTTTTTGTGAACACAGAGTATGTATTCTACATTTTGATGTTCTGTATGCGATATATTGTATATAAATGCCTTTTCCACAGTTATAAGGCATAACTTGCGTTTATATGAAAAATATGTCTTGTGTCTCTTCCCAACCTCTGCAGCCTACTGTGCTTGATGGCCTAGAAAGAGGACAACCGTGTACCATTTGTGGAGAGCAGTGTCCTGGCTTTGTTCTGCATAAATGGAGGTGAGACCCCCCACCCCCCAACTTGCTAGTTCTAAACATACTTTTTCTTATTTTACTACATGTTCAGGCATTTGGTAGAGAATGAGATGTTATCTGACTTCATCCTGCTAGTGGACTTTTGGTGCAGGAGAGTCCCACAGATTTTGTTTAGTTGTTTAAGAAGTTATGTTGTTGCTGTTTTGGTCAGTATTGGACGGCATCAGCATTTCTAAGCTCTTGAAATGTTCAGTGGAAATTTAGAGGTTCTTTGCTTTTAGACAGTCACCATAGGAGGATTCAGTAGAATTCAAATAGAGCTGACAGTGCGTGTCTGAGCCAGCAGGCAATTTGCAGGACCTGTATGCACAAAGATAACAGCATACACTAAGCTAGCTATTCATGCTTTCCAGGACTTTCAGGCTTCATTTTTGCTTGGGCGAGTTCAAAAGCTAACATTTTGTTTCTTGCTCAGAATTGAGTTGAACTGTTCTGCTGGAGCACACTGTGAAACAGAGGATGTGACTAGTTAGAATTTGGTGGGGAAAAAAATGTATAGTAAGAATTTGAAAAGAATTAAAAATGGAAAAAAAATTACTATCCCTTTAACTTCAACAACTGAGTCATTTTCATAATGTTAGTGTGGGCATAATGAAAAAAATTGTTGCACTTTTAATATGTAACTTCTAAAGTTCATGTTTAAATGAGAGGAAAAACTCTATCTATCTAGCCAAATGAGTAAGAGCATGTTGCCCTTCTCTGTTTGCTTTATAAGGAATGCAAGAAAGCTTCTATAGAGGCAGGGGTTGCTGGGATGGAGGGTAAAAAGAACGGATCTGCCTGCTCTCCATTGCTGTAAACTATTACAGGGCAACAGTCAGCTCTGGAATGTGCACTTAATTGCCCGTCTTTTGCAGTGCTACAATAAAACTAAAGGTCTTCCAGACAAACTTAAAGAGGTCATTTGTAACATAGTTCTTTAGATGCGTCTTTGTGTGTGAGTGGGAGACCTATGGCACACTATGGGGTCTCTTACACAACAGTAGCTCCTAAAGATTTTTATGAAGACCATGAAAAGGCATATTTGAATGCAGATTGCTATCAGGGTGACTTTTTGGTTGTGTGTGTATGTGAAAGAGAGAGAAACTGGCCGTAGACAGAGAAAGCAGGTGTCCACACTTACAACATTGTAAGCGTGCGTTTTTTTACATCATGCACACACTATCTAGTCACAATTATTACCCAGTATCTTTTCTGCTGACTTTCAATGATTCAATTCCACAATCCCTCATATTTGTGTTTTTACTGCTGAAGTAAGTGTTGAACTTTATTCTCCTGCGTCATATTCTTCTGCAGTCCAGAATGGCAGCAAAGCTGAAAGGCTTGTTTGAGCTGCGTCCTCTACAGTACAGGCATGAATGTACATTTCCTTCAGCCTGAGGTTTATTCATTTCACTTTTTGGTGTAAAGGGCCTTTACATTTGCCAAAAATAAGACTTTTGCTTTTTTGTTATTAAAAAAACAAACAAATAAGAAAGACCCACCCAGATGAGAAACATAACGCAAAAGTAACGTAATGCATTACTTTCAATAAAAAGTAACTAAATAACTCAATTAGTTACTTTTTAAAGGAGTAATATTGCAATGCATTACTTTTAAAAGTAACTTTTCCCAACACTGCAAATATTAACATGTTAAGAAATTTGAAAAAAGGCAGCTGAAAGTGAGGGGATAGTTCTTTTCTTTTCTTTTACAGCTATTAAATAGTTCTTCTAAATACTGATCAGAAATCATGAAAATCACAGTTATTTTATTCTAATTAAGACAATTGATAATCATATTTGGTGATCTTGGGCAAAGTTTGAAAAACCCTTTATTATGTAAGAATCATCAGAAAATTTTCTCTACACCAGAGCTTATAATCCACATAAAAGGGAGGAGATGCACCATGTGTAGGAATATAAATGGTATAAGGTGAAATGGTGGATGTAGGTAAGATCTTGGTCTTTCCGCATTCAGTTAGATGGGAGCTGCACTTGTATGCCTGCCTAGAAAATAGCTATCCTGTGGCATCACCAAGATGGTCGCCAAATGAACTAATCTGTCATATAGGGACTTTGCTTAAAAGCAGTGGGGTAGAGCATGGTCTTATGAAATGAAAAGGCCATGCATCAACACTTTTAACATCTGCAATCCCTAAAATGTCCTGAAATATTCATAAATGTCTAAATATTAATGAGATGGCTGGAATATCTGCTGGAGCTGGGGTCTATTTTTCTTGCTTCTACACCATTGTATAAAACCAAGAGGGTTTTATAACATTATATGTCTACTCAAGATTTTTTGTATTGGTAACTCTTACACTCAAAAAAACTACTAAAGTTGGAGTAGTTTAACCACTGGACAGAGTTTGCTATTTGTCTTTGGCTGGAATAAGAAGCATTGTGGACCAGATGTCAGTCCTTTAATCTAAAGTCTGGATATGTGAGACTTGTATTGCATAACTAAATCTAAATCAATAAATGTTGCTTCTGAAAGTAAATTTATAATGTTTTTGCCTGCCCAGGCTACACTCCATCAGCTTGCATTCTGTGTAGAAGGAAGGAACCAAGATGGTGGCATGTGTAACACGATGAGTTGAATAATTTATCAGAGCCGTTGGCTTGATTGATTTTCTTTGTGTTAATGAGTCTCATTACTACCCCTATTAGCATCAGTGCTTTGAGTATTTGCTATCTGATCAGCCAGCTTATATGACCCACTTATCCAGGTTGGCATGTAGCTCTAGGTTGTAGATGTTCTTTCATGTTGATTAAATGCATGTTTTAGGATTGACAACTCCTGACCTGTATACAGAATTTGTCTTATATTATACCACAGATTTATTTTATTTTTATGTATATTTATTTAATATTATTTTTGTTGTTGATTTTGAACAAAATTATGTTCCTCAGAACACATACGTTTTTGCTATGGTTCCCATCAAGTTCTCTGAACATTTAAAATGTCCAGTTTCTGAAATGGTTTTTAAATTTTTTTTTTATTATTTTTTTTTGGAATGCAAACGTTAAAGGGATAGTTCACCCCAAAAATGAAAATTCTGTCATCATTTACTCCCCCTCAAGTTGTTCCAAACCTGTATAATTTTTTTGTTGTTGTGCTGAACACAAAGGAAGATATTTGGAAGAATGTTTGTACCCAAGCAGATTCCGCCTCCCGTTGACTACCATAGTATTTTTTTCCTACTATGGTAGTCAATGGGGGGCAAGATCTGCCAACGCTATTTCATGACCAATTCGTACATATTTTACGAGGTGGCTAATTCGTACGAATTTGTATGACCTCACTCGTACGAATTCATACGATTTGTCTAAACCCCAGTGACAGGTAGGTTTAGGAGCGAGGTTAGTGTAGGTCATTCGTTCGAATTCATACGAATTTGGAAACTTGTAAAATACGTACGATTTAGCAAAAAACGAGCAAAGTCGTATTAGTGAGGTATTCATATGGTTTTTGCTAAATTGTAAGTTGCAAAAAACATACGAATTCATACAAGTGAGGTCGTACAAATTTGTACGAATTAGCCACCTCGTAAAATACATACGAATTGGTCATGAGATAGCATTGGCAGATCTTGCCCCCCATTGACTACCATAGTAGGAAAAAAAATACTATGTCAATGGGGGGCGGGATCTGCTTGGTTACAAACATTCTTCCTAATATCTTCCTTTCTGTACAGCACAACAAAGAAATTTATACAAGTTTGGAACAACTTGAGGTTGAGTAAATGATGACTGAATTTTCATTTTTGGGTGAACTGTCCCTTTAAGAATACATTCCATGTTATCATTTTGAAAACATTATGGAAACATTAATTTTGAATGTTCTCTGAACATTCTGAAACAAGTAGTAAGATTAAAAAAAACTTTAGGCGAATGTCCAACTAAAATATTTCAGAAATAAAAACATTCCTTTTTTGTTCCTTTGTTTTTGTGCTGAAGTTTTGAGAACATTATTAAAGACCAGATAACGTGAATGTTGTATTAATGTTTGTTCATAACTTTGAGACAACCTTTCCAGAATGTTAGCCAAAGTTCTGAGAACGTTTCGTTTTAGCTGGGATAAAGTCAGTCCACATTTAGCCGGTGTTTTTGCTAATTTTATAGGTGTACATTCAGCAGATTTCTTATTTTAAAATCCAAATCACTTAAAAGCTGAACTGTGAGTCTGTTGATCATTAAATATTTATGTACAGTCACAGTTCTCTAGTGTTGCCAAGGTTCAATATGTGTGTAATTGTTGTGCCACATGGTCATTAAAATTCATTTATTTTTTACAACAGATGCAATAAAGTGATAAGCCAAAGTCAAGTTCTAAATTTAGTGCAGAAACTTTGTTTTTAGACAAATACTTTGCTGCAGACATTTACAGGTGCTGTTTAATCACCCACCAGTGGTGTCTTACACCAATGGTTCAATCTCAAATTAATAGAAATTCCTGACATTTTTGCTGAAATTGGCAACCCTGTTTTTCCTTTAAAATAATTTCTTGAAAGTCAGCAATACTGATTACTGGTTAGTCCTTCATGGTTACTTCTGCAGCACACAGCATAACACACACTTAAAGGGTTAGATATTAAAAGGAAACAGAGGTTTTACTGAGTTTAACAGCTCTGGCTGAGCTGTGATATAAACGAAAACGCTATTGGCTATTTTAAAAAGGGGGCGGGGCGGGGCTGTTCGATATGTCACCCTGTCTTCCTGTTTCAGTTGAAATTACGTCAAAACATTGAATAATGCTGCGTGTTCCAAGACACTTCAGCAGTCCATTAACGATGCATGAATGCTAATGCTAACTTTTTTGTTATAAAGGCAATATACTGAGTCCACCATTACTGGAGTTACAAAATATTAATTTCTGCCACGTTATAGTTTTGGCTTTTGCGTAAGGTGCAATGAAAAATTCACAGGAAGAGTCTGCTCACTACAGAGACCATGGGGACATGGTGAAGGGAAAAAAATAAGATTGGAAGAAAAATTATGCTTTTGCATTCTCTTGCAAATTTTGAGAATGAGTTAGCCATAAAGGCTAATTTTTATCTGTAGTCCCTGGCCGGTTCTTAAAAAGCAAAGAAACTGAGACAAAATACTGATGAAAATGTTTTTTAAAATGTCCCTAAAGGCAGTTGTTGCTGCAGGTAGAGCCACTGGACTCTGTCCTCACAGTAACCTGCTCCAATCTGCATAACAGTGCCTTTCAGTGTGTTAACAAGCGGCCCGGCCAAACCAATCCATCAGGGCGGTCTGGCACATTGAATGGGCCTTTAAAGTAAAGTCTTCTTTTCAGCCAGTCTGGAGGAGGAGAAAAATAGAGGGAAACCCTGCTCCTCAGACGTGTACAAAGAGGGCAAGAGAGCATAACAACTGGGTCTTTTCTAGATTAGCATGGTCCTACAGAGCTGCTAACCAGATGCATTTATGTTGCCTGCTAACACTTATTCCACTCATCAACTAAATGAGCTGGGGTTTTGTTGCTTAGGCAGCCATTTGAGGTTATTTTGACCAAGGATTGATATTTAGGGCCTGTGTAAATAGATGGGCTACACTATAGCCATGCAGATGAATCACAAGTTGACCATTCAGATTCAAACAGTACTTTTACTGGGGGGTTGGGGTGACTGTATGTATATGTGGTTGCCTTTGATTGGGTGTAATGATAGGGTCGTTTATTTGCCATTGTGGTCACGGAAACGGTGGGGTGGGTCACATCATGCATGCAAACTGAGGCCCACTGGATACACAAATGAAAGTAACAGCAGGTATTAGAAACCGAGGTTAATCTCTAACTTGAAGCTTAATTATGTAATACATGTAATATATATATATATATATATATATATATATATATATATATATATATATATATATATATATATATAAAACAACATTAATTTGAAGAATGTTTATATAGAAAGCTTTTGTAACAATGAAAAGGCAATACTTTCTTTTAAAGTTGTGAAAAGTACCAACTTCGGTACCAATCGGTACTGAAATTAAAGCCAATCACAGACATATTCGATGAGCGCGTCGACACAATGGCCAATCAGAGGTGTTTGCAAATCCGCTCAACAGCACTCAAAGCGAAGTCGGTACTTTTGACAATTCTAGTTTCTTTTCTTTTTTTTCTTTTTTTTTTAATCAATGAAGTGCACCCTTGCTAAGTAAAAGTATTACATTTCTTTTTTTAAAGTATTAAATTTAAATTGCCTTAAATAAATCTTACAGACCCCAAACTTTCTAGTTAACTTCTAATAAAAATATATTTATACATTGTTACAAAAAATGTAAACTTTAAAATAAATGCTGTTTGTTTTATTTATTTTATTTACTTTATTCATCAAAGAATCCTGAAAAACATACATCACAAAAATATTAAGCAGCACAATAATAAGAAATATTTCTTGAGCACCAAGTCAGCATACTAAAATGATTTCTGAAGGATCATGTGACACTAAAGACTGGATTAATGATGCTGAAAATTCAGCATTTTTTTTTTTTTTTTTAAATATCTACAAATAAAATTTTTTTTTATAAAATTGTAAATGTTTTACAATATTACTGTTTCACTGTATTTTTGATCAAATAAATGCAGTCTTGGAAAGCATAACAGACTTCTTTCAAAAACATTTTTAAAAAATCTCACCAAATCATAGACAATATTAAAAAAAAATAACCCAGTCACGTCTTCACCATTTACATGTTTAAAAATAAAGACACCCATTGAAAATACAGAATAAACATTCTGCAATATTTCTTATATTGAGTGCATCAAATTTTATTCACTGTGATTATGGCGCACATATTACTTGTAGTTGTTGTTGTATGCTGTGTTGTTGCACAGTTGCCTATTAAAACTAGACTTTGGCTAGACAAGATTGATGTAGGGCAGGTCTAACCATCAATGATAGTGTTCGTTTATGGAGAAGAGCTTCTCTGGCATGAGGAGTTTCGTATCAAGAGGCTTCCTTTTGTAAAGGTATATTTGACCATGCATTTGTATGACAGAAAGAAAAGAACATCTTTAGGGATTGGTTTTATCACACCTTCATATTTTACACCTTCAAAGTAGCAGATGCTCAATGGGGTTGGAGTGGGTGTAATTGGAGAATGTTTTCATTCCTTTGTCTATGAAGCTGTAGAGCTAATGATTACACAGGGAGTGTGTATGTGTGCCAGCCTTTGGGTACTCCATCTTTACCATAGTGATCTTAGTTTTCAGTACCCCATTATAATGTGTGCGAAAGAAGGAGAAGACATGATGACAGGATGAGGCCTATTACTAGTGTCACATTGCCTTCACTTCTAACTCTTTTCTAACAAATCAGCATGCTTTTATTTGGACCTTTGTTAACTAAATTATGTTTCTGAACAATCTATTATGCAAAACCTCCCAACCAAGTATCCTTCTGATGTAATACCAGTGCCGCTTCAGTCTATTATTTTAAAAGGGTTGCTTTGATGGATTTTTTTTTTATTCGTCATTCACAACAAATAATTATATGTGGCAAAATGACTCCGTCAAATGCCACTCGGCAGACCCTTGTTAAACTCAGTTAGATAATTTTAAACCCTATTATTTATGATGTCATCTTTGGGATAGTTGCTTGTTATGCAGGTAGGCTACAGTACATCCAAATGCATAGTTTTGATGAAGCGACTTTCTGTCCTTTTTTAACTTTTAGTCTAGACCTCATCTCTCATCTTTTAACACTGGTGGCTAAGTGATTACTCTCATCAGTGAAAGATGTGTTTCAGTCATGGGTCAACATCATGCTCTAATAGGAAACAGCTGGATTCCTTTCCATTAACATTATGCAGATTATTCCTTTTAAGTTACTTTTAGTTCACTGTCAACATGTCACACCACAGTCTGGATCTGACAACAGTCCTTATCACGTCAAGAGGCCTGTGACCAGGGTCCTGTTTACACCTGTTGCAAGCATGTCTCAAATGTGTCTCCTGTGACCACTGGTGATAAAATTTCATTGAGGTTCTCTTGATGAAATGACTGTATGCATCACCTATTACTTTAGTGTTTTACTGAATGCTGATAAAGGAAAAACATGTTGGATGGATAATAGATGGATGGATGGATGGATGGATGGATGGAACCTGATCATATTCGATAGGTAGATGGATGGATAGATGGATAGAACCCGATCATAGTAGATGGGTGGATGGGTGGATGGATGGAAAGAATCTGATCATGGATGGATGGATGGATGGAAAGAACCTGATCATAGACAATAGATGGATGGATGGATGGATGGAAAGAACCTGATCATAGACAATAGATGGATGGATGGATGGATGGATGGATGGATGGAAAGAACCTGATCATAGACAATAGATGGATGGATGGAAATAACCTGATCATAGATAGAGAGATATATAGAACACTGCTGTGAAGAGATCTGAAACTGGATGATCAATGTGGCATGAAATTAAATGGATGAAATGAGATATTCTACTGCAAAGACTAGTGATGTGTGCAAACAGAAGGCAGCAGTGCAGTTGGTGGAAGAGATCAGAGATTATAGCTGGCAGAGAGCTGTGCCTGTGTGTGTCTGTCTGGATGAGAAAAAAAGGTAAAGCCATTCTCTTTCTGTCCCTGAGCTCAGGGTCAGTTGTCTGCTTGGTCTGACCAGACCAGCTGCAGCTGCTAAACACCCAGATCATGTCTTCATCACCTCAGCCAATTTAATAACACAAGAGCCTCAAAGTGCCACTGGAATCCACACCCAGTTAAGTGATAGAATAAATGCATGGAATGCATGCATATCAAATGCTACATCAAAATGCATTTAGTCCATATTTGGCCTTTTTTGTCTTACATCTCCTGCAGCTGGCACTAAAGGCCCAACTCTGAAAGCTCTTTAAATTAGCTCTTACGTTCCCCTCAATACTCTTGTATTGAATGACAAACAGTGTTATTTTGTTACTGGATCACAATTAGATGGGGGTTCAAACCTTGAATCGAAGGAGAACAACTGCACATCAGCTGCCATATAAATTTTAGTAGTAACTCCAGAAACTCATAACCTCGATGCCCAGACGTCTTCAAACTGTTTTAAAAAGAAGAGATGCTACACAATGGTAAACATGCCCCCTTCCCAACTATTTTAAAATTTTAAATGAGCTAATTTTGTGCATAAAATTTCTCAGTTTAAACATTTATGTTATCAATGTTCGATTGTGAATAAAATATTGGCTCAAGTGATGTGAAAGTCTTTTAGTTTTTATTTTATTCATATTTAAAAATGTCCCAACATTTCTGGAATTCAGGTTGTATAAATCTGATCAGGCCTGTCTGTGTGTGTAAAATATATATATATATATATATAGTGCTCAGCATAAGTGAGTACACCCCCTAACATTTTAAACAATATCTCAATGAACACAAAAACAATTTCCAAAATGTTGACATGAAAGTAAGGTTAATATAACTTAGAGAACAAAATTTTCTGTTTTACTCAAATTAGGGTGATGCAAAAATGGGTACACCCCAGTGAAAGTCTCTAGAGCAAAGCTAAATTTTAGACTACAAATGTCTAATTTAACAAGAATTTAACCACAGGTGAGTCTAATTATTCATTACACAGGTGTCCAGCAGATAGTTGACTATAAAAGGGTGTTAAAACCCCTTCCCATTTCATGCTGTCAGCAATGGCACCACATGGAAGAGAAATGTCACAAGACCTGAGAAAGAAAGTAATTTCTTTACACCAGAAAGGTGAAGGCTACAAGAAGATCAGCAAAGCTTTACTTATCAGTCAGAATACTGTAGCAAAAGTGGTACAAAAATTTAAAAAAGATGGAACTGCAACCATCTCATACTCAGATACAAATGTATAGTATAATGCAATGTAAGTCGCTTTGGATAAAAGCGTCTGCCAAATGCATAAATGTAAATGTAAATGTAAATCTCACAGAGACGTCCAGGTCGTCCATGGAAGTTAACACCTCAACAGGAGCGTCTTCTGATGAGAAGGGTTGAAGAAAATCGGCATGCAAGTTAGTGAACTTATTAAGTTATCTAAAGAACTAAAAAGCCAAACTGGGGTGACTCTTTCCCGTGACACAATACGGCGTACACTGCAGAGGAATGGCAAGCATGGGTGCCATCCACAAAAGAAGCCTCTCCTAAAGCCCAGGCACAAAAAAGTCCGCCTAGAGTTTGCCAGGGCCCATGCTGACAAAGATGAAGACTACTGGGACTCTATACTCTGGAGTGATGAGACCAAGATAAATGGTTTTGGAACTGATGGCTTCAAAACTGTATGGTGTCGCAAAGGTGAGGAATACAAGGAAAAATGCATGGTGCCTACAGTGAAACATGGTGGTGGCAGTGTCCTTATGTGGGGCTGCATGAGTGCTGCTGGTGTCGGGGAGCTGCATTTCATTGATAGCATCATGAATTCACAGATGTACTGCTCTATACTGAAAGAGAAGATGCTACCATCACTCCGTCCCCTTGGTCGTCGTGCACTTTTCCAACATGACAATGATCCTAAACACACATCTAAGGCCACTGTTGGATTTCTGAAAAAGAACAGGGTGAAAGTGATTCAGTGGCTCCTGATCTGAACCCAATCGAACACCTATGGGGAATTCTGAAGAGACAAGTTGAGCATCACTCTCCATCCAGCATCCAGTCTCTAAAAGAGGTCATTCTTGAAGAATGGAAAAAGATAGATGTTGCAAAATGTCGCCAACTTGTTCATTCCATGCCTAGAAGACTTGGTGCTGTCATTAAAAATCAAGGAGGCCATACAAAGTACTAGGTATAGTAGTTTTTGTTGTGGGGTATACTCATTTTTGCATCACCCTAATTTGAGTAAAACTGAAAAATGTGTAATCTAAGTTATATTATTAACATTACTTTCATGTTATAAGTTAAACAGATGTTATATTAAACTTAGTCTTTTCAACATTTTGGAAATTGTTTGTGTGTTCATTGAGATATTGTTTAAAATGTTACTGGGTGTACTCATTTACGCTGAGCACTTTCATTTATATATATATATATACTGTATACTAGTATTAGTATTAGGGCTGTGTACCATCAGTTTTTGGCTCTGCCGAACACCGATTCTTGGTTGTAGGCTCTTGTCTTTATAGTGATCCATCTCAAGGTGGAGAGAATAATGGCTGCAGGCGCTGTGGCTCTGCGACACTGCTGATCTGTAACACTGGGAATGAAAGGCTCTTTGCCTGCATTCAGGATAAGGTAGGCTTTATCCTTGTGTTTCCAGTGTCCCAAGGACGTCAACTGTGAAGTGTGCACAGAAGGGCTATGTTCATTGTAGTATGTTGTTGTTATACATGGGCACAGACACACACAAACACACGCTAAAACAGCTTGAGAACCGCAGATATCAGCATGGCTTCACTTCTTCCCTGCATCACTTCAAACTGTCCTTTGATTCAGTTTTTTCTCTACTCTCTCACTTTGTCATCTGTCTCTCACTTACACCTTCTCTACAGCAGTGTGGGTTGTTCTTGAGGCTGCAAATTAAAACTTTTATTGATCTCAACTTCTTCTGGCTCTTTTCGAAACCATCCTGTTTTTTCATCCTTTTCCCCTCCTGACCTCTCAAATGGCTGTCATTCATTAAAAACGGCATCTGTGTGCAAACTGTTCTGTGAATGAGCTTTAAATGGATGCATGTGACTAACTCTGCAGAAATCCCACTGGAAAAACACGATTTTTATCATGGCTGTGAGGTCAGGGCCAAAACACTAGTTGAGAAATGAAAATGGTATGACAGAATTGAAAGGTTATCCTTCAAACATTAAAAACATTATTTTATTAAAATGTCTTGTTGAAAAGTGCGCTTGGCTTAACTTCTGTATTTTAGTTATTATTATAATCAGTTATTATTATAATTTAGTTATTATTATAATCAAATCTCAATGTAAACACGTTTCTGATACAAAATTGATTGCACATAGTTTAATTTAAAAAATATCATGATTGCCCTAAAGTCTTCACTTTTAAATTTATGAATAGATGGTTGTTGTTCTTGAAATCCTTGGTTGCTGTAGGTTTATTGTGTCAACAGAGGGCACTATTGTATTTGTTTAGTTCATTGGAAGCACACGGGTTGTAGAAACTTGATGGACTTGATGTTATTTGAGTGTTGGAGCCAACATCAGCATTTATTTAAAATCAGTTTTGTTTTAATACAGATGGACTGACAGTTACCTGGTCATACATATCTGTAGTTACCACTTTAGTTGTCTTTGTAAACATGAATATATATTTTCTGAGCAAAGGTAGAGGGTGATTGCTCAGATATGTCTGACTAAAAACATCTGTGTCCGTATGTGACAGAATAAAACTCAGCCTTAGAAGGTGAGGAGAAAATTAATATGAAATTCGATCTCATCCGCTGCATTACTGTATGTTAAAGAAACAGAGTTTGAATTAGTGATGTATGTCCCTAATATGCATGTGGTTAGAGTTAGCAGAGGTGTAAAGAGTACCTGAAACTTGAGTTAAAATATAGATACCTATACAGCGAAAATGACTCCATTACAAGTTAAGTCACCAATTACAATACAACTTGAGTAAAAGTCTTAGAGTATCTGATTTTAAGTGCACATTACCCCCCTTTGAGAAATACATCTGTATAACACATTTTTGTTAAAGGACATATTTAAATCTTACAGTAAGGTCTCATTTGTTAAAGGATGTTCATGTTTTTGAGGAAAATATTCTAGGATTTTTCTCCATATAGTGGACTCCAACAGGTTGAAGGTCCAAATTGCAGTTTCAATGCAGCTTCAAAGGGCTCTACACGATCCAAACCAAGGAATGAGGGTCTTGTCTAGCGAAACGATCTGTCATTTTCTAAAAAACAAAAATTTATATAGTTTTTTTTAACCACAAATGCTTCACGCGTTACGTAATCACGTTGGAAAGGTCACGCATGATGTAGGCGGAAGTATTGACCCAGTATTTACAAAGCGAACGTGCAAAGACTAAGTCAAACGCCCTTTACAAAAAAAAAAGGTAAAACAACGATGTTGGACGATTTTGAGGTTGGAGGAGGAAATGAGATGAGTTTATTTGGTACTTCCACCTTTCCAACGTGACTACGTAATGCGTGAAGTCATCGCAGAGCAGAGCAAGACGAGCATTTGTGGTTAAAAAGTATATACGTTTTTATTTTTATTTTTTAGAAAATGACTGACCGTTTCGCTAGATAAGACCTTTATTCCTCGGCTGGGATCATGTAGAGCCCTTTGAAGCTGCACTGAAAATGCAATTTGGACCTTCAACCCGTTAGTTACCATTGAAGTCCACTATATGGAGAAAAATCCTGGAATGTTTCCCACAAAAACCTTAATTTCGTTTCGAATGAAGAAGGAAAGGCATGAACATCTTGAATGACATGGGGGAGAGTAAATTATCAGGAAATTGTAATTCTGGGGTGAACTAATCCTTTAACATCAGTTGATGCATTAGTTAACATGAACTAACTATGAGCAATATATTTTTAAAGCATTTATTAACCTTTGTTAATTTTAGTTAATACAGTTATGCACTTTATGTTCATGTTAGTTCAGTGCATTAAAGCTGCTGTCCGTAACTTTTTTTTTTTTTTTTTTTGTTAAAAATGGTACAAAATACATTTTTTAGCAAGTATTTAACCAGCCAATGTTCAAAACTATCTCCGTACCTTAGCCCGATTCACAACAGTAAGCTTGTAATAATGTTTTATAATTCAAATGGTACTAGTGGGTTTTGTTCGTCTTTGCGTCATTGTCATGTCTGTTTACATAAAGAAGGAGTTCCAGCTAGTAGGCTATATGGGATGTGGAGGATGCTGCAAGTGACAGATCGTTTATAGCCTTTTTTCACAGCAGCTGGAATAATTAAACTTTCATTTTGATGGTGGATTGTAATCCAGAAAGGTCCAAATGACAATCATGAGTGACAACTGGAGATTCACTCGTAGTCAAAAGCAAAAGACATCGGACTGCGGAGTGGCTACAGAAATTGAAATCTACAAGTAACGCTAATGCACACTGAATACACATAGTCATGCAATGCTGATGTTGTTAACATTAACAATTTGAGAACAAAGTATAACAAAATGCTTTTTTTCTCAGTTGGTCAGAACAAAAGTGGCAGACATGTTACTTACTTGTTCAGATGACATTTTCTGGTGAAAATTCTTATTTTGGTCATACTTCCAAGATTTAGAATCCGTGACTCTGAAGTACAGTATCCACACTGATGTGGTGACTGACAGCAAACATTAGATTCATCCGTGCCGAGGAGCCCACGTAAAGATGATAATTCCGCAAATAACTGCAATTGCAGGTTTCAAACAGAGATGGCGACAGAGGCAAAACTTACAGACTGCAGCTTTAACTAATGTTAACAGTTACAAATTTAGATTTTAAAAATGTATTTGTAAATGTACAAATTAACATTAAATAAGTTTAATAAAGTATTGTTTGTTTATTCATCTTAACTAATGTAGTTAAACTAATGTTAACAAATGAAACCTTATTGTAAAGTATTACCTAAATCATTATAAGAAAGACAATTGGATGGACTATGCCAAAACATTTGTAAATTTACCTTATTTAGCCAACATTACCTAAGTAGAAGAAACTTTTTCACAAGTGCAGTATAAGGTGTTTTTGTACGAAAGTCAGAATCATTCAAAATGCTGTCTTTTTCTTAGTGAGTCATATAAAGAGAAATGTTTCTAGGCTCCAGTTTCCAGGGTGATGGTACTATTCACACTCTTTTGGTGCCGTGACAACCACACTAGAAGGCAGACGAATGAGGGTGAGAGTGGTCAAAAATCAAACACGACACCCCCAGAGACATGAACAAACACAATCTGAGGAGGATTCAGTCTTCTTCAGTTTCATCTCTCTAAGTTTTTGACAGATCTCTACAGCTGCTTTGTAGATAAGCTGTGTTGTAAACCCAAAAACCGAGAGAAATTGTGAAAAAGTCTCATACCGTTCTTATCATCCGTGACAGTCCTGTTTGTTTGAAGTCCAAAATAATTATTTCTACATTAGGACAATGAGCCAATGAAAAGTTTTAGGCGGAACAATCCGCCTTCCCTTGTTCGTGCTTTGAGTCTCCAGCTGTTGAGATCTGACATCCCCACCCAAACATACAACAGCCACAGGGAGTGTAAAATCAAAACCAGACGTGGCTTCTTTCCATGGATTTTATGATAGATTATTGGTAATGTAAACAAACTCTTGCGAGGATCATTTCAAAGGAATTCAAGATACAAGAGAATACAGATAGCCTTCACTTGGTGAACTAAGGTGAGTTTCAGATTTGGCAGTTTTGCGAGCACGTAGGCTACCCCAGAAACACGAAACTGGAGTCACCCCGGTACGAGGTCGAGCATTTTTCAAAGGCTGAAAGGCATTCATCTCTTGATATGATATCCTTGTAGCTCCAGCAAAGTTGCTGATTTTGAACTTGAAAGCATTCAGATTTGTTTTGACTGGTCATGTGATATTTAACACCATCCTGCTGATGACATCACATAGCAGTAAGTCAAGACAGGTTGAAAATGACAGAATCCCACTTTATATTAAGCATCTTTAACTACTAACATTCAAATGAATCAGTTATTGTGCACATACATGTTTTATATTGTACTTATATATATATATATGTATATATATATATATATAATATATATATATATATATATATATATATATATATATTAAAAAAAACGACTATATAATACATCTATAATACATTTCTGTAATTACATCTAATTACGCTGTTGACCCTTGTATTTACCCCTTAACCCACCTTTAAACCAAATCATACCATCAAACCTGTCCCTAACTTACTTGTATCCCACCTCAATAGCAGCAAAAGTGTTTTGCAATAGAGCATGAACAAAATAAGTACATTGTACTTAACGTTTTTATGTAAGTACATAGTAGTTAAAGACACCTAATATAAAGTGTGACCAATTACAGTGATTTTTGTTGAGAAAGTAAAGCCAAGCAGGCTATTTGTTCAGGAACAGAGAGGGTTAATTGTACAAGGCCAACTGTAAACTTCAAATCAGCAATTGGTGTAACTGCATGTTTTATCTTCAACTGTGCAATATTATGTCTCAAAATGTGCATTTTAGATTCTAAATTGTCAATGAAATCATTTTTTTTGCTATAATAAAATTTCATTTGAGACCGAAAGTTTTAAAGGGACAGTTCAGATTGAGTTTAAAACTCCTTCTTTTGTGTTCCATGGAAAATTAACAGCATGCAGAACATCATGAGGGTGAGTAAATGATGACAGACATTTCATTTTTGGATGTACTCTTCCTTAAAGTCTTTGAAGTGTTACTGTGAAACAGTCATATGACGCACAGCCCCACATTATTAAAGCATTCCTCTCTCCTGTGCTCCGAGGAAGAACAGCCCTAATGATTCACGGCTATCCTCAGCTGTTAAGGAAGAAAGACTAAGCAGGTTTAGAAAGTCAAGAAAGAGAAAAGAAAGAAAAGATTGAGATAGGAAAGAGAGAGGGGGATGTGATGACATCATCCTGGCTAGCCTGTATAGTTTTTATCACTGCATTCTTTTTATGGAGCAGATTAAACCAACGCTTATTCCATCAGTGCATCTGTGTCTAATCAGGACAGAGCTATTTGTTTCTCTAATAATATGTTTTAAAAGTCCAGCCCTGACGATGTTGATTGGATATGTGTGTTGTGTGTGGGTTACTTATGCTTTGGGGACATAATTGTCCCCAGAAGTTAGCTAAATATGAAAAAAAATTCCGTTTGGAGACACATATGAATGGGTATACAGTCTACATTATCAAAACACAGCAAGGTTGACAAACAATTGCTTTGATAAAACTGTTAAATGTGTTTTCACCAAAAGCACAGTATTTTGAGCTGAAATGATTAATGAAGTTTATGTATGTTTGTGTGTCAGGGCCTGGTCACTTCATGCGTTTTTACTGTATGCATGTATGAATGTGCAAAACCTTTAGAAATTCTAGGTATTAAATGTAATTTGGACTCACATGAACAGTGATTGACAGAAGTGGAAGGGGGTAGCACTTTGTTTTATAGTCCTGTTTCCCATGTAATTACTATGTACTTATTATAATAATTGCAATAACTGGGTAATAACTAGATACAAACCCTGATCCTCAACCTAACCTTAACCCATGTAGTTACCTTAGCCTACCCAGTACATGTAGGTGCACACATACTATAAAATAAAGTGCAATCTGAAAGGGTGTTGTTTCATGTGAATTTGATCTATTTAAATGTATGTTTCCTGTTCATTAGTAAGATCTTTAGCTCTCTCTCTTACTCATTTATTTAATTTTTGGCCAATTTTTTGGACCACACTATTTCTTTACAGGTCGGATTGTGGTTCGGATTAGGGTTAGTCATTATGAACTTTATTTGTTTTCAAATAAAGCTATGTCTTCATTTAGATAGCTAATTAAACAAATGTGTTTGTGGGTTTATACTTTGGGGACAATTTTGTCCCTAGAAGTTAGCTAAGAATAACAAAACCTCCCTTTAGGGACATTTGGCGCCGTTCTCATTTGCAACTAATAATTACAGCAAGTAATGTTATATTAAATTCTACAATGTTTCTTTTATGGGTGAATTTAAGGATTAGGTTAGTTTAATAATCTTTATATACAGCAATAAAAGTCTTTGCTGGTCTACAAATGCAAAGTAACTACGCAACATTTTAACAGAAAAAAAAATCTGTTTTTTTTTAATATCACTGAATATGAACATGTGTTCCATAGTCTAAGAGACCAGATTTCACTCATAACTAGGTTTTAAAATGTGTAGTTATTGTCTTGCTGTTATTGTGGGATGTACCAAGATTCTGTCTGTAAAAAGTAGTCTTATTATGACAGCTAACCAATAAATAGCCAATAGTAAAAGTTTGCACTATTGTATCTAAATTAATTTAAATATAAAACACAAAATCGCAATCTTTTCAGCCAATATATTTTGCATCACAAACAGTATGGTTTGTCCTCATTTATAGACAACAACGTAATTTTGTAAACATGAGTGTGCATTCCAGCAAGTCCATCGTCTATTATTACAATGATCAACTTGTTTGGTAAAAAGAGAGCCTACTCATGCTCAAACATGTTGAGCGAACCTCTCAACTGCCTCTCTCCTAGCTGCTTTGAAGAAGTAGTTCTTTATTTTCTTTACTTGGCCCTTGAAAGAGCTTTTTACACTGTGTGCATTTGTCTTTCCTCTTCTCTCTTACACAGCAAATAGGTCTGAAATATGGTTCCATGGGGAGTAAGACAGGCATTAGATAAGGATGTGCTCTTGTTTCTCCATCAGATGGCATTTGTGCTCTCATCTCCAGTGCAGGATTTGTGTGTGTGTGTGTGTGTGTGTGTGTGTGTGTGGATTGGTAGACTCAGCAGATGCTGGGTGATCATGCTTTCCTGGCCTGAGGCGAACGCTTACCATGTGCACCATGTGTTTGTGCTTGTGTGTATGGGTGTAACCATGCTGGTGGATTTGGGTGTAGTCTGCATGTGCACTGAGGGGCTCCTGTACATTTGCTCGAAGTGTGAAAGTGTGACATCGGTGCCAAGCGTGTGTAAAGCAGAACTTCTGTCATGCTGATTATCTAGTCATATGTTACACAGTCTGCTGGCTGGAATGTCTGGGTACAGTTTGGTTCACTGTGAGTGAAAGGACCTTAGTCAGAAATTACAGCATATTATATTGATTCAGTTCCATTTTTTTTTATGGAAAGAAATGTTTGTGTATGTCTCTGTATACATATATAGACATACAGACACATATATAATGTATGTGTATAATTTATATATTTTTTAATTATATTATTTAGACTTTTTTCCTAATTGATCAAAAATACAGTAAAACAGTAATATTGTAACATTTTAGAAATCATTTAATTTAGTCATAAATCAAATCATTTAGACTACAACCAATATCATGTGTTCAATTAAATACGACACCAAATTATGCTGCCTTTTGTCTTTTTTTTTTTTTCTTTTGCCTTTGCCTTTTATTCTCTTTCATCTCACTCTCTGTCCCTTTTTATTTCTCTCTCTCTGCCGCTTGCTATTAGGTTGCCATAGACTGCAACTTCACCTTGACAACAGTCCCTCCCAATACCTTGTTTGAATTGTAAATGCTAGCACACTTACAAGCTGTGCACCTTTAGTATGAATAATGAATATACACAGCAAGTAGAATATTTGATGTTGTGTGCATGTACTGAAAGTTAACACTCCAATAGTGTACTATACCATATCAACATGTGTTTTGGATCAGTAAAATTCAAAATGAATCCTTAGAGTCTTGTATACCGACCTCATAAAGCATATCCTCATAATCTATAAATCAGAGGTGCAAGTTTTTTTTAGTATTTAAAATGGAGAGAAAAATAAGAGTTAAAGATTTTTCTTCAATGACAGATATTTTCTTTCAGAAGTTAATGCCTAAAGAGTGCTCTTTAAAGTTATCTTTAACTGGCAAAATGCTGTCTTAGACAAAGTTAAATAAAAAATTGACCTTTCTGACCACAGTCAGATATTACCATAGTACATGAGGTTCAGATTAAGGGTAAAATTATGTGAATTAGACATGAATCAAAAGGGGAATTTTCACTTGCAGAGTTTTTGTTGATTCTCCTGCAAGTCCAGGTCATTGTAATGCAGTGACTATGTTAGCCACTGAGATCTAGTGCATATATTAGCTGAAGGCAATGCACTGTCTGATTTGATTAATGACAGCAGACAGTTGACTGTAGAGCCGACGGGTCTTGCTGTGCAAATACAATAGGCCTGCCATGAGGACACGCACACATTCGGAGAGGCTTAGGTCCGCTGGGGTTAGTCTTTATAGAGCACTTGTGATCCAGTAAGTAAAACTGAATCCATATGGTAAAACTATCTTTGGGGAGGTTTTATGAAATAAATTAATATTGCTCCATTTGTAAAGAGGAAATAGACTGTTATAATGCATTTTCCATATACCTTTTACTAGTGAAGTGAGAGCTGAGACCTCCGGCTTTGTCTCCTGTCCATTGTGTCATCAAAAATAATACTCATAATTCTCTCTAGCATGTGGCAGTAAAGCATTCATAGTCAAGATGTTGCGGCACTCCATAACAACATTGTGATGATGTTCTAATGATGCCATTTCCAAGAAAATTGAATGACACCTTTGTAACGGCACTTATAATTCTCTGTTTGTCTTGACTAGATGTTTGTGAAAAACCACTACGATTATGTTTTGAAAAAAACTCCCATTGTCAGAGTGAGATCTTCTTGACTGATCAAAGTTGTGTGTATGCATCAGTGTTTGTGCAAACTTTAACGAGGGTTTGACATCAGGCTTTGATAGGACTAGAGTTTGAAATCCTTTAGATCATGCTTCCTCTCTGACAGCAAAATGTTCAGCTATTTTTGGAAACCGAAACGCAGTCATTCATGTACACCTGCTCATTATTGATGTCCCACAAATGATGCTGAGTAATATATTTGTACTAATCTCCATAAAGTGTTGCTAAAAAAGAAGTAGCTGTGATTCATCATGTATAATTTGCATAGGAGACTGATTTTATCATCATTAAGGACATAATATGGGATTATACTTCTGTTTGATGAGCAATGTTTGTGGATTTGATAAATAAAACGATAACTGCATAAGTGTGAAGTACTAGTAAGTGTGTATTTTAGAAAGAGACAACGTTTAGGAGTGTGCTAGCATACTGTTCAAAATTTGGGATCAGTAAGTTTTTTTTGTTTGTTTTTTAAACAATATTATTTTGTTTAGCATGGGAACTGATCAAACATGACAGAAATCTTCTGTAACGTAACGTATAAATGTCTTTAATATGTTAAATAAATAATAATATCATTGGGGGGGATCACAGTTTCCACAAAAAATATAAAGCAGCACAAATGTTTTCAACATTGATAATAATAAGAAATGTTTCTTGCACACTTTATCACCAATCAAATTTTAAAATGTAAAATCATCTCTGAATGATCATGTGACTCTGAAGACTGAAGTAATGGCTTCTGAAAAATCTTTGTCATCACATGAATAAATTACATTTAATAATATATTGAAATATTGTGATAATCGGTGTTGGGGGTAATGCATTACAAGTAACTTGAGTTACGTAATCAGATTACTATTTCAAAGTAACTAATAAAGTAACACATTACTTTTAAATTTACAACTCAATATCTGAGTTACTTTTTCAAATAAGTAACACAAGTTACTTTGATTTCCCGTTTATTGACTGACAGCTCTCCTGTCCTCATGTTGAAAGAAATCGTGAACACATTTGTGTTTCATTTTTTGTTTTATTGTTGAAGAGTGCTGAACTTTCTTGTCTGAGTCTACTGTACAGGCATAAATTTGCATTTCCTTCAGCCTGAGGCTTATTCATTTCACTTATGATGTGAAAGGGCCTTTACATTTGCCAAAAATAGAAAAACTCTTTTGTTATTAGAAAACAAACAAGCAAGCCCAGCCTAGATGAGAAAACCTAATGCAAAAGTAACATAATGCATTACTTTTCATAAAAGTAACTAAGTAATGCAATTAGTTATTTTTTAGGGAGTAACACAATAGTGTAATGCATTTCATGCAAGTAACTTTCCCCAACACTGGTGATAATATTGTACATGGACAATAGACATGGACTAAAATTGGAAAAGTTTGGAAAAGATTGGAAAAGTCAGTGATAAAGTTGAGTTGGGGTATAAAATATAATTAACTCAGTATAAAAAAATAACAGAAGTCAATGGAAAGTCCCCACCATGACACGTTTGTGAGCTACTGAGTGTGTTATGAGCACTTTGATAAGGGCTTTGCTTGACTGCTTGACTCAACATTTACATAGTTCAGTTTAATCCTTAATGACCATCTGTTGTTTGACCTACTCCTGTGTGGCGAGGAGACTAGTAGAAACACACACATATTAGCAGCACTGTCTCATTTGGCATGTGCAGGGCATTGTGTCATTAGCAGATCCCAGCTAAGTGTCATGTTTCAGGTTAATAAGGTTAGAGACTTTGAAACACTTCAATAATTAATGTCCATAGCAATTAATTCCATTCTGTATTCATGTTCTGGGATCAATAAATCTCCATCCTTTTTCATTAATTACCTCATCCAAGCGTTTTTTTTTTTTTTCAGTTTACTTTGCTAGCTAACACACGACACTCTAGGTTTTTTTGTTAGAATTAGTTTAACTGAAGATTCATCAGATTCAACTATAAAAGTCTGTTTTATTTTATGTAACTGATTTATTATTGGTGCAAAAGTAATTTTACCCGCTTGCACATGTTGCCATGACAGTAGATCCAAACCAACCGCAAAGGTCGAGCCGAACTTGAATTAAGCGGAGTCTCCTGCCATAACCACTGCTGATTGCTCTACCTATTCATTGCAATCAGTTTCCCCCTTGATGACTTGATTTGCTTTATTCAATCAGATCCCTCTGCTTTCTGTTCAAGCACATGACTTGAGTCATGTCTGACATGAGCAGTTCTTATATCTGCAAGAGAAGGTGAAGGAAAAATATGAAAATAAAATGTTCACTACCATAGAAATGTTAATTTAATGTTTTTGAAAGAAGTCTCTTATGCTTACAAAGGCTGCATTTATTTGATCAAAATACAGTAAAAATAGTAATATTGTGAAATATTATTACTCTAAAGGTAATTTAAAATAATTGTTTTCTATTTTAGCATTTATTAAAGTATTTATTCCAGTGATGCAAAGCTGAATTTTCAGCATCATTACTCCAGTCTTCAGTGTCACATGATCCTTCAGAAATCATTCTAATATGCTGCTTTGCTGCTCAAGAAACATTTCTTACAACCCCATTTCCAGAACAGTTGGGGTTTTTTTGTAAAATGCAATAAAATCAAATATCTTTGACTCGTAAATTCTCTTGAACCTTGATATAACTGACAAAGGTACAACTGATTAACTTAATTGTTTTTTGTAAATATAAACAAGTTTTGATTTTGATGGCTGCAACACATTCCAAAAAAATTGGGACAGAGGCAAAATTAAAGTGAAAAGATTATAGAATATCCAAGTTAAATGGTTTTGAAACAGTTCACAGTGCATGTGAATTGGTAATAGATGAGGGTATAAAGGAGTCTTTGCAAGCAAAGATGGGTCATGGCTCATCACTTTGTGCCAAATTTCATGGGAGGATTGTCAAACAATTAAAAAAAAATCACATTTCCTACGCAAGATTGCAAAGAATTTAGGTCTTTCTCCATCTACCATACATAAAATAGCGTGAAGATTCAGGGAATCCATAGAAATCTCATTCTGTGTAGGGCAAACCTCTGAATGTGCATGACCTTCGAGCCCTCAGATGGCATTGCATGAGAAACCGTCATGTTACTGCATTAAATATAGCCACAAGGGCTCAGAAGTACTTTGGAAAACTGTTATCACTTAACACAGTATGCCGCTGCATTAAGAAATGCAACTTGAATCTTGACTGTTTTGCAAAGGAGAAAGCTATACATCAGTTTAATGCAGAGATGCTGCCGAGTTCTCAGGGCTCGAACCCATCTCAGATGGTCCAAAAGACAGTGGAAATGTGTAGTCAGATGAGTACACCTTTCAGCTTGTTTTGGGGGAAAAAATGGACATTGAGTTCTCAGTCCCAGACGAAAAGGACCATCCAGACTTTCAAACGTTTATCATGACATGGGGGTTCATCAGTGCAAACAGCATAGGTAACTCGCATATGTGTGAGCAAAGTTTTGTATCATGGTAATGATGTTTAATCACTAAAATCTGAGGTTTAAGGAATTTTACCTCTGTTATAAATGTCTGCCATGGCAGTTTCACAGTTATTTTACACTATTTTTTTAAATGAAAAATGTGAGGTAATCCATTTCTTTGGTCATTTAATGAACTATAGAGAAAAATGTGGCTTATTCTTTTTATTTTCTCACTCACTTTTTCTCTGTCCATTTCTCTTAACCCCCACCACTTTTCTCCCCCTCACCAAGCACTATATAAAAGACTTTCGACAGGCTCCTTCTTGAACACAATGCAGGAGCCTGATAGCCAAGCTCACTTTTTCTTGGCTGTCTTCCCCTGTGTTCAAATTTGCATAGAAATAATAATGAATTGAAAACCAGTCCGGCTAATGTTTCAAATCAAATTAGGTCATTGAGCGCAGTCCCACCAGGCCTGGAGGTCTCCTTTCTTAATTATGAGCATAGTTCAAATCTCTGAAACGAGGAGTATCCGAGAGCTTGGCAGTGGATACTGAAACACTTTGTGATTTGTGTTGGACTTGACACATCTCCCATATGGTACGGTAGTACATGCCAGAAAATGTGCTCCTGTGAGAGGTACATATATTCTTCACCTCTGTTGAAGCATTGTTGCTTTGCACAGAACCACCAACGAAAACTGTTTTTCGGGGAATGACATGCATGCATGCTGTTGATGTAAGGCTTCTTGGATAAATTATTATGAGTTTGCGTGTTCTCTCTTTCTGCTACCAACTGCCTCTCATTCGTTCTGTCTCTTCTCCGTTCGGTCCCTCTGTAAACTTGTTCTACATTTAAGCTGAGACATTCTGTTTAAGCCTGTTATCCAAGGGGGTGATGTAAATTTTTGATCTGTGGGTTATAAGCAGATAGTATTAGTCCTAGGCTCTGAGCTTCACACCAAGCAGATTGTTTTTACTTTATTAAAAGTCACATCTTATTAGACCAACTTACTACTTCTTTTGCGCTTGACTTCTGAGGATCTCTTTGAAGTGGAGCAAACTTGCCCACCCAGTCAAGAGCACAAGTGGTTTGTATGTCATGTTGAATCATTTTTAAAAGTTGCCAATTTCTCTAATTTAACTTTAACTTTGTGTCAACGTAAGGTAAACAACAACAAAAAATTGCATAAACCTTTTTTTTTTTTCAATAATTTTTCAGCTTTAACTTTAGTTTGTTACCTCAAAGTATAAAGAAACAAATGTGTTTGTGACTGTGTGCATTAACTATTTTTTGACTGATATAGCATATTGAGTGAGTCACTTATTCCATTTAATAAAGTTCAGTGAAGTTTAAGCTTTTTTCCAGTATTTTTCTAATATTGTTCCCCCTATATTTCTAAATGGTGTTTGTTATTTCTAGGTTATATACTTATTTTATTTATTTTATAACACTTGCTGGTAGGTTACTTTTAAAAGTAATGCATTGCAATATTGCATTACTCCCTAAAAAGTAACAAATTGTGTTACTTAGTTACTTTTTATAGGAAGTAATGTGTTTTGTTACTTGTGCATTACTTTTTCCCAATCCAGCCAGGCTTTTTTAACAAACAAACAAACAAACAAACAAAAAGTTCTATTTCTGGCAAATGTAAAGGCCCTTTTCCCACCAAAAGTGAAATGAATAAGCCTCAAGCTGAAGGAAATTCAAATTCACGCCTGTACAGTAGAGGGCGCAGCTCAGACAAACCTTTCAGCTGTGCTGCCATTATGGATTGCAGAAGAATAGGAGTTCAACACTCTTACATAAGCAATAATATTTTGTTGTAAATCTAAAAGTAATGTGTTACTTTACTAGTTACTTGAAAAAAGTAATGTGATTACATATCTCGCGATACTTGTAATGTGCCAACACTGGTAGGCACTATAAAGAATTTGATCATGACTTTGAGATCAGGGGTAATTGTAATCCTAGATATGAAATAATAATTGTATAAATTAATTAAAAGATTGAAACTATAAAATAGACTGCTAACAACTAGCACTACCAGTATTTGAATGTTGAGCCACAGCTCATTAGCCACTAATGCAGCAGCAACCAATCAGCTGTGCTGTGTAGATAAGGACGTGATCGATACCAAATTGAGTTAAGGATCTCTCAGCCTGTGCCATCTAGAGTTTCATGACAGAACTATTTTAAAGTGTCTAGACTGTTTTTTGGCTTTACAGCTAATTATGTTTTACTAAAGAGGATATAACTAATTAAAAAATAGTAGTAGTAATAATAATAAAATTATTCCTGTTTATTCCTGGCAGCTGAAATAATTTGCACCATATATAGGTCAAAATTATTCAGTATTATATTAAGTATAAATATTACATAGCATAGAAATAGATAAAGCATGTGTATTATTATTTTGAGGCACATTTCTGTTTGGTATATTGTGGGTTAATATCGTGCCAATGTAACACAGGTGATTGTAAAACTCAAACTTCAATATTATGATCAAGTAAATGTTTCAATGCTTTTATTGGTATACATACACTGGCACACATATATGCTTCTTGCACAAGAAAATAGCAGTTAGATTAGTTGCTTATGAGTTATGAAGGAAAATGTAAAACATATTTCAATTGTCTCCCCTACATTGCATGTGTGTGTGCTCCAGTCCTTGTTCCAAGTGGTGTAAATTAGCAGTGTAATTGCTGGCAATGAGGCCAAGAGCCCGGGGAGAGGATTTTGGGATAACCTGTTGCTCAAGCACCAGAGGGAATGATTATCCAGACACAAACACACACACATGTATACATACATGCAGACTTACTTTGAAGTAACTTCTTTCTTTTTATCTCGCTCTTGCATTTATTTGCATCTGCATGATTTGAGCCTTTGTAGTGTAAAACCGAATCGAGTTTTACCTCTCTTTAATGAGCTCCCATCCAGTGCAGTGAATATTTGTGTGAACCAGCAGCAAAAAGAGTTTAGATGGATGGATTGGGACATCAGATACACAGATAGTTTTGTGGACAAGTGAAGAGACGAAAAAGAGAGTAAAATCTCTTTGCAAGTGTGATTCGTGCCAGACACAAGCATCAGTTAACATATTCACCCTCACTGCATTTATATCACAGATGTTCCCCTTGAGCTAACTTTGATATGGCTCTCTGACCTCTGCAAGGTTCAAATTAGCTGCATATTCTTCATAAATATCAGTCTGACAGCTCGCGCCTTGAAACCTGCTTGGAAATGAGCTAGCTCACACTCGGCTGATAATGATTATATGGACTGAAATGTCTCCCACAGTCTCTGCGTGCACATCTGTTTCACACATTTGTACACTGTGAGTGATTCAGGACAAATTCATCTTAAGTGTTTATTTTCTCTGCTTTCAAATTATCTTGTCTCTTTGAGGGAGTACAAACGGGAAAGTCCCGTAATCTCACTTGGTATCTTTTATCTTTTGCTTGACCAGTCTTATTATGTCTACAGTGCACATGGTTTGATTAAGCATTTAGGTTTAGAGTTACAATCTAAGAGTTAATCTTAGATCATGTCTATTGCTCTATAGTTCAATGTCTCCTACATTTGTGAAACAAGTTTTTTTTTTTATTGTCAGTGTATTCTGATCTCTGAGTTCTGAGTGCTGAAAATATCATGGAAAAGATGATTTTTTTGCAAATCTGCTTTGACCTTCATATGGCCTGAACACTGACTGAGGCTGATTGTTTGTAATGAGAATTTTCTTTCTCTTTTTAAGCTGTCATTGTTGCAGCCACTTGGGAATCAGTGGCTCATCTTTAAAAAAATTGAGAGCTAGAGAGGTGTTAATGTAAAGATAAGGGGGTTGGAGAGAGCGAATTGAGGAAATGAAGTATTATCACATTGTCAATCTCACTCACATTGTCTATTTATGCAGGCATATAAATGCATCCCACGTTCAACCGTACCACCGTAGCCTACAGATATTCATCACAGATAGAATGGGATTGAGGAGATGGAGCAGAGGAAAGTAAAAAAGGGAGGATACACTTTAACCCTCTTGTTCTCTTTAAGTCCCACCACGTTGATATTTCTTAAAATAATTGATTACAAACTAAATAGTTTACATGCGAGTAAAAGCCTAAATGAAATCTTTTCATCATAACAAGTGATCAGTTCTCTTCAGAAAATTTGGACTAAACTGCTCGATTCATATGGATTCGTTTTCCGATCTCTTTATGAAGTTTTTGAAGCATCAAAGTGGTAGTTACAAAGGCAGTGAATGGAAGGAAATCTGACAGAATTCTGTCTTCAAAAAGATCTTCATATGTCTTCTGAAGATGAACAAAAGTCTTACGGGTGTGGAAAGACATGAGGGTGAGTAATTAATGACAGAACTTGGGGTGAACTAACCCTTTAGTAACACTGTTAAATATACACTTGTATAGCAAATTTAAAAATGAATATCCATGTGTTCGTGTAAATTCACTTGAAGCATTTCAAATGATTGAGTTTAGTTTTTTATTTTATTATTTACTGTAAAAAATTGTATCAGATTGTATCATTTGCAGGCAAGTTGTTGATTTTTGTTGCCAAAAATGTTATTATCATTGCCATAGTGCAGCTCATTAAGTGAACAAAAACTTCCAATGAGAGAAAAGCTGGAAAGTTTTATTCTTCAATTATTTTAAATAATAACACGTTTCACTTTGAAATCAGCACGAGTGCCTTGTTTGAAGCCAATAATAGCACTGTGTTTGACAGGCTGGCATTGTGCGCCCATTTCTATAAATTGCTCAGAAGTGAAGGAGCCCATTTTAATAGCCTTTCAATACTGAAATGATTGCATTCACGGCAAATTGCCTTCTTCATTGTTTCTCATCAGTACCAGGAAAGAGAGAGAAGAGGAGGGGCTGTGGGCCGGTCATTGTTTGAGGGGAGATATCTGAAAGGGGTCGCGTTTCAGCGTTCCTCCGTCTCTCTGGCTCTTCCTGCTGCCTCCTTATGATTAAATCATTCCCAAGCTTTCTGACACACAAACACACATGCACACCCAACACATGCAGCTCGGGGGAGAGCGGGATGGAATCCACACTTCATAAAATAAAAGAAAACAAAAGAAGAAGAGTCTTTCTGTCTGTCTTCCAGACCAGGCCGCGGCTGACTCTTTGTTCTTGAGGCAGACGGAAAACCAGTTGGCTCTTATTGCAAGCTTCTTTGCGTTTAATTCCCTCCTGTCCCTCTGTTTCTCTCCTTCACTCACTCACTCTCTCTGATATATGACATCTGTTTATGTGAAATTGCATTTCAGTGGGTCCCGTGTGGCAGCCGGTCATACGTCTCCTGTATTTTATTCAGGGTTGTGCAAAATTCGGAATTCAACAATTGATTCTATTTCAATTCATGAGTTGTAATTTAGTTGGCCACATGCTCCACAGGATGTTGAATCGGAATTTAAATTGGAATGACAAGTAGAGGGATTGCAAAAACCAAACAAAAAAGGAATTTCATTAGTCTAAAACAACAAATTTTACAAAGAAGATTTGTAGGTGTTCTGTTTAACTACCATTTGTCTATATTATATGACATTATATTGTATTAGAGTATACAGATATCTAGGTGATATTTAAACATTGATTATTAATATTTTAATAATTCATTAATCAATCATTTGAATTCTTTTATATACATCCTGTTTGCTACTCCTGATTGAGTTCTCAATGGTGCACAACCCTGATTTCATCAGTGCCTTGTTCCCATTGTATAGGGGAAAGTGAACTAGTAAACAAGAGAGGTGAGCCAGAAAGAGAGAGGTGAGAAAAGCGAAAGAATGAAAGCAAGAGATAACAAGAGCAGAAAGACAGAGCAGGCACAAAGAAGGTGGTCTCTATGGTCTCGTCTCGGATAAAACTCTCTGATGCGTAACTGGCAGATGGGCTTACACAAGCGCTGTGAACTTTACACTTCACTGTCAGTAAGTGGATTGCTTATTTCCACATGGCAGTTGAACTGCATAAAAGTATCTCTAACTCTTCTGAGTGCAGTTAATATCCCTTGTTTTCTGTATCTTCTGGTGTTTTACCCCACTTTTACTCTCACAGTATCTCTGTTCTGAGATCACTCATGTTTTATTTTGGCATTGCATGTATACCTAAAGGAATAGTCCACCCAAAAATAACAGTTCATTTACTTATGCTCATGTTGTTCCAAACCTGTGTGACTTTATTTGTTCTGCAGAACATAAAAAGAGGTGTTTTGAAGAATGTTCATGCTGTTCTCCTATACATACAATGAAAGTGGTTTGGGACCAGGAGCTGTTAAGGTCTAAAAAGTACAACAAAGCATCATAAACATGGACTATACAACTTATTCACTGTATTCCAAGTCTTCTGAATCCATTGTGTGAGGAACAGACTCAATTTATGTTGTTATTCAGTGAAAATCTTGCTTTACAGTCATGGTCACCAATCATTTTCATTATCCACCTTATTCCTGATGAGTCTACTGCGTTTTGAATTATGGGTGGCACTTCCTGTTTGAGGAATCAGTGTGAAATGAATCATTTCAAATCATAATGTTGCCTTACAAATAAAGCTTATCTGTCAGTTTGACTGAATGAGCTGTCAATTTTCCTTCATGTTTTAATTTCAGACTTCATTATTATAACGTATCGCTTGTATTTTAACATGACATGTTATAACAAGAATATCTATGGCAAGAGCTTTAATTTAAAATACATCCCATTAATAATTCACTCAAATGCATGAAGAATCTCTTGCTTTTCTCCTCAAATCCTCACGTCTCTTTCCAGGTTTGTTTTCACAGGTAAATACAATTTATTATCTGTCAAAATGACGGAAATCACTTTGAAATAGTATCACGCAATGCTGAAGTTAATGAACATTTTTTATTAAGGCAACGTATGTTACATAATACAGATATATATTACCACAGTGATATTTAACCCGTCCGTTATTGCTGTGGAAAAAATCAGCTTTGGGGGTTATACATGGTCTGTTGAAAGTACCTTGTTGATGCTTTTACACTTTTAAATGTCCTTTTAATGTTCGATAGTTGAAGGGTGAGTAGAATAATGTCATCTCATTGTACCCAGTTTAAAAAAAAAAAATGTATTATTGCGTCCATACAGCAAGCCTTTCACTGATTGTTTACGGCTTAATGGAAATTACACCCATAATTCGCGCAAAGCGGCATGGGGCATAGGAATAAGGTGGATATGGAAACTTATTCGCATTTTATGGTTGAAAAAACATCATACTGTATGGGTTTCAAGATACATGAAAATGATTAAATGATGACAGAATTTTTCTGTTTCAGTCAACTATTCTTAAACAGTCCTGGCTAAAGTGTGCAAATCCTTTCGTGTTACCTTTTAATGCATATGATGCAATATCACCGAAATGAAATATTCATAAAGCCAGCCCATGTCTTCCCAGAGGGAGAATAGGCTGTTTTTACCATATTTGGTCAGTAAAGATCAATGATACGTGTGCTTCCCTGTGTGTGCACTGTAATGTGTCGACCAACAGACCATGGCCTTTCCTGCTGCTTGTCAATAGAGGTAATATTTGCTGATTGATTTTGTCACAGGATGGGGTAACCCTGATTGGATACTGTTTTGTGAGTGTGTGTGAGCATCATATGTCACATTCAAGAGGTCCGTAACAGGGAACCCTGCCAGCCACAATAGACTCTGAAAGGAATTTACCACACCTACTCAATTCTGTGGTCAGGATTACTTGACTGGTCTATTGTCTGGGTCGCTTTCAGGCAATAGGTCTTTAATTACAGCAGGAAACCTGTTTTGTATCATTGGAGATGGTTTAATGGACTATTGTTTGGCTGTTCTACAAATGGCAATGCTGATAAGATAAACAAGCTTTTTGTGTTTACACCTACTAACCAAAGAATCCTTTTAAAACCAAGTAGAAAAACCCAAGAAAGCTTGTTTGGCACAGTTTCCATCCATCAACCATCATCTTTTGGTTCTGTATTTAGATCTTACCATCAAACATTTGGTGGTTCTGACGTGGTTTGAGTTTATTTGTTTTGGGTTTTTTGTTAGTTAAAAGCCTCTCTAAACCCACATCATAAAAATAAATCATTTTAGGAGGTTTCTGTACATATGAGGTATTCTTAGCAGTGTTATAATGCCATTAGTGCCACAAAGAGTTAAAGTGGAAAAGCATCAAACATTCCCAGAATGTGTTACAAAACCAAAAAGGTCTAAAAATGTCTTTTGGGATATAAACATCTGAGATTTGTCTTTTTGTCTGCTATGTGTTTCACAAAGAGTCTGTTATCATTTAGGACGTTCTTCAATGCTGAATACTGTCAGTTCTCTGAATATGCTGATGCCAGGCTTTCCAGGAGAGGTCTTGAGTCACATCTCCACTGACCTTTGTCCGATATCTCTCCTGGTGGTTTTAAGCAGAGCGTGCTCTTGGAAACTTAATTTTATATGTGCAGTCTTGTGTGAGAGAACCATAGACAATAAAATGGAGAGGGAAACATTGTGAGAGGAGAAGAAACTGTCAATCTCTCCATTTTAGAGACTGGAAATATAAAGGTCATGACCTCTAACTGTTTTTCATTGTCTCTTCCTGACTAATCAAAACCTTAAGTCTGCTCCCATCTTCTCCAGTACAGCTGTCGCCCCAGGCTGACTGGTGACACTAATACACACATCAGTTCTTCATTGGTTAAATGTTCTGCACAGTTCATTTGATTGGCAGCTGAAGTAGATACCCAAATAAACCATGTCAGTGTTTCTATCTTCTGATGTGCCTTTTGGGACCTTCTGTGATTAGCAAGTTAAACAGACAGTAATGCTGTCCCAGCATTTGCTGCTCTATTTAGAGTACTTGAAGGTTAAAATTATGTCATAGAGAATGTCAAATGTAATACAAATAAAGTAATGCCAATGAAAGCTAAAACTTAAAGTTGTGTTGTTTATTTAGAATTTCATTCTGCAAATTTTAAAATGATATATTGAAATTCTAGTATGGATTAATTTAATGGCCCCTTTTCTGAAATAACCATTGCCTTGTTTACATACAGAACATAAATGAACTTGGATGAATGACGGAAACCTCAAATATTTCCCACCAAATCAAACCCGATAGATTTTAGAGTATAAATCATTTTGGGCTTATCATGTATCCCTGCATGCACTGTAAACCCTAACACTCAAAATAATTACTTGGTTTGATAGGACAAACTTAAATGAAACAAATGAGTTCAATCAAATGAACTTTTATGAGTATTTAGCACTTTCTTTTTCTTTCAAGTTCACAGAACTTATATATTTTAAGTGAACTGAACTGTTTTATGAACTTATTTCTTTTAATTTAGACAAACTTAAGTTTAACTGAACCTGGGCTGGGATTTCTATTTCCCAGCATGCTTTGCCCATGGCACTCGAAACGGAGAGTAATTGCTAAAATTAAGTGTTATATGTAAGCAATAAGGTACGAGAGGCCACAAAGCGGAGTGCCTAACAACGCCCTTCAGCCGTGACTTATTCACAATACAGCACTAGCCTCGAGCACCTTATTGCTTTTATAAAACGGTTACAACACAATACAAATATTAAAGCCAAAAAATATGTATCAGTGCAACTTTCATGAAGTAAACTTTCACTAAAAGCCTTCCTTCCGCCAGAAAAAAAAACAGTCCCTGACCGTGAACAGCAACAGAAGTTACATTATTACGCCATTAGATGGTGGCAAAGACTGTCTTTATGAGTGTGTCAGTCAGTGGCGACGAATTTTTACATTGAAAAGACTGAATTGTTGTGAACACTGAACAAGACGCAACTGACAAATGCTTTGACTAGCGCTGTCAGTCACGGGAAAACCCCTTAACTGTTATAAGGACGAGATAATACATTGGACATTTAAACAGATTTTTTATTATGAACATAGGACTGACCTGAAGGAAAATGCTAAAAATGAATGCAGGTAATAAACTTGCTCACTCGATCGCATTCTCACAATACTCTTCTACATAATACAGTAAGTTTCAATGAACAATATCAATTGAGAACATACAGTTTACGTTGCTAAGAGTGGTTGCTAAGGGTGTTGTGTTGTGATATGCTGAACTGTTGGGTGAAGTGGTCATAGCTGTGTTTTATTGTAAATAAAACACAGCTATTGACCAATCAGAATCAAGGACAGGAGCTAACTGTTATATATATATTATGCAAGATTAATGTTAAGTGGGAGATGTAGTAGTGATTAAAGTTTTGCTAAATTAGAAGAATTTATGTTAATGTGGGTTTTTGGAGAGTTGGTTGGTTTGAGAGCAAGTATGTTAAATGTTTTATATTGCTGTACTCATTCAGCAAGTGCTACCGTGCTATTGTTAACATGTTGGCAAAATAGCATTTTCTGGATTAGCTTGTTATAGCTAGCTAAGTTTACACTAATAAAAATGTTCACATTGAAGTTACATGAAAAATGTATGAATTAGTGTACTCAAATATTTCAAGTTAAGAAGAATTAAAATGTATGAGTACAAAATAAAAATCTGGCAGTTCTGCTTACTTAAACTTTGAATTTCTTAAATTCTTAATTTTTTGAGTTTTGCCAACTTTTTTCCCTATCCCTGTTTGTCATGTTTTAGCAGATTTACAATTTTATTATTATTATTATTATTACATAAAAACATATTTTCATGGTGAATAGATAATGCACTGCAAAGTGATTATACTATAATTTCCAGTAAGGTACTGAATAGTGTACCCTTACAAAGTTGTCTACAGAGGAGGGTAGGTAGGTCTCTGTGGGGGGATTGGATCTTGCACAACACCAACTCATTTGTCAAATAATTAATTTCTACTGAAAAATTAAATGGGAATCCTTTCCTGGTGTACCTTTCAAGTAGTACTTTTCAGTGCAAATACATCTTGAGCACACTTGCAGTATAGTTCAGTCCAGTGTGAAAACACAGTGTGTACAATTACACTTAGTTTGCACTGAACTTTACTTGTAATACCCTAAGTTAAACTCAACGCAGTTGACAACAACGTAATAATTCTACTGCACTGCAAAATCAAGAAAGATTTCATATTGCATTGAACTGCAATTCAAAAGCAAAAGAAACAAGAAAATTGACATTGTAAAATGCATTCGCTTTTTCTGAGTAAAAAAAAAAAAAGCAAATGGATTGGATTATATCATTGTGGTTTGCTAATTGCTGTGATCTCATGTGAGTGACAGGTTAGTTTTGATTGCGAGGACACATTCATTTAATAAAACATGATATGTGCACAGATAAATGCCAACATAGACTAGTTGCGTTTCAAAGAGCTAGTTTAGTTTGCAGCAGTGAACAATTGCTATGAGCCAATTTCACTATAATCTCGAAATGGAGGCCATTCAGAGTTTATTGTATTAGTGGGGAATTCATTGAGATGGTGGATTTGGAGTGGAGTTTGGATTTGATGAACTGAGTTATTGAGGATTGAGAACTGGATTATATTGATGGAGGCAATGCTGAGACAGCTGTATAGAGTGAATGAGTGCTGCAGAACACTGCATGTGTGTTCAGCAGGGAGTGTGCTGGTTTTAGCTTTTACGATGAGGGGAAAATATATATTCAAAACAAGTCATTGAATCTCGGGTGCATTTTATCAACATCATAATCATTATAGATGCTGTCGTTGTCACCACCATCATCATCTGTTTTTATCATTGAATTTGAGTGCTTGTGTATGTTCTTTTCTTCATTTTCTTTCTCTTTACTGTGTAAGAGCAAATTCTGGTCTGCAATAAGGCCCTGAAATCAAGCATTGAAAGATGTCCCTCCCACACCCAGCTATTGCTCATCACTTCTCATGAGATGTAAAGAAAAAAACAGCTTCCGCTTTTCCGGTCATGAGTATGAGGTAACACAGCTCTGTTTATCATGTTAGATACATTTGAGAGTGTTGAAAATGTTGTTATAACGTTACTCTGTGCGTTCGCTTGGCGGCTGCTGCGAGACACTTGTTTGAGACACACTGCAGTAAGACAGATCGATTTTAGAATATCATATTAAATGCTGGATGGCTTGTGTTGATAAATGGCATGCAATTAATTTTAAAATGTATTGTATGATGGAGAAAATTCTGTATTATTGTTACTAAAAATAAAGCTGCATCTGATTAGCTACTTCACAAAATAGTGTTTTTCTCTGAGGCATGGTAAAGCATGGTACTCGCAAAAAATCAAGAAAATTAGATTTAAACAATAAGACTAAACGTGTTGAGCTATATAACAACAATTAGTTTTCTGTCTATAAACGTAACGAAACAGTTGTTCCCTTGTCTATTAAAACATGTAATATATTAAAGCGTCTTTGGTGTTTCCATGGTTTTTACAAAATAAAACCAGAAACCGAGGGCAACGCGGGTATGACGCCATTGACAGGCGACTCCTCACACGTCCCGAAGCCTTGGTTAAAATAGCAATTTTCTCACGATTTACAAATAGTTGGAAACATTTGAGATATTGTAAGTACTCAAGTGAACAAAATATATAACACTGACCTAGTGGTTTTTGGATATTTTACTGCAAAAATCCTGCACATTTCACCTGGTTTAGTTTACTGGTAAGCTGGTCCAACGGCATCTTAACCCTCTCAAAACCCCCTTTAAAAAAGAAAAAGAAAAAAAAAAACTTTAAGCAGCTTTAAACTTTTTACTTGTTTTTAAGCAAGAATAAAAGAGGAAGAAGCACTTTCTCAGTAAAACCATCCTAAAAGTGGTGCCTAAATTAATAAAATGACTCTTTTTCTAGCTCCATTAAAGCTTGTTATTGCTATTACGTTGTACCAGTGTTATTTTAGTATCATTGATTTAGGCCTACTGATTGACATCCATTGATATATAGTTTTTTAGTAATATTTTGTATTAGATTTTTTTGTATTTTCTTTTTTAATTTAAATTTAAATGAAAGTTTTAGTTATTTTGTTGTTTTTGTCTTTTTAAGATTTAAAGATATATTATTTTATTAATTTTTAGTTTTAGTTTATTTGGTTTATTTTAGTGCTTAAATTTAAACTTATTAAAAGATTATAAATGTTGCTATGGCAACTAGCTGAAATAAAACCTGTAAGTTTTTTTTAATATTTTATCTTTATTTCTATTTATTTCAGTCAACCCTGCTTTGTACTCATCTAACTGAATGTTTTTCAGAAGACACAGCGTTCACGTGTTCCCTCAGGATGAGGTTGTATTACATGTGTATGATGTTGGAGTCCATTCACACAAAACCTCAGAAAAAAGAAATGACTTTAACATGTGATGGAGACATTTTCGTATCATATTCTATTTCCTCCCCCTGTTTTTCTCCCGTTCTGTCCTAAATGAGAATGAGTGTATTGATTTAAGAGGAAGAATGATTTTGATACATGAGTGTCTAACCATCCTGTACCCCTCCGCAGTCCAAAAAGGTCCTGTCGATGATGACTTTTCCTTCCCGCTCTCAGATTTCATTACGCATTTTCTTAATGCCTTTTTATGCATGGCGCTCTCTCGTTCTCTCTCTTTGCCCTCTCTTCAGAATATTTTGAGGTTTTCCGCACCCTGTGTTTAGTCAATGATGTCTATGTGGGTCACAAATTATTTTCCCACTTAAACAAGAATAGAGTACATTTTGTTAACTGGCGGGTCAAGCTGTTTCATTCATTAAGTGTGGAAACAGCTCTTTCTCTGTTTTTCTCTCAAATCCCTGGAATCCTTCTTTCTTGGGACACCCCTATTGATTGATAACTTCAATTAATAATGATGTGAGATGGAACATGCAGGGAAAGACTTTCTCCTTTTCTCTTCTTCTCCTTTCCCCCAACTTCACTATTTTAGTAAAACAGTCACGATTTTGTCTCAACAAATTCCTTTACAGGTGTCATTACAGACACATCCAATATAAAAATCCAGACAAATACAATTTAAAAACAGATTCTGAAAAACACCCAGTAATAAGCGGAATGCAAATTTGTGCATATGCGTGAGTCAGAAGACAGCAGCCGATTATTGAGGTACTCTATCTCACATCATATGACCGACCACACTTAAATTGCACATAAAAAGCTTCCATTCACGGAGGCATTCATAGCAGGTTGCCTGGTGCCGCGCTAACATATAATTACATTAAAGAGTCGTGCAAGCAGCCGTGGAATTTTTACTGCTCCAAGTCTTGGCATAGACTCCAGCTCCTAACATTTAAAGATAATGTCAGACTAGAATGCTGCCTATAGGGTCATATTATGTGCCTATATATTGTGGCAAGAGTTGATGGGGTGCAAAAATTGGGAATTATCTGGTATGATTCTTAATTTGTCCTTTGTAAGACACTGGACTGAGATTTAATGTTACTTAATGTGTAATATATACACAACCAGTCAAAAGTTTGGAATCTGTAAGATTTTTAATGTTTTTAAAAGAAGTTTCGTCTGCTCACCAAGGCTGCATTTATTTAATTAAAAATACAGTAAAAACAGTAATATTGTGAAATATTATTACAATTTAAAATAACTGTTTTCTGTTTGAATATATTTTATAAAGTAATTTATTCCTGTGATGGCAAAGCTGAAATTTCAGCATCATTACTCCAGTCTTCAGTGTCACATGATCCTTCAGAAATCATTCTAATATGATGATCTGCTGCTCAAGAAACATTTATGATTATTAACACTGTTAAAAACAGTTTTTTCAGGATTCCTTGATGAATAGAAAGTTCAAAAGAACAGCATTTATCTGAAATACAAAGCTTTTGTAACATTATACACTACCGTTCAAAAGTTTGGGGTCAGTAAGAATTTTTATTTTTATTTTTTTGAAAATAAATTAAAGAAATTAATACTTTTATTCACCAAGGATGCATTAAATCGATCAAAAGTGACAGTAAAAACATTTATAATGTTACAAAAGATTATATTTCGAATAAATGCTGTTCTTTTAAACTTTCTATTCATCAAAGAATCCTGAAAAAAAAAATATTGTACACAAATATTTTGTACAATTGTACACAATAAATGTTTCTTGAGCAGCAAATCAGCATATTAGAATGATTTCTGAAGGATCATGTGACACTGAAGACTGGAGTAATGATGCTGAAAATTCAGCTTTGATCACAGGAATAAATTACTTTATAAAATATATTCAAACAGAAAACAGTTATTTTAAATTGTAATAATATTTCACAATACTGTTTTTACTGTATTTTTATTTAAATAAATGCAGCCTTGGTAAGCAGACGAAACTTCTTTTAAAAACATTAAAAATCTTACCATTTCCAAACTTTTGACCGGTAGTGTGTATATATATATATATATATATGAAGACTTCAGATGCGAAAGCCTCTAAGTGCCATCTGAAATGTTCTCATAAAATGAGCATTTTTATCAGGCTTGTATGTTTATGTTCAGTTATTTCACTTTAATGGCAATGAAAAGGACCTATTAATTGCCATTAAAGTGAAATAACTGAACATAAACATACGAGCTTGATAAAAATGCTCATTTTATAAGAAAATTTCAGATGGCACTCAGAGGCTTTTGCATCTGAAGTCTTCATATATATATTTTAGAGGTGCAACGGTTCAAATTACTTACGGTTTCGGTTTTTATCATGGTTTTAGGATCACAGTTTTGATATGGTTCGGTGTGTGCTATGTTCAGGGGAAAAATAGGACTACTGTCAAATAAAAATGAAGAAAATAAGAACAAATAATCAGTAGAGCAAAGATAGAAATAAAATAAACAGTGCTTTTCAGGTTTTTCAGGTATATAACTTTAGTTTTCAGATACAGAAATTGAATAAAGTAGATAAACAAATGTAGAACAACATTGCACTGTATTATTAATTACTTATTAATTTATTAATTATTAATTAAGTTACAAAAGCTATTCAGTCAAGAGCAATGAGTGATTTCCTTGTCTTTTGTTGTTTGATTAACATTAAAAACACATTCAGACAGCAGGAATATTAGGCTGCTGTCACTTTAAGACATAATGCACGGATACAGTACACTGATACTGAACACAATTGTTCTTTCTTGAGTGTTTAAGTTCTCTTAAGACATAACCTGTTATTTGCTAGAATACTCGCCAAAACGGGCATGTTGACATTTCTATGTAAATTTTATCCATTCAAGCGCAAGACTTGAAAGAGAACTGTGCTGTACACGCGCTTCCGTGTGCGTGCTTCGGATGAGCGCACAAATCTTCCCCAAGTGTGCGCACGAGTTCTCTTTTGCATCTTGCGCCCGAATGTTTAAATTGGTTTACATTTTTCTATTTATATATTTGTTATAAGCTACATTTTATGCAGCCATTACTGTGATAAATTTTTTCAGTATTCTTTGATGAACTGAGAATTGTCTTTACTGTCACTATTTTTTTAATTTTGCAATTTTGATTAATAAAAAAAAAATTCTGATTGCCATTTGAACGGTGTGTGCGCTCTTTATCATACTTTATTCATACTTATTTTACTTCACATTATGTCACTGTATTCATCAGTACATAGTTTATAGAGTTTATAGAGATTCAACTAGATTTTCATATTTTTTAGTCATTAAATTCAGGCTGTGACTTTGGCACCACTTGATTTTACTTAAAAATTAAAAATGGCATTGGTTAAATTTTTTTAGCAATTTTGGTGATATTGCCTCTACATTGCATGTTTTTGGTACAGATTGGAGAGCTCCAGTAGCTTGTGTGTAAGACATTTAAAAATGCATTACACTTTTAGTCTTTTGATCAAATTCTTTCACTTTTTTCAACTAAGAGTTGATTTTAATCAGCTGGACTGCTGAGCTGTGATTGGCAGAGAGATTGATGACTCATAATGGGGGGACGGTGGGAGAGAGTTTAGTGGGTGGAGGGTGCTGGGAGGCAATTTTAGTCTGAGAAAGCAGACTTGCCACCTCTCAGCACTGCGTGTATTCATTTGAGCCTTTTTCTCTCTGTCTTTCTTCGTTGCTTATTCCTCCATTCCATCAGCTCTTGTTTTTAATGGCTCTGCAACAGCTTGTGGAGTGAACGAGTAAAATTGCTCTCTGGCACAACGATTAGCTCAAAACATTTGTCTTTCACTTGCACATCTCATTTCGCCTGCTCTCTACTCTCAGATGTGCTGCACATTTTCCAGTTAAAGAAGGACCGTTAGGTTTTACTGAAGTCTGTCATTGAGAAGTGATTATTCCATGAAGGTGTATGACTTTTAAACTCTCCTCAGAAACCTAGTGCCAAAAGGAAGTGGTGAGTACCTTTTACACACTCTTAGGATTGTGGTTTTTGTCTGTTTCATGTGCTTTACTGACAACTAGGTTTGTCAGACCTGTCATACCTGTGCTAAATTTAAGTTCTGTTCTTTTCAAGTTTTTGTGTTGCTTTTCACCATGCTTTGTTGAGAATGTCTTTGTTTTTATGGCTGTATTGCAAGCAAATGTGTCTTAAATGCAACCCATATGATTAAAAGACCGAGTGCAAAAGGAAAGAGCTAAAGAAATCCACAACCTCTTGTCATTTCAGCTGTTGAGATTTAAGCAGACTGACAGCACACAAATCTTAAAGTATCTCACAGCTGTGCAGCATGCCTCTTGCTTTATTTTTAACCCCTGCTGTTGTTTTATTGGTCTACAGTAGTGGTGGGGCAAGCCAGCATATAGTCCAGAGCTGCATTGTATAGGAATTTATGCCACTACATACATATTTATGAACTTTGCCTTCAATTCAAGATCCTCAAAGTTCAGGGTCACTGTCCTTGTTGCTTGTAATTCTGCAATCTAAAACAGGAAATAGGCAGTATATTTTGTTATTGTCTAGTGTTGAGAGTTTATCTCTGTTGTGCATCTGGATAGGACTGTAAATCATGATGATGCATTCCGTGAGGACATGCTGTTGTCTTTATAGCGCTGGGCTCTGCATTAGAGACAGATTTAACATGCCACCCTGCGACATCCTGCACACGCCCAGAGGGGTTTTTCCTGTCACACGTCCACTATAGTCACCTGGCACTTCACTTATGAGTGCATGATGAAAAAAACAAAAACAAATTTGGTTTGAAACACAACCAAGTTCTTAGAAATGTGCTCTTTGTATTCATGTGGTTTTGAAAAACGTATTCCATTTTCAAAAAAAGTTTGAATTTAATGATATCATAAAAATATTATGTGGTGTCACTGTCAAGTAAAAATAATAAAGTATTTTCCTTAGACCTTGAATATATGTGTTAATTAATGTTAAGGATTCCACTTTATGATATCATTTTTTGTGTTGTGTTTTTATTTCTGCATGTCAGTTTCAGCATATGACTTTGATTTGGCAGACTTTTTTTAAAAAACATTAATAATCAGTGAATCAATTTCTTCATTATGATATCAGGACAGTTGTGTAATTCAAAATTAATTTTAATTCAGAAATTAAACACATGCTCAGAGTGTATTCAAGTTGCAGTAAAGTGTTTTTTTTTTTTATAAATTAATAGATATGGACAATGCACCGATACGAAAATTTTGGCCGATACAATAACCGATATTTGAAAGCCGATAACCGATATATTGGCTGATAAATCTAAATAAATGTTTTTATATATATAATTTGAGAGCCTGTTTACAAAAACAAAAGTTTCACCATTAAAAGCCATATCCCAAGCACACAATTATAATATTCTCATTATAATTTTATGTAGTTTATATGACAAACTTGCACTGCACATATTGCACTTTTCCTTTTTAAAGTGATTTCAATCATATTTCAAGCAATTCAAAACAATCATGGTGGACAGTGTACATCTGAAGTGTCTCAGCTAAAGGAAATAACTGTATATAACTTTAAATAACTTTAAATAACTTTATCGGCTTTAATATATATTGGCCAAATTTTCTTACCTGGCCGATAACGATAACATTAAAAATGAACATATATCGGCCGATACCGATATGGTGGCCGATATATTGTGCATCCCTAACAAAAAAATATTGTTACGTCATTGGGCCTTAATACATTCACACATAAACATTCCGGTCTTATTTCTCCGCTGTCTCCTGCACTTACTTATCTTAGTCTCTTTATTTCCCTCTGACTCTTTCCATCTCTGGCCTTGGCATCCTTTGTGGCACTCACAGGATAAGTGAACACGTTGTGGACTGAAGATAAATACAGAGACAGTAGCCCATGAATGAAGAGTCTAGCCGCACTTAGAGAAGAGTGATTATGAGGTGAATGTGTAGATAGGAAAAGGCATGTTGAGAGGTGACAAGGATAAAGCTCTCAGTCTACCTTTATGCACACTGCAGGCTGTGAATGTGGCCATTGATTTTCTTTTTTTTTTTTCTTTTTTTGCGTGGGTGCCTCCTAAACATCACACGCTCACAATCTTTCCTCTCTCCTGCTGCTCGCTCTGTTTCCTGCTCTCACAGTCACAGCCAATCAATGCTCAGCATGCAGGGCTCCAGGAGATCTGAGTTCGTCACCCAGACGGCATTCGAGTCATGGACCAGTGATTCATAATGGCCCTCTTTAATATCCCATACATATATAAACACACACTATATTAAAGCATTGTTAAACAAAGGGTCATGAGTCTGGTTCACTTAAAGGGACCATATCATATTTTTTTTTTAATCTTTTATTTTATTTTCCTCTTGTAAAGTTAAAAAAGTTTATTTTTTCATGGCAATTTTCCAGCCTCTCTTTGACTATTGATAAAAATAAGCTGTTGCTGTGTCTTTAAATGTATATATTGCTAGAAATTTGTAGAACTGCAAGTCTAAAGGTAGGAACACACCAAGCCGACGGTTGGCCGTCGGGCAGTTTTTTTTCTTCAGCCGACTAAGTTTTCTCAGTGTGCTCCACACCGTCGGCTGAAGTTGGTCCTCATCGGCTTTTTTCAGCAGATTCAACATGTTGAATCGACGTCGGAGCTCGTCGGTCAGTCAGGCCATCTGATCATTCTGATTGGCTGTTCAGCTACTGCCACCTGCTGATACAGAAAGACATTTCATCTTACGCGGCGCAGAACTGACATGCTACTTGGCTGTCGGCTGTCGAGCGTTGGTTTGGTGTGTCAGGCCAACTTTCAATAACAGCCTATTTGCACCTATTTGTTGACAGCATCACAAAACAATCACTTATAGATTAGACTTCAGTTCAGTCTTTTGCCCTGTTTACACCTGGTATTAAGATGCATTTTGGTCAATCGGATCACAAGTGGACGACGCTAAATACAGGTGTAAACGGGGTCTAAAACGTTTTGAGCCTGTCCACTTTCGACCTCTTCCAGAGGTAGATGAAAACGCATAGTCAAAACCGGATTGCTTTCATAGTGCAATTGAATGTCGTCAAATGTGTTCGAACAACCACAAAAGACTGCCTACTCTCCGTCTACTGACTTAAAGGATTAGTTCACTTTCAAATAAAATTTTTCTGATAATTTACTCACCCCCATGTCATCCAAGATGTTCATGTCTTTCTTTCTTCAGTCGAAAAGAAATTTAAGGTTTTTGATGAAAACATTCCAGGATTACTCTTCTTATAGTGTTTTTCAATGGCCTCCAAATGGTTGAAGGTCAAAAGTACAGTTTCAGTGCAGCTTCAAAGGGCTGTAAATGATACCAGACGAGGAATAAGGGTCTTATCTAGCGAAACGATCTGTCATTTTCGAAAAAAATGTAAATGTATATGCTTTATATAAACAAATGATCGCCTTCCAAGTGGTTCCGCCAAAACCGCACTTCCGTATTCTTCAAAAAGCTTACGCTGTATGTCTTACGCCTTCCCTATTTTACTTACGGGAAAAATTTTACTTACGGGAAAAATGTAAATTACATTTACATTTTTTTCGAAAATGACCGATTGTTTCGCTAGATAAAACCATTATTCCTTGTTCTAAAGCCCTTTGAAGCTGCACTGTAATTTTGACCTTCAACCGTTTGGAGGCCATTGAAGTCCACTATAAGGAGAATAATCCTGGAATGTTATCATCAAAAACCTTAATTTCTTTTCGACTGAAGAAAGAAAGACATGAACATCTTGGATGTTCATTATCAGGAAAATTTTATTTGAAAGTGAACTAATCCTTTAATGTGAAAACAGTATGAGAAGCACTCTAGCCAGAGGGGATTTATACTTTGTCAGCTGAAAACACAAGTTTGTTTTGAAAATGTACCAAGCACAATGTTCTCTCATTCCTGATTTCAAACACTCACTGTGTTCTAAATGGTCTTGAGGCTGTCAGAGCAGTAATGAAAGCTGCTACTCTTGTGTGTTTTTCTGTCGTCTCTGCGCACATTCACATATAAATTTCGTGAGCTTATTTCGTCCATTAGATCGATAGATCTGAAAAAGCTGATATATTTACCTGGCCATTAGAAATCAGGACAGAAGTGGTCGAAAGTGGACAAAAGAGACGGATTAAAACACCAGATGTAAACAAGTATGTGTCTCCCTCATCTACTTTTGATTCAGTCACCAAAACGCATCTTTATACCAGTGTAAACGGGGCCTTTCTTAATGTTGGGATTGTTCTGGCGGTGCAGAGTGGAAGGTGCTGCACCCAGCACAATGTTTGTTAGTTATGTTTTTTAGAAATAACAATATCTGTCATACTTCCTCCTTATGGGCGGGCCAAGTTTCTAAACACCAAATAGGCATTGTAGATGGGTAAAAGTGGGCGGTCATATGCTAATGTTCCCGGTAGGTGTGTGTGATATTGACAAAAAACGATATGCGTAAAGTGTAGGGAGATGAATCCAATAAACTCCCACACTAGAGCTAACTTTTTTCTTGTGCAGATAGGCCCTTTTGAATTTGTGCAGTAGTAGCTACACACTGCTTTATCACCTTGTGTTTTCTGTTATGTCTGTTTTCGTTATTGCCTACTATGTTGGAGGGTCAACCAGATGTTTAATATGATATTATCATATGTGTAGTATTTATCATGATAACATGATATATAGTGTGACACCCCTAGTTTCAGTAAATGCTTTTTTGGACTGAGAAGAAAATTTTAAAGAAGACCTATTATTCTTTTTTTACATTTTAACTTTCTTTAGAGTGTAATTAAACACACCGAGCATGAAAAGGTCTGCAAAGTTATTCTCTTTTTCTTTCTGAACTCCCTGAAATGCCTCAATCATTTGAGTTTTCTTTCGGGAATCAGGTCACAATATTCTTCATTTAAATAATGGCTACAAGGCCTAAACACGCTCAAAGCGATTGACCAATCACAACACACTGGTCCAGCCGACCAATCAGAGCACAGTGCGCTTTTTTGGAAGGAGGGTCTTCATAGAGACAGGAACTAAACAGAGTGTTACTGACAGACTGGGAAGAGAGGTGCTGCAACAATGTAAAATATGTGGAGAAATAATGTTTTTGAACATTCAAGCATGAATTCCAGGTGCTTTTACTACAGTACATGTTTTCTCTTCTATCCCTCTGCATTCACTGTAATGTTCTGCTTGATTCTTTAGCATGAATTAGTCTCTTTGTTAATTGCAGCTAAATTCAAACTGAAAAAAATGACTCATCATTTTTTCTTTTCAATGACGTGAAGCGTGACGTGCCTCTGTGGGCAAGACAGAGGAGTTTTATAAAGGAACAAATTTGATTCACAGCGCCTTTTCATTGTTTAGTTGTCAACGATATCAGATTGCGGCATGTTGCGACACCCCCCTTCCCCCATCCTGTAAGACAGAGGCAGGGAGCCAAACAAACCAGACTGCTGCTCAGCACTCCCACCGCCTGCCTCCTAACGTCTCCTGGCCTGGGAGCTGCTATTCTGAGGAGCTGTCAGTCAAACACAAGTGCTTCTGTCCATCGTCCGAGGGAGTGAGAAAAAGAGAGAGGGGAAATGTCAGAGAGAAAGACTGGGGGAGGGAGAGGAAGGGTCGCTAAGATTAAGAGGTAGAATAATGAAAGGCGATGACAGTAAGAAAGACCAGAATGAAAGGGACAGATTTTTTCTTTGATTTTTCAACCGTCCATAATCCCTTTTGGTCAAATCATTTAGTTGTCAGTCACTGGATCACTGATCATCTTTGTTCTACATTCTAACTCTCCAAACTGCTGTGCTTAAAATACACACACAGACAAGCACACAACAAATGAACTACTAGTTGACATCTTCCTTCTTAAATTTCACAACGGTGCATGTTATAACAGACCGTGTGTGCTATTATATTTCCATTAGAATCAATCTGAGCACAGACGAGTCCAAGTACACTTTCTTTCAAGCAATTATTCATCAAAGTGGAGCCGCATGTGTCACCAAACAAGGAAAGGGCTTCTGGGAAGGCTTGGTCGCCTGCATTGTGGATTCATGAACCATGAGGAGCTCTTTTTGGGTTTAACTAGAGGAGCTTGAATTTGAGCTGTTTGACTTAATTAAATGGTGTCATGCTAAGCTGAGTTATAGGATTAACTGGGTTAATGTGCTTTTACTGTAGTCTCTGATTGGCCCACAGTCCTTGATGTTTAAAAAGGGACAAAATGTCAGGGGTTTGGGGTTGATTAAGATTTAAATTGTTTATGAAATAACATTATGAAACATTATGAAATATTTATTTGATCAAAAAATACAGTAAAAACAGTAATATTGTGAAATATTATTACAATTTATAATAACTGTTTTTGTATTTTATTACATTAAAACGTAGATTAATCCTGTGATCAAAGCTGAATTTTCAGTATCATTACTACAGTCTTCAGTGTCACATGATCCTTCAGAAATCATTCTAATATGCTGATTTGATGCTCAAGAACCATTTCTTCTTATGATTATTATTAGTTCTGTAAAAAGTTGTTGGCTTTATTTTTTTGTGGATACCATGATACCTTTTTTTCAGGATTCTTTGATGAATAGAAGGTTCAAAAGAACAACAATTATTTGAAATAGAAATCTTTTGTAACATTATAAGCATAATATAATTATTTACTGTCACTTTTGATGAATTTAATGCATCCTTGCTGATTAAAAAAAAAAAAAATAGTTTCAAAATTTAAAAATTTTACTAAAAATTGTAACTAATTGTACTTTTAATTGATTATTCATTAAAATAATTATCATAAATATTTTATTTTTCATTAAAATACCATTTATACAACAAAACTCAGAAGTCTTAAAGAGATAGTGCACCCAAAAAAATTGTTTCACAGAAGAAATAAAGTCATACATGAATGAAATGAAAATGATGTCATTTTTGACTCACCTTTATGTCGTTCCACATCTGTAAGACCTTCGTTCATCTTTAGAACACAAATTAAGATATTTTTGATAAAATCCAATGGCTCAGTGAGGCCTCCATTGCCAGCAAGATAATTTACACTTTCAGGTGCCCAAAAAGGTACTAAAAACATATTTAAAACAATTTATGTGAGTACAGTGGTTCAATCTTAATGTTATGAAGTGACTAGAATACTTTTTGTGTTTCGAATCAGTGCTTCGCAGCACCATAGTCACATGAACGAGGCTTTGCTACGTCATAGGTGTTTCGAAATTTCAGTGGTTCACCACTGGGGGGCGTGACTTTGGCAGTTTGATACACGATCCGAACTACTGATTCGAAACAAAAGATTCGTAAAGCTTCTAAACAGTGTTTTGAAATTGGCCATCACTAGATATTGTTAAAGTCGTTATTTTGTTGTTTTTTTGGAGGAAAAAAAAGTATTCTCGTCGCTTTATAATATTAAGGTTGAAACACTGTACTCACATAACCTGTTTTAAATATGTTTTTAGTACCTTTCTGGGCATCTGAAAGTGTTAATTATCTTGCTGGCAATGCAGGCCTCACTGAGCCATCGGATTTTATCAAAAATATCTTAATTTGTGTTCCAAAGCTGATTGAAGATCTTATGGGTGTGGAACGGCATGAGGGTGAGTAATAAATGACATCATTTTCATTTTTGGGTGAACTAACCCTTTAACATTTGAAAGCTTAAAGTGGTAGTTCAACCAGAGATGGAAATTCTACAATTTAAATCAGCTTAAATCAGTAAAAAATAGTAATTGGCTGTTCAAATGGCAGCGTATTTGTTTTGTTGTAATAAATGGTACTTTAATTTAGAAAAATATATAAATATTTAAGTAAAAAGTAGCTGTTCCAGTTGTCCTGACAAAACGAGTTATAAAGAACCACTCTGATTGATTCAGTAATTGAGTGACTCATTAGAACGATTCAAACCAACTCATTTGATTTATTAAAAAGAACTGAATCGTAAGAGTCATTTGTTTGTGAATCAGACTACACTGAATGCATTGATGGAAGAGTGCAGATGTTCATGAACCACTAACCATCATGAAGATCATTCGTTCCAGTATTTAAAAAAAATTGTTTCTCAACCCTGTTGCTGACACATACCCACAAATACATGCACATATTGGCAGAGCATTTGGTAGAGTTTTTGCATATGGAAACTTTGAAGGCTGCTCCAGACAGAGCATATATGGTTAAACCGGGCTCTTGCAACCATTGTGGTTGTAATCACTTAGCATGGAGCCGTCTGTGATTATTGATGACACACACTAATTGGGATCATAGATCATCTCCCAGACACTGACATGACCACTAAAGTCAAATGCTAGGCAGCCAAAGGTCGTGTGTTAATGCCAAGTGTCATATGTCATGTGTCAAGTTAAAGTGAGCCAACCCCAAAGGCATGTGTAATATCTGCTGTGTATGTGCATATGCAGGGATAATTTGTCATTTATGCACATAAACTATCATGCTGTCCTGAAACAGACATGCTTGCATTCACAATAACTGAATATTCTGTAGGAGGATCAGCTCTCTCTCGGACCTGCAATCTTCTCTGTCTTGTGGATACTTTGTGAACATGACCCTCTAGGTTGGAAAATGGTGTGTCTGCAGCATTTGGGATGGTGAAGTTCATAGTCTCTGGCAAATGTCTCTGGCATGTGATACTACAGAGACTGGTGTAAGAGGCTTAGTGGAAAAGACAGGCCTAGATGACAAACTTAGGCTTTAATGAGGGAAAACTTGTGGTCTGAATATTGTGCGTTTAATAGTTGCAAAGATTTTTTATTATAAAAAACGTAAAGGTCGCTGACTAACACAGAGCCAAAAGGATCTTTGTGTTATTGATGACAATGAATTGAATGTAGTGAGTCATGCGGCCTCACTGTGTGTGAGAATTTGAAAAGATTCATTTATCTCAGAGTACTTGATTAGAAAGGCTGTGACTCAGTAAGCATAAAGGCATGATGACTCATCAGAAAATATGGAGTCTAAATGTGAATATCGATAGTGAACATTTTAAGATAGGAATATGAATAATGTGTACCAGACACCAGACGGAGGTGTATTTAATGGTGCTCTTTTCTTTCACATTTCTCAAGTTGAATCAAGTGGTTCAACCCTAAAGGGGGGGTATCACACACAGTTTCTGCCAATCTCATGTTAATCTTGAGTACATATAGAGTAACAATGCATCCTTCATATCTCCGAAAAGTCTTTAGTTTTGTCATATTTGTAAAAGATAGATACGCTAAACCGAGTCTTTCTGGAAAAAGCCAAGATCCTGGAGGCGTTCCTGCCGTCAGTGCCGTGGGCGGAGCTAAAGAGTCACAAGCATGCGCAGCTTCTGCGATGTCTGCTTGCTGCGACATCATTATAAATACAAAGGGAACAAAAGCGTTCGTGTTGTTTACATTATATGCACTTGCGCGCCGATTGCCAACAAAACAAAGACATTTGATGCAGCTTTACTCACCACCCGCGATCTGCAAATCCAGCGCCGAACTGAGACTTGTTTACAAAGTATTCATCACCGAAATTCCAGGAACAAACAAACATATGTGCACAACTCTGTTGCTGCCTCGGAAAAACAAACTTCATCCTCTGTTCCCTTAACGATGGGTTCTTTGGGAAGCTGAAAAAGGTAATCTTTTCCTCACCAAAAACACACTCCTTCGGTGACAGGAGCTGTGTCTCATTTCGGAGGCTGCGTCCTTCGGAGATCGCATTTGAAGGCTGAATACTTCATCAAGGATGTCATATTTAAGAAAAGTAACCATAATAAAATTGACTGCCCATCACCAGATATTGTTGAATAATGTCGTTATTTAGTTTTTTTGGCGCACAAAAAGTATTCTCGTCACTTCATAACATTAGGGTTGAACCACTGTAGTCACATGAACTGTTTTAAATATATCTTTAGTACCTTTCTGGGCATCTGAAAGTGGTAATTATCTTGCTGCAATGGAGACCTCACTGAGCCATCGGATTTTTTCAAAAATATCTTAATTTGTGTTCCAAAGATAAACGAAGGTCTTACGGCTGTGGAACAACATGAGGGTGAGCAATTAATGACATCATTTTCATTTTTGGGTGAACTAACCCTTTAAGATGAATGAATAGCGATGCATTACGTTCACTTGCTTGAATAGCCCTGAGAGGCCTGCTCTAAATGTATAAAATCATCTGATGTTTTGGGAACAGGTGCTGGAGACTGTATAGCTGAGCTAGCATTACTGATCCACAGTCAGCCTGAAAACTGGATATGTGCATGGGGACGCTGTTTGTAAGTGAACCCGCAAGAAATGAGAGTCAGAAAAAAAGATGACACATGGATGCAGTTAGAAAAGATTAAGATGGAGAACAGGAGTCAGCAGGTTTTAGGAGGAAAAAGACGAATATAAAACGAACGAGGAAATAAAGAAGGTGCTGCTACAGTCCCTATGATGATGAATGAGTCTATAATGAAGTATCCCTCTCCCCCTCTCCCTTTTTTCCTTCATCTCACCCTCTTTCTCTTGACTCTTTCTCTCTCGTTGGCTGTCCAAAACCGCAGCCTTGGCAGCTAACACCAACCTCCATCACATCAGGCCATATGCGATCAGCAGACCTCATCTATACACACTCACTTTCAGAATGTGTATAGATCCGCGGACCGCCATGGATGACTTTCAGTAAGTCATGCGTAAGTGTGACAAGTGTGAACTTTTAGATCGTGTTCTTGATGTGATAACACAAATGGATGTCAGATGAAACAGATCATGCGTGGTTATGTGTTTGTCAGGCTGTGACAGCATCATGGGCCGCGTACCACTGCTAGCCTCTCAAAACGTTGGCGTTGGACACCGAGAACAAAGAAAAGGAGAGAAAAGCTTCCCAACTGAAGTGTGTTCTCACTTTGTAATTGAGCCAGCATTGCTGTTTGTGTACCTCTGGAACTTTCCAGATGTCCCGTATAGTGTGTATTTGGGCGCGTATCTATGTGTGAAAGAGGATATAACTGCTGGGCATGCTTGAGATACCTCTGCGTGTTTTGCCAGACAACAGGCAAGATCTCCACAACAGTGCTCCTTCTGTGCGCTGAGTGACACAAGGGGACTTTTTCCACCAATTTGCAGTGCGTGATGTCTTCATAGGCCTGTCACAATTGGAGGCTCTTGACTAAGGGAATGAGAAAAATTATAGGTTTGTGTGTGTGTACGCATGCAGAAAGCAGCGTGCTTCTAAGTAATGCTAATGCCCTCAGAGATTCCTTGGAAGGAAAATGAAAAACACTCTTGAAAGTAAATAAGGGGAAAAAGAGAACAAGAAAATAAGAGAGGGTCAGAGACAAACGTAGACAAAGAGTTGTAAGATAATTTTTAAGAATCATACTGTATGCGGGCTTCACAGATTTATTATTATTTTATTGTAATATTATTTTGATGTATTATAATTTAAATTCACAGATTTTTGGAGAGCTTTTAAAGGTGCAATATGTAAAATTTGTGAGGGACTATTGACAGAAATGCAATATAATATACATAAATATGTTTTCAGTGGTACATAAAGACCTTACCTAAAGAACCGTTATGTTTTTATTACCTTAGAATGAGCCATTTCTAACTCATACACCGCATGTTTCTACAGCAGCCCTAAACGGATAAACACTCTACAGAGTGCGTTTAGTCACTATGTTGTTCTTCTTCTAAATCATTCGTGTTTTTAGAGGCAGCTTGCATCGTCACTACGTTGAATATGCACAAAGTAGTAGTAGCAGTAGTAGTAGTCGTCGTCTGGTTTATTAGAAGCAGAGACCGTTCTTTGTTAGAAGTAAGAAGAAACCTCATTGCTTCAGACAGGCTACTTTCTGCTCTCTCAGACGACGACATATCGACCAGACAGCCACCGTAGCTTCTCCGAAAGGGAGGGGTGCGAGGGGTGTGCGCCATTAGTTGCAGTTCGCAACCTCACCACTAGATGCCGCTAAAATTTACACACTGCACCTTTAAATGCATTATTTTTTGAGAACATAGTAAAATGTAATTCCTGTAATGGCCTTCAGTAGCTGCATTTCATTACCCTTTAAATTGCGCAAATTGAAATTGAAAAACGCTCAATGGAAACATGTCAATTTCGCAAAAACTCCCATATATCACAAAAAACTTTTTACACTTGCATGAGGTGGTCTTTCAGGCAATTCAAAAAAGGAATATTTTGCAAAACTGCATTGGAAACTGCATTGTTTTTCGCATTTACAGGTCACCTGCAGTATGTAAAAGTCGATCACTCTTTAAAGAGGGCGCGGTATGTTTGGACAGAAGACGAGAGTTCTTCATTAAACTCATAAAAGACAAAAGTATTACAGGACTACTGGATCCTAAACGACAAAGAAATGTCACAATTTTAATTCATCAAGACCTCGAAGCAGGAGGGAGAAACACCCAGAAACACCTTATATGTGGCTGTTCCCAAGGCTTTCCTTGCCATAAATGCTCGGATAACATGCCTTCGATTAAAAATAATGGCTAGTGCAGTGGCTGCGATATATGTAAACCTATCAACATCCATTGCCATGATTTTTGGAATGACTTATCGCAAGAGGAAAAAAAGACGTTTTAGGCGCATAACATCAGTTAATGGAAACGCCGTCATTTCACAATAGTTTTTTATCGATGTTTAGAAAATATTGCAAAAGTTTTGCGCAAATCTGTAATGGAAACGTGGCTAGTGTCACATGATCCTTCTGAAACATTTCTTATTATTATCCATGTTGAAAGCAGTTGTGCTGCTAAATTTTTTTTGTTGTAAACCATGAAATGTGACATTTTTTTCCAGGATTCTTTGAATAGAAAGTTCAAAAGAACATTTATTTGAAACAAATCTTTTGTAGCATAGTAAATGTCTTTAATGTCACATTTGATCAATTTAATGCATCCTTGGTAGTATTAATTTACTTACTGACCCCAGAGTTTTGAAAAACATTGTATATTTTAAACTATTCAAAATAATTTTATTTGTTATTATATATGACTTTTGAATGGCTGTTAATGGAGAACAATGTTGCTTGCCCATGTCTAATCATTTTACGTCTGTTTCTCACAGCCACATTTTAATTTGTGGTTTGCATGATAGAGCGTTTATGAAGTTGCTGCCTGTGAAAAGCATCTCAAATCATTTGAGGTTGCAATTTGGTTAGGATGCCTCAAACCATGCGGTATACTCTCATTTTGCTTAAAGAATCTACTTAACAAATGTATTAGTAGCCTAAATCAGATTATAGAACATTATGGTATCCAAATCCCAAACATACTCAACTCTAATGCTTCTTTTCTCCTCATTCATAACCATTAATTTAGGCAATGTTCAGCCAAGCTTAAGTCCTGATCATGTTTCAAGTTAAAGATTCATACTGAAGTGTGAGTGTGTGTGGGCTTGATGACTGTAGCCCTGCAGTATTCAGTAAAGATTAACTACACAGTGCTGGCCTTCATGCTGACAAAGCTCTGCCAGTAAAGGCATCACTGGGCCATCACACTGTTTTATCTGATCTTCGATCAGGTTTTTGTTGGCTTCCTTATGCACAGCAATATGCAGATACTGGTCCAAGCCTGGCACTCTCCCATTCACTCCCCCAGCCTGACAATCTGTCAAAAAAATTAAGCATTTGTTCTCTTTCTCTGGCTCTGTCCCGTTTCCACTCTTGTTTACCTCAGGGACACACAATCATTTAGGAGTCTTTTCCAAACAAGTAAAAATGCACAGTTGCTTATAATTGATTTCCCAATACAGCAGATGATGTAGAGAAGAGCCGTGGCATTTTTGGGAAAACATCCAGGAGTGGGTATTTGGGTATGTTGGGGACAACTGAAGTTAAAATGTGATTTTGGGGAAACGTGTGTGTGTGTGTGTGTGTGTGTGTGTGTTGTTGTTTTTTTTTTTGTTTAAAAAAAAATCCCTTTTAAAGTACTGTAACTTTATTTTATTTTATTTGCCATGACACTTTGGCATGGCATTTCTTTCTTTTTCTTTTCTTACATTATATTTTAACACATTTTAGATGAATGAAAACAATTAATGTATCATGTACAGTATTAAGCAGCACAACTGTTTTCAACATTGATAATAAATCAGCATATTATAATGATTTCTGAAGGATGTGGTAAGGAAGAATGTCATGTGACACTAAAGACTGGAGTAATGATGCTGAAAATTCTGCTTTGCATCACAGAAATAAATTGTATTTTAAAAAATATTAAAATAGAAACCCATTATTTTAAATTCTAATAATATTTCACAATATTTTTTTTCTGTATTTCCCTACACCTAAACCTACCCATCACAGAAAACTGTGCACATTTTTACTTTCTCAAAAAAACTCATTCTGTATGATTTATAAGCCTTTTGAAAAATGGGAACATGGGGTAATGTCCTCATAAGTCACCCTATACCTATGTCAATACCCATGTCATTATACAAATTTGTGTCCTGATATGTCACAAAAACGTGCGCACACACACAGCAACAATAAGCAGTCATTTTTTTTCTTTTTTTTCATTTTATAAAATATGACATTATTATATATAAAATATAATATAAATTATATTATAACATTTGCCATGAAAAGATTTTGTGTCCTATAAATCAGAAAGGTCTCCATAATTAGAACCAGAGTTGCTAAACATTCACCACACACAAATAAATATGAATTAATAAAACAATGACGTGACTGTCGTGAACCCCTGCCCTGTAGCCATTTCCTAATGCAGCATCCAGTCTGTTCTGCTCTTCACACACACGCACACAGCAACATCTAGTGCTTGAGTGCAAACCACACGTCAGGAATATTAAAAAGCTGTTAGTTGATGGAATAACGCTGTGGGTGCAGTTTTCATCCGCTGTGTGAGTGAATGTGTGTGTTGTTTGTGGCCTCGTCTGGCCCGCCGGTATTGTTTTGCAGGTCTTGCTAAGCAGTCCTTCGCTCATTAAGCTGGTGAACACTGTGCTGAGTGTGATAAGACTGCTAGTGATTGTTATTAATGTAACACACTCCTGTAGCCTTTCACTGGGACTGACTGATTCTGTACATGTAATTAGGTGGACAGGATCTGTAAATGAGCAGAGACCATGAGTTTTAGTGCTTAAATATGGCTGAGGTGTAGACTGTGTACTTTGTTTGTTCATATTGCTTGTGTGTAACTCCAGAGGTCAGAGTATTTTCCCTCCTGGTTTATAACCATTGCATTTTAAAATTACACAGACCACCTCTTTAGCTTCCCTCGGGCTTTACACATCCTTACCAGCCACGCGATCTGCCCTGAGTGCCTTTAACGCTCATGTATACAAGACTAGAAGAAAATTCACCAAAAAGCTATAAGGATATTTTGTATTGATGGATGTTTGGTTGGTTTATTTATTTATTTAAGGATATTTTGTTTTGCGGTACATGGGTCATTGACGTGACGTGTCATTTTTTTCTCCAAAGGCCTTAACAATAATAAAAAACAAAGATATGACATCCAAAGTATGTAAGGTAGTACAACTAGATCTCTTTTATTGAATCTAAAAAGTTTTAATTATATTTTGCTACATATAAAGGTATTTTAAAGTTTTTGAAATGCCAAAAGATTATTCGGTTTAATAAATGTATATATTTTTTATTCTGGCATGATTTTATAACATCATATATCAACATGGTATTAAAATTATGTGTAGAAGTCGATGCTTTATGAGAAAGAATGCCTGGAAAAATTAATTTCATTGATGTCATTCGGAGTATCATGTGACATGATGTAACATCATTCAGACACCTCCAAAGGACCACATGGTCGTGAAGCAAAGTAACTAACTCTCTTTTAACTATTTGAAAAATTCATGTTTTCACGTGCTCATACGCATGTCCCGAAACATCGTCATTCGGTACAACCGCTATAAAACATGGAAAATGTTGTAATATTTTAAAAACTTGTACTAAATCTAAAATGTTCAGTTGTCCTCTTTCTAGCTAGCTAGCTAGATATTAGCCTGTTAGCATTGTTTGAAAATATCGTCATTCAGTATATGGTTAAACCGAATTACTTTCTTGGTGACAGATTTTGTCCATCTTGTAAAAAATGACAAAAGCAGTATTAATTTACTATGAAAATCAAATATATAAAATGTAAACAAACTTTTGTGTTAGATGCAATTAATCGCGATTAATCGGTTTGACAGCACTAACTAATATAATATTTGAATGCACTGTTTCTATTCTTATTCCTTTTTTATGCCTTTTCATTCATCATTGGATTTCTACAATTTAACTGTTGGTTTAAGCTGTTCCTAAGGCTCACAATAGATATTTGTTTTGACACTCAGCTCTATAGAAAAATGTGACTTTGTAAAAGAGGTTTTGCTTTCACCAGGAAAGCAAAAGAAAGACTCATGTTGACTCTGTCAAGGCAAGCATGAGAGGGCAAACTTCATCTTTTCTCTTTTCCTCCCATTCTCGTTTTTTCATCTATTCCTCTTTTTAAACACTGACACATAACACTTCTAGAAACGTATCCATCTTTCTGCCTGATGGCTTGGTCCAATAAATGCTGGCAAACAAAACAGGCTTCTCTTTGAAGATGAAAAATGACCTCAAAATTTAATGAGCCTTTTTACCTTATTGTGTTTATGTCAAGAAAGAAAGTGTAGAAAGAATGGTCATTTAAAATATCTAAGACTATTTGTAGTATTTCTCTAAGATCAATCTTATATCTACGGGCAGAAATTTAACTTTTTAGGGTTTCATGCACCCAGAACCAGTTTCTCCTTGCATTTTGGTCTAGTTTCAACCACATGCTGTGTTTTAAGGAAGATATCTTTATCCAATGACATCAGCACCAGGCGAGCAAGGCATTTAACCATTAACACCCTAACCCTCCCTTTCTAATGACCCTTCCCCCAGACACACTCATTCCCACAAAGCCTCAAATCTGACTCTAAATAAATGGCTGGCCCAGCATTCTCCCAGACGCTAGCAAGAGGAGAAGTGTGATAGATCCCTTCAAACAGTCATGCTTCAGTAGATGAGCTGGATGGCTGATGTGTCTCATTCTCTGTATTTGGCTTCTAGTCAGCATGTTATATGTTGAACGTTTACTCACATGAACACATTTAGCCCCATAGCGCTTTTTCATCATTGCTTGACTAAACCATTTGCAAACAATTATGTTCCTCTTGAAGCCCATTGTCAACTTCACACACACACACACACACACACAAACACACACACATACGCACACATGCACACAATTCCCTGGGGCTTTGAGGAGGGGTTGTTTCTCTAATAATGAAAGAGAATCTGCCATGGCCACAAAGAGTTTTCAAGCTTAATCATTTCTTCATTTGATCAGTCTTACTGAGGCATACACACACAAACAACTCTCTGTAGCACCTAACCCAAATCTGTCATGTATTCTCATTAAACTCTGATGAACAGAATTTGAACTGAGCTTTAATTACCCACACTATAAAAAGAATAGCTCACCCAAAAATAAAAATTCTGTCACTTTTTTGTGCATTGACGTCATGAGAGAAGTAGCGTTGTCTGATTCATGAAAGAATCTCAAGTCTGATCTTGATTCTATTGATCTCATTTTCCAAACTGGTCTAAATGATTCATTCACAAATTGAACTGATTCAATACTTGAGTTCAGCTCAATGACTCAGTGATCTGGTTTTAGGTCATATCAAACTTGGAAAATAATGCATGAGTTGTGAACCACTGATAAGATACTTTTATGTGATTTTATGTTCAAATTCGAGTCCCAATTTATTGTGATTGCATAGAAAAGAGTAAGCGGCACTACCTCATTTCTATCCACAAACAAAAGTCATACAGGTTTGGAATGACATTGAGGGTCCTTTTTTTTTTCTTGCTAAGCAAAACTTTTCTCTTTTGTGCAGACATTTTGGCCTCCAGAACAAACACGCTCTTTATACCAGACCTTTTGAAAACAAGCAGTTAATACAGAAGACACTAAATAAAGCACATTTTAGGTTACCTGAGAAAACATTTTTACAGTGCTGTGTTAACTGTACCAGTCTCTACCAATAATTTAAAACATCTCAGGCAGAACAGTTCAATTCTTTATAATTATATAGTATAATAAAATATGAAAAAATGAAGCAGTTACACTGAGATGGTTTGGAACCATAATGTGTTTTTGTATGGTCAGTTATTGATTACAGACAGCATTAAACATCAAAATTAAATGTTCAATTTATTTACTGATTTGGCACACATCATTCTCAGACCTGTTAACCACATTCACTGGTTTTAATGCAATAGTGGCAATTATTTCTCATTTACTAGATTACATTTAAATGGCTCTCCCCACACTTTTTGTGTCTGCGAGGCTATTTATTTTTTCTGCACAGCAGTGACATCAGAAGTGCGTGGAACAGTGATGAGGGTGCTTAAATTACCATTTTTATTTTTAGGTGAACTGTCTCTTTAAACATTATGCACTATCCCAATGTCTAATCATTGAAAATACCACTATAACCAACCTATGCTCTACTTACAAGAAATGAGATTTAAAGCTACGCTCGTCATGACAATGTCTGTCATTAATGGGCTGCTGTCATTTATCATCTCTGTAATTTAATGCCTGACAAAGAGGCAGCTGACTTAGTCATGCAATGAATTGCCCATTTAAACAAATCTAAGACTGTGCATTGTAGAGCCCTTGCAATGGCCTAAAAAGCGTAGTTGAGAAAGCTGGTAGCAGATGAGCAGAGAGAGGGTGAGATCCACACTGAGTCATTTCTTCAGTATTAATGTCAACTCAAGCAATTATAGGCAGCAAAACTCGCTTAGAAAATGTAAAGGACAGAGAAATGAATCATGGTAATTGTTTCCTCCATTAAGCAGGTGTCAGGCTTTGATACAACTGATTTCAGTTTTGTCTTTATGTATCTGACTCATATGCTGAATTTTGTTTTTCACTATAGTGTGAAATTTAGTTTCAAAGCTGAAGTGTCATTTCTGTGCCACGTACGTGACAACATGAATTTGCAAAAACATCGGGTCTCATTCAATAAGTGTGCATGCGCAATCTGTGTATAAATGTATTCACAAACAAATCTTGATTCATCAAGAAGTTGCGTACTAAAATGCATTCTAAATTTATGAAAAAATGGGAACATCTGAAACCACACGTATGCAAAGATAACATACACTTATAATCAAATTAAAGTGTTAGTTCACCCAAAAATGAAAATTACCCCATGATTTACTCACCCTCAAGCCATCCTATAGATGTATATGACTATATTCTTTCAGACGAATACAATCAGAGTTATATTAAAGAATGTCCTGGCTCTCCTAAACTTTATAATGGCAATAAATAGAGGATGAGATTTTGAAGCCCAAAAAAGTGCAACCATCCATCATAAAAGATAACCACAAGGCCTTCTGAAGGGAAGCGATGCATTTGTGTAAGAAAAATATCCATATTCAAAACTTTTAAAATGAAAATAATTAGCTTCCGACAGACGGCCGTACACATCGATTTACTCTGATACTCTGAGTGAACTCTGACCTGACACATTGACGTCAAAGCTTACGCTACTCCTGCATCCAGAAGAGGTTACTCTTTTGGCGTAAGTCGATGTGCGTACAACCGTCTGCCAGAAGCCAGTTATTTAAGTTTTTAAAAGTTTTAAATATGGATATTTTTCTTACACAAACACATCGCTTCGCTTCAGAAGGCCTTTATTAACCCTCTGGAGCCATGTGGTTATCTTTTATGATGGATGGTTGCACTTTTTTGGGCTTCAAAATCTCATCCTGTATTCACTACCATTATAAAGCTTGGGAGAACCAGGACATTTTGTATCTAATTGTATTCGTCTGAAAGAAGATAGTCATATACACCTAGGATGGCTTGAGGGTGAGTAAATCATGGGGTAATTTTCATTTTTGGATGAACTATCCCTTTAAGATGAAGTTTTGTAGTTCATCTGAAAAATATTTCATCATAGTGAGTTATAGCTCGAGCTGCAAGGTTTCTCTGTATAAATATGTGATTGTACAGCTGGCTAATGAGAGGTCTATAATCTGGGTCTGTTTAAAAGGTGTTTATTGTGTTTGAACGGGTTTTGAAGATAACATGCTTGGCATTGCTCGTATTTACAAAGCTTTATATGTTTGCTGAGAGTGAAAGCCCTTGAAAAGCTCTTATATGAAGATGGTTTGGGCATGTTTTATGCAAATGATTAGTCTCGGGCATATTTAGAATTCTCCATATTCATTAACATTAGAACGAGGTTAAGAACTAATTCACATGCATATGCACATGTAGAGAATTAGGAAATTTTTCGTGAGAAGTTCTCCTGTCCATACAATCCACACAATTATTAGTTAGAGACCCAGCGATTGACAGATAACCAGTTAGCTCCGCCCCCAAACTTACACAAGCGGTGCCTTGTCTGACTGGTTGGGATACACAAACAAACAAAAATTAATCAAATAGCAGATTTTTCTTTTTTTTTTTTTTTTTTTTACTTCTTCTAAGAATATTTATTGGACATTCATTAAAAACATCTTGATCTTATCTTGATGGAGAAAAAAGTTAATTATTTCAGATTTGAAACAACATAGATATTGACCAAAGCAATTTCCCTCATGAAAACCAACTTTTTAACTTCTCTTGTGTGTGTGTGTGTGTGTGTGTGTGGGTTTTGTTTGAACTGGAGACCTGTTTTTATTTGTGTGTTTGTGGCCGACACAGGATCTCTAAAGTTTACGAAGGTCACCAACTTTGGTGTGTCAAATTCCTCAAATGGCCTCTAAAACAGAGCTGTCTGTGGTGGAGACTCCTGTGAGTGTGACCGGTCTTGTCCTGAACTCTCTTTGTTCTTATCTCAACAACATCTCTTAGATGGCATGTGCGTCTACTTGCAGACAAAGAGATGAATCTTTTGAGGGAAGAATAGTGGACAATGAAAACTTGAGATGCAACTTTGGAAATAGGAAGGATTTGCACACACTGGCTGTAAAATAGACCAGATGGTGGAGTTCATACATTGTTCGCACTCCCACACACAGAATCCTGTGAGGAAGGAAAAACTGCTTACTAGCGTCATTTCAAATCTGTGAGCCTTACATATTTATTTAATTTCTTTGCCTCTGCACTACATAATGATAAGCATACTTAAGAGGTCTGCTAGATCATGTTTAGATGCACATATGGCCTGATTTGCTTCATCATTTGCTTCATAGTAAGCAAAAATAATAAAACAAGATCTCTATCTGTGAGAGGCTGATAAGAAAAAAAACTCTTCAGGCTGAAATTAAACACTAAATGATAGTATAAACAGATCAATAATGTGATTAAGCACAGCTGTGGGTCTGTTAGCCTCTCTACAGAGGAGGTCAATGGAGGCAAAGACTACAACCACACTTACTGATATATGCTAGTTTGGCGCTAAGCTAGCTAGTGGAACTTTATAGACATATTGCAGCTAGCAAAAGTTATCTGGTGACGCTGGTTTAGCAAAGGAAGTCTTGTTGGTTTAGCTAGTGAAGCACCCTGCTAGAATCTAAAACACAACAAATCCTGCAAACTGGCTAAACTGGTCTCTTTAGCAGCATATAGTGACTTCTACTGCGCACTAATGCTGTATTGTATTGTTATACTATATTAGCAAAGTCATGTATGACAAGACCTTTTAATGCCAAAAGTGCTAATCATCAGGCATGTCAACACCGAACCATCACATGCTAGCTGCTGAACTACTGACCTCTAGCCTGAAAATGGTAATTCACGATAAGCATGATGAAAACAGACACAGTGCCCTTTTCTCTAGCCTTGTGTTTTTGACACTCACATCTTCATTTCATTGTTTTTACAGGTTCATATAGCTAGCATGATAGCTAGCTTGTAACACAGATGAACAAATGGATAATTATGTCATATCCTCTGACTTGTTATGCCCGCACAGTGACGAATCGCCGGAAGGGGTGACAGATGCAGCGTTTGGTGGATTGGTCTCTCGGCACCAGCCGTGAATGATAAAGTAGAGCGATTACATATTCCAGCCACAAGCTAAATTGTTTTAACATTTTAATCAGTAATTAACATCAAGCCAAGAGCCGTTGGGATGCAGACAAACTGGATTGAATTTTTTATTATGGTACATTGCTTTCGTTTGGTTTGTGATTTTAAACTAAAGTCTTCAGAAGGTACAAGCTCAGTCACATAAACGGTTAACATATTTATGACGTGGCAGCATTTCTTACAATGTTCCATTATATTCGCCTATTAGATTTCAGTGTTTTAAACGTCTCATTTTTTTTGTTTAGTGAAAGTGTGCTATTTATGTCCTTTCTACACCCACATGCTAGGGGGTTTAAGAAACAGCTCTGATTTGGCACTGTAGAATTACAGCCTACCTTCTCTCAGGCGTCCATGGAAGGAACTGTGAGTTATTTCAGATTTCAACGACTTTCACCCAGCAATTAACAGGGCTAGAAAATAGCTCAAAAAAGGCAGGTGTGCCACGTCAGAGTCTATATATTTGTGTGTGTGCAACTTTTGGGTTTTAATGGCATTAAGTCTCTTAAAATATCTAGTAATTTGACCTTTTTTATGACAATATGAGGTTAGTTTAAGTCATGTGGTGCAAAGAATCGTAAATATGTAGAGAACACCACAACGGAAAATCAGAAAAACCTCAGTGTTTGTAGTTAGCATTTCAAACTGGACTAAGAGCACAGTGTTTTAGAGACAATTTTCAGTGATAAACCTACCTTTACAATAACTGTTCTGTTAACAACCCTCTGTTGATCTGACTGTCCATGGGCAGGGATACAAAAAATGTGGAAATGTAATATGTAGTTTTCTCAAAAAAGCCCTAGAGCATTTTGCGTCATCCTGTGGACTTGTGCTGACAAATAAACGTGAATTTCTCGATTCACGCAAGTCAACATTGTTCATTTACACAGTCTACCGACATTGTAACAATACAAAGTGTCCCGGAGGTCACTGCGTCTGTGATTTCCAACAAGAATGCCAAATTTGGACTCTTCTGACCATAGAACACTTTTCCACTTTGAAACAGGTTGTCACAACAAAACCCGCCCAATTGCTCCTCAAAACTAGCCCAATCGCATTTCAGGGAGGGGGTCCCACAGTAAAAATTGCGTTCCGGGGGGTAAAATCTGCGTTTTTAAAAATTCACATTCAAGGGCTAAATATCACGATATTTGGGGTCGATTCAACCCGCGGACATGAAAAACGACCCGTGGAAACAGTGTAAAAGTAGCCCAATTCCGCGGGAAAACCGCAGACTTGGCAACACTGATGACGGGGCTTCTGGACCATGTTCACATATGGCTTCCTTTTTGCATGATAGAGCTTTAGTTGGCATCTGCAGATGGCACGGCGGATTGTGTTTACCGACAGTGGTTTCTGGAAGTATTCCTGGGCCTATATAGTAATGTCATTGACACAATCATGCCGATGAGTGATGCAGTGTCGTCTGAGGGCCCGAAGACCACAAGCATCTAATAAAGGTCTTCGGCCTTGTCCCTTATGCTTAGAGATTTCTCCAGTTTCTCTGAATCTTTTGATGATGTTATGCACTGTAGATGATGAGATTTGCAATTTGACGTTGAGGAACTTTGTTTTTAAAGTATTCCACAATCTTTTTACGCACTCAAAAAAGCCCTGGAGTGTTTTGCGTCATCCTGTGGACTTTTGCTGACAAATAAACGTGAATTTCTCGATTCACGCAAGTCAACATTGTTCATTTACACAGTCTACCAACACTGTAACAATACAAAGTGGGATGAAAATCGGTGAAGTTACACTTTAAATGTGAAAATAGTGAAAATAGTATAAAAGTTTTTCGAAAACCATATGAAACCAACATGAATACAAATATTACATTGCTAAGAACATTCTTTTTACTATACTTAATACTATATTAAGTATTATAAACTGTTTATATATATCATTTTTTCACTTGGTCGCTTTTCTGCTCTGGATCTAACAACCACCCCAGAATAATCTCCATATTTAATCACTGGCAGCTTGCTTAAGTAGACTGTGGAGATTTGGAATGGCTCCAGTTGATGCCATTGTGTGGCAGAAGGGCTGCTTTCCATATGTGGATCAGATCTGGCCTGACAATTCCCACAGTGCCTCAGTTGCTTCTTAGTAAGTGATGAAAATTAGTAAAGACAAAGGAGGGTTTAAGTCCAAGGCAAAGAGGTTTGGGGTGCGTGTATAACTCCACTCTATCCCTGCACTCTGATCCGTCTCTGGGATGTCCCATACAGAGGAGTGTCTGTGTATGAAGCCGAGGGAGTCTGCGAGAAACAAGCGCACTGTGAAAAGCATACGAAGAGTGTAGATGTGTAAAATGAACTACAGTTTAACACCAAACCTTCTCCATATCCAGTGTCCCTCACACACACACACACACACACACACAAACACTCCATCCCCCATCATTTGCAGTTCAAATAAACACACCAAAATGGTAGGTGTGTGTGCTCCCCTTTCTGCTTGATGCCTGCCTGGGCCATTAATGCCATGTAGGGTGTAACGTTCTTCTTGAGAGAAATGTAAATAAGCAGAGACCACAGGGCGAGATTTAGAGAGATGAGGACTGGTGAAGTGCAAAGAGGATTTATGGAGCTAATATGGAAGAATATAGTCCATCTTTCTTTTCACTAGATTTATCACCTCACTCTTCTCGTTTTTTTTTTGTTTTTTTTTACTTTTACTTTCTGAATATTATATACACTGCTGTTTAAAAGTGTGGGGTTTAAGATTTTTTAATGTTTTTGAAGTCTCTTTTGCTCACCAAGGCTGCATTTATTTGATCAAAAACACTGTAAAAACAGTAGTATTGTGAAATATTATTACTGTTTTTTGTTTGTTTGTTTTTTAATATATATTTTAAATGTAATTTATTGCTTTAATGTTAAAGCTGAATTTTCAGCATCATTACTCCAGTTTTCAGTGTCAAATGATCCTTCAGAAATCATAATCATATGCTGATTTGGTGCTCATTTCCTATTATTGTCAATGTTGAAGACAGTCGTGCTGCTTTTTTTTTTTTTTTTAAACCATGATCTTTTTTCATGATACTTTAAATAGAAAGTTCAGAATCACAGCATTTATTTAAAGTATAAATCTTTAGTTACATCTTTAATGTCTTTTTAGATCATTTGAATGCATCCTTGCTAAATAAATGTGTTAATTTCTTTTACTCATTTACTGTCCACAAATATTTGAACAGCAGTGTATAAAATCGTACAAGACACAGCGGCCCTCCAAAGAACCTCTTTCAATCAATCCCAGTAGCCTCCGGCTTTTATTTGGCATAGTTTAATATCAGATTGAACTTTAATTCAACTTTCAGCTTCTGATTTGTACCTCTCACTGCTACGCTTGTCAGTGAGCGAGACACCATTCAATATACTATTTTTTTTTTATTTTTTTTTTATCCTCTAATCTTTAGCATCTATAATTTAATTAGTTCAGTTTCTGCGATGTCTCATGCACGGAATTTTGTGGATTTCTGCCTTGTAGCAGTAACACAGATTTCTCCCTTCGCCATATTCCTTTTAAGCTCTTAATTAACACCCATAATGAATAGTTTAGATAAAGTGTTCTCTATTAAGTCTCCTCCTCTTTGTTATTCCATTCCGGTAATGTCCTTTTGTCCTTTTATATTATCTCCTGTTGTTTCCATAGCAGCCTGAGCCTCACTCCTCCTCTAATAGATTGTTGCCCATTTCTAGGTGAAATCAAACTATAATGGATACTAGTATTCTTGTTTTTCCACTGCTGGTCTCTGGAAATCTTAAAGGTGTGAAGCTAGTCCAGAGGTAATATATCTCTTTTAAAGATGAATTGTTGAAGTGAGTCCTGACATGGTTTGTCCGTAAGAAGGAAGTGTAGAACATTTTGGACCGAGGGGTCATACTTCTCTGATAATACATTTACCAGATGGGTGATGAAAATTGTGTACTATCTTTCTTTAAACATAATTGGCAGTTTATTTGATGTTTTGTCATTTAATGCAATAATATTCATACAGGTGTGGTTTAAATATTGCTAGGCTGCAAATATTTGTGGACATGTAACTTATTAAAGGATCAATAAGGACTGTGATCTGATTTCAATCTAATCTGAGTCTGAGCTTTTCAAATGAGTTAGTGAGTTTTAAGTTGCTATGTTATAATGACACAAGGTTATCAGTCATGAAGTGGAGCATAAGTGTGTCTCAACTGTAGTTTCTGTTTTCTGCCAAAATATATCCAAACAAACTTATCATGCACATTTATCTTACCATTCCCCTCCATCTGTTTCTTTCTCTCTTCCGGACATGTCAGGCCTATCTCAGTCCTGGCTCTGTGTAAATGACTGTTCCCTGGCTGCTGCAGTCTCCCCAAACTAAATATTTAAACAGGGCATACTTGTGCACCCATTTATTTAACTTTAAAGTTTAACTTGCTGCTCTGAAACTATCACTAAGGGGAAGCTAGAATGCTGTCCTCAGTGATTTCCTCACATAAAAGGGTATAATTGTCAAAATAGTCCTTTTTTTGGTCTGTTGTATAAGATCATTTGCATTATACATGAACATGATATCTACAAAACTAATACTGTAAAAAAAGAAATTCTGTTAAATTTACAATTAAAGTAAATTTGCGCAAAGCTGTGGTTGCCAGAAATTCTCTAGTAGCCTACTGGATGGCATATTGATGCCTGTATATTCTACAATTAACAGTTGTATATTTCATTAAAGGTGCAATATGTAATATATTTGCAGCAAAATATCCAAAAACCACTAGGCCAGTGTTATATATTTTGTTCACTTGAGTACTTATAATATCCCAAATGTTTGCAACTATTTGTAAATCGTGAGAAAATTGCAATTTTAACCAAGGCTTCGGGACGTGTGGTGAGTTACCTGTCAATGGCGTCATACCCGCGTTGCCCTCGGTTTCTGGTTTTATTTTGTAGAAACCATGGAAACACCAAAGACGCTTTAATATATTACATGTTTTAATAGACAAGGGAACAACTGTTTCTATACATTTATAGACAGAAAACTAATTGTTGTTATATAGCTCAACACGTTTAGTCTTATTGTTTAAATCTAATTTTCTAGATTTTTTGTGAGTACCATGCTTTACCATGCCTCAGAGAAAAACACCATTTTGTCAAGTAGCTAACATAGCATAATCAGATGCAGCTTTATTTATAGTAAAAGTAATACAGAATTCTAAAATCGATCTAGCTTACTGAAGTGTGCAACAAGTGTCTCACCGCAGCCACTGAGCGAATGCTCAGAGTAACGTTATAACATTTTCAACACACTCAAATGTATCTAATATGATAAACAGAGCTACATTACCTCATACTCATGACCGGAAAAAGCGGAAGCAGCGCCGGCGACTGTGTCATAATAAAGGTTCCGCTGCTCGTGAGGCGTGTGTTGCGCAGTCGCTCCAGCGGCCTCATTCAGCTCCCACAACACTCGGTCCTGCTCTGCTTCATACTACAATAACGTTAATAATCGCATCCATGAACATGATTTCTTCCCGAGTCCTATCCCAATTCTTTTGCACCGTCCATTGAGATGAAGACCACATGTCCCAAGATTCCGCGCTCAAACTTGGAGTCATCAAGCTACACCTTTGTTTTGAATAGGCCTCTAGCGACCTCTAGCAGACAGAATTCTTACATACTGCACCTTTAAGTGATATCATGTTAATGTACCATTCTAATATTCTAAATCTGCTTTTTATCTTAAAATGTATTGATAACCACCATAACAATTCAGGTACGACAATATTTTTATGTAGAATTATATGTAGTTTTTATGTAATAATTTTATGTCGAATTTTACAGTGCTGGGTAGTAACTGATTACATGTAATCTGGATTACGTGTAAATTTAATAAATTTAAGAATTTATTAGATTATATTACATTTTAAATGTAATGCTCATAATCAGACTTCAGTTACTATTTTATTGATTGCATGATTGAATGTTATTCTCACAGTGGTAGTAATTTATTGATAATTCATTGATTGTCGAAATAATATTGGGTAAATTGGGCGGGATCACACAGACTAAAACGGACATTCTGACAAGGAACACACATTTCAAAGTAGAATAACTGTAACATTGTTTTTTTTTTTCAGAATTGCGAGATATAAACTCAAGTCCAATTCTGAGGGGGGAAAAAAGTGACTTTTTTTTCTCAGAATTGTGAGTTTGTATTTCAAAATTCTGAGAAAAGAAGTCAGAATTGCAAGCTATAAACTCGCATTTGTGAGAAAAAAGTCATAACTGTGAGAAAAATAGTTTATTACACGCAGTTGCAAGTTTATATCACCCAATTCTGACTTTATAACTCAATTGCGAGTTTGTACCTCTTTTAATTCTGACTTATAACTCACAATTGTGACTTTATATCACGCATTTCAGAATTGCGAGATGTTTACTCACAATTGTGAGAATAAAAAGAATTGTAAGAAGTCGCAATTACCTTTTTAATTTTTTATTCAGTGGCGGAAACAAGCTTCCATAAGTAACCAACTAAAATTTGTAAGTAATCTACCAGCACTGGCAATTTATCTATTCTTATATTTGTTAAAACATTAAGGATTTCAGTAGCTTGCTGCATGGCAACATTATGCCAATTTAGGTGCACATAGTTCTTAACTTTATAAAAGGACCACTGGCAAGACCCTGTGTATTTTGTGAGAAATAACATGACTGTGCTGTGGGATGTAACACCTACAGCCATCTCTGAGTGGATCTGCTCTAGTAGTGAATGAATGGATGTTCGGTGAAATGGGCTCTGGAATGTGATGTAAGACCCTTTGAGAGTCACTGACCCAGCCCCCTCACATTGTTCTGACTGAAAGCACAGGTTTATATTTGTGCGTATGATTGCTATGTGCAAGATAGAGAGAGAGAGAGAGAGAGATGTTTGGAGTACATGAATCATCAGTGCAGTCCAAATGCTTAGTGTATTTTTAGAGACACTTTATTGTTTCATCTTAAAACAAGCCAAGTGCACCATTAAATGTACAATATAATAGTCCATGTGTCATGTTGTATCGCTACTTGTAACTCTTCAGGGCGGTAAAAAACTTTCTGACTTATACCGTCAAAGCTAATGTGCCCCACTTCTGGCTTGAGTCAGAAAACTGCATTTGGATGGCTCAGAAAACTTCCCATCGTGCTCTGCAGCTGCTGTCCTCCCTTTAATCTGATGCCTTGATGGATGTAGCACAGCAGTACTTCCGTACAGTGAAGAGCCCTTTCAAAGTGGAAGAAGTGGGGCAGAAATAGCCAGCCAATCCACAAGGTCATTCAGGAGCCCAGGGTCCCAGTGCAGCATTGGGTAGCTTAATGTATTACACAGCCTGTCTTTCCTTTCCTCGCCTGTACGGGTTGTAAATAGTTAACAAAACTTCAAAGCAAATCGAATTTCAAGAAAAGTGTCTGTTGTAACCCGTAAAAAACTTTCACTTTTTATGCCACACATACCACATTTTTGCACATAATTCAATCTGACACATACTGTGCTTTGGCATATCTGAATGGAAAGCTGTCCAAAGGCATGGATTATATTAAAAACAACTCCATTATAATAATATTTGTAGCCTAAGTTAATTTTTATCAGCAACGACAACCAAAAAAAGAATGCAGCCATTTGCACGGAAAGTGGGGAGGTGGTTTGCTTTACCTTGATTCCTTGAAGCTCATTCCCCAGATGGAATTTGGTTATCTCATCCTGAGGTCTCACCAGAAAAAAAGAGACGTAAGCATTCCTCGGCAATCAGCTGTTGAGCTGTACAGCTGCCCTAGTGTTGACTTAGAATGATAGCCATCAGCATTTTTGCTAAGAAAGGGGGTGTGGTGCTTTTGTGAAAGTAATGGACATCTATTTTAGTGTACCTTTGCCTTTCTTATTCAGACAAAACCAAATTTACACTGATTACCAGTAACTATAACTGGAAGTAATAAAATGTTTTTGTTAATTAAAATAATGCTGAAATAAAATATAAATATTAGATTAAAAACTTAGGGCCAGATTTACCAACAGCTTGCGACCCTCTTTTGGCATTAAAAAACTAAAACTACACTTGTTTTTGCAGGTGACCTTATTGCATATGCATTTCCTTTTCAGACACAAAATTTATGGGAGGAGAGTATTTAAATGAATCACGCAACGTGATTTACTAATGTTTGCGCTAGTCAATTTACTGGTATTTGCGCCATTATTTAACACCCAAAAAAAGCATGTCTTAACCCATTTTGCAACATGGCAGCAATTGTTGCTGCTAGGAGGAGACACCGCAGAGAACAGAGAGAGTGTGGTAGAAGGGGGAAATATTTATAACAATAATAAAAAAAAAAATATATATATATATATATATATATATCTCAATGAACACAAAAACAATTTCCAAAATGTTGACAAGATGTGTGTGTACGTGTTTGTCAGATTAGATGTAACAAGCTGCGCCTTTGTCGACCCGCATCTGATGAGCATCAGCTCTGCTTATTTGTGACCCAACACTATATTGCGCTGCTCTTGGTAGATTGTGTTGGTCATTATGTAAATGATTTGACTGCGTCTGTGTCCTTTAATTTGCGCATCAGCAGTAGATCATGTGCAAAACTTGCCACTATCATTGGCGCATTTGTGGAATTGCGCTGTCATGCTAATTTGCCCTGTTTAGTAAATCTGGCCCTTAAACTAAACAGAAATTGTTCCCTTGGCAAATAACTGAAATAAGTTTAAAGGGATAGTTCACCCTAAAATCATTTACTTACCATAGTGTTATTCTAATGCCGTATGCCCGACGAGATATAAATATATATATATATATATATATATATATATATATATATATATATATATATATATATATGGACAACCATGACTGCAACATTTTTTTTTTTTTTTAAATCCTCCTTTTGTGGTCAGAAAAAGAAAGAAGGCCATGCGGCATTAGAACAACAGCAGGGTGAGTAAATGATGACTTTATTTTCATTTTAGGGTGGACTATCCCTTTAATGTTAAAGCACTACAATTACTAACTGGAAATAAAAACTAAAATAAAACTAAAATTTAAATAAAACTAAATTGTATTGTTTTAAAAAAAAATCACAAAAGCACATAACAAATTTACTAAAAATTAAACTAAAATTAAATAATAAAAACTATATAAATAACACTAAAATAACACTGGTATAAAGGAAAAACATTTTAGCAAAAATCAATCATGATTCGCCACTGCCTGGATAGTAAAACTGTCATGCTTTCAACTATACTGTGCTTACTTGGATCCAAGCAATTTGATTTGTATTGTGTTCATTTGATGTCAGACATGCATGCAGAATACTCAATACACACCTTTAAATGCGATCATAAAAGAAGCCAAACAGCCGCATGATTTGGAGAGCAGTGGGTTTGCTGGATTTCTATAGCAGCGTAGGCTTATGGCCAGGCATGTCAGTGAGCTTGTGGCTGTGGGGAACAGAGTGGCTGTCAGTGCGTGTTACTCTCCAAAGCCTAAAGCACTGGGACAGGGGTAATTGATACTACTGTGTGTGTAGGGGTTTGGCTCAGGCTGGCATGGTAAATGAGAAGCACAGTCTAATAAGAGATACCCTCTTTTCAGATGGCTGCACATCCACACCGACAACTTAAGCCACCTGGAAGTTAAAGAGCCAGCTGCATTCAAATAGATTTATGGACGTTTTATTAAGTAATTTAAACACTGTTGTTTACTTTCTTTTTTTCCTCTTTGTTGCAAACTGGTGTTGTGAGAGAGCTTTTAAAATAAGTATTGATTTACCCAACCAGGCATGGCTCATGCTGTTACGCATCATCCATGAATGCTCTGTGTTGGTTTTTGGTGGTCTTTGTCTCACCATGAGATTTCAGATTAGGGGAGAGTAGGGTGAAATTGAAATGTGTCAGTGGGTAAATAATATAACCCCTTTAATCTTGCAAACTATGCACACACATATGTATGTGTGTGTGTGTGTATGTATGTATGTATATATATGTATATATATATATATATATATATATATATATATATATATATATATATATATATATATATATGCATATGCATTTTTGCCCCCACATCACCCTGGACCACAAAACCAGTCATACATGGGTATATTTGTAGCAATAGCGAACATTACATAGTATGGGTCAAAATTATCAATTGTTTTCCTAAGTAAAGATCATGTTCCATGAAGATATTTTTTAAATTTCCAACCATAAATATATCAAAAATGTATTTTTGTGAGTGGATATGCATTGCTAAGGACTTCATTTGGACAACTTTAAAGGCGATTTTTCTATATATATATATATATTTTTTTTTTTTTTTTTTTTTTTTTTGCACACTCAGATTCCAGATTTTCAAATAGTTGTCTCTCTGCCAAATATTGTCCTGTTCTAACAAACCATACATCATGTCCAGGGTCATATATATTTAGAAAGAGCCCATCATATACAGCTAAAAACTAAAATAAATTTTGTGTATGGCAGGTAATATGAATTTGTCAAATTATTATAACAACAACAATTATAATATTATTATGTTATTATAACAAAGTAGGCTATTCATGTTGAAATTGATTCAGAACATTTCAAATATTATAGTTATGAAACTTTCTGGCTGATTTATGATCATTTAGACTGAATTGTGTATTAGTAGCCTAATTTTCATTTAAATTTGTTAAAAATGTCAATCAATTATGATATAACATTAGCTTTAAAAAGATTCTCATAAGTTAATAAAATAAAGATAAAATTTTAAGCTAATGCATCACATATACTGTGGTGCTACATTATTTGCATATAAACGGTGTTCCTTCCCCTGCTCAGTTACTTTTTGCCTTTTGAAATGCTTGTATTATCTAAGCTCTTTACAGTTGAAGAGAAAGTGACTGATTTGCATGTAAATGATTCCAACAACAGCAGCTATTCACGTCGCTAATTAAACTAATGTAGGGACGTTGACTTGCTGACATCATGGACGCTCATTACCATTCACAAGCTCGAGTGGGCAGAGCGAACAGCGAGCCAGTCGAGTCCAAGCCACGGTTCACTGAGCTCTCATAGCCTGTTATTGACGGGAAGCGCAGGCTGTTCATGGCTTTACGCCCCGAATGCTGCTGCTGCTGGTGGAACTATCACGGAGAATCGCGCTGGATCTGCGGGGACGCTTCGTGCTTTCACGTTATTCTAGATGTTTTATCAAAAGCACCAGAGCTTGAGGCATGTCTTTCCAGGAGGATACCTTTGTACGAACTAAGACTGGTCAGTAGTGTTTGACAAAGACGTGCGAATTGAATCGCAGCGAGCGCTTGTTTGTGGAGAAGTGAAAGTGCGCCAACTGATCTCTTTTCATGCTGGAAATGTGTAGCGCGTGCTTAGATCATTTCACGACTGGCCACATCAAACTCTCTTATCTTCGTTCATGGTAAAAGGTAAGTGATCTGTTACTTCAATCGGTTTTGCCTTTTGAAATCTGCGTGATGACTTTTCGCTTCGCAGTGGTGTTCCGAGAAAGTTGATCCACAAACTTAATTTTATAAATCATACGTACTTTTTCATCATGTAGGCTAATGTTATGTTACGGATTTACGCGTCTGTTTAAAATACTGTTATCAGAGAGAGGTATTTTATAGCCTTTACCTTTTATAGGCTACGTCTATTTTATCTAATAAGCCTGTGTGAAAATGACTGCAAAAGACCGAAATGGATACAACTTTTCACCTTAGTTATCTCGTATCTTCAGTCATTGCTAGTTGACCTGTTCCTGTTAGTCGGATTAAGCCTTTGTTTGGTGGTGTTTTGTTGGATTACCACATGAAGGGACAAAGTGGAGAATAATGCCCAGGAGAGAAAGAAAAACCAGGCAGCTGCTGTTGAATACATACAAGGGTTTTTCTTTACCCCATTTACACACTCGCGCTTCTCTTGAGCGCAGACTGTAGATTATTATAACGATGCCCTTTTCGTGAACGAATCGTTCTTTTTAATCGGATTTTATCATTGAATTGGTAAACCAATCTGAATTATTAGTTATGGAATCGGACAGAGTCGGTCCGTGGTTTTCCAATCAACAACTCACTGAGCCGAGAATCGTCTATTTCGTGCACGTTGAGTCGATGAACGTGCTCACAGTGAATGCCTGTTCACACCGTGGACAATGACTATTAAAATTACTATAACTATAAACTATTACTAACCTTTACAATTCCATAAGAACAGGAAAGTCCACACCACAGCTTTAAAACAACGATAAAGATTAAAGATATGGTTGAAGATTTTTTTTTTTTCGTATACTACTAATGGACGACAAAAACATTGACAGCCAATCAGAATCAATCTGACTTTAAAGAGCTCGAGCGTTTAAAGCGGCAGACAACATAACTGCAGCTCATGCTTTTAAACAGAACGTTATCATTCAATGGTGTGGACGCTAATATAGTTATAGCCTAGTTATTATAGTATGGTGTGACCGAGCTTAAGAGCTTTTTGAGTGCACTGAGGATTTTACTGATGTGGCGTAAAGTAATAGTCAAACAGCTGGAATGTTAAAAAAGGACTGAATTTAAATTTATGATGTGATTATGACATTTTTATCTAGAGGCATGCAGAACAGTTGGTTAAAAATTCAGCTGTCAGGGATAACGTCGTGACGCAATTAGGCTACGCAATGACAAAAGAACTGAATCAGTTTTTTTTTTTTAACCATTTGAAAGAACCGACTCTGACTTTCCATCCCATTGCTCGCTTGCTTGCTGTCAATGGGATGTTACTCTTGGCTGAATCCATCTTATTTTACAGCACTATTTCAATTAAATCAATATCGTTTCCACCCTCACCCCTCGTCATTTGAAGCGGACTCCATTAAACTGATTTCTCTTTCTTCAAATAATTGATTTATTCATCAGTCTAAGTTCATATAGTAGTAGGTCATCAGTCATGAGGGTTGTCTTGTTTCAATTACTTTATTTTATAGGAGCTTCTAAAGTCATAAAGGCTCGGATATGTGACTCTACTACAGTAGTACGGTCTTCCTGTGAATACAGATGTCTTGCATTTTGTATTATTGAAGCGCAAACTAAATCAATACCACAAAACAATGCTTTGAATATGAAATCGACAGAATTGGATAGTCGTCTTTAAAATAAACACCAATGTTTAAATGTGGGAAAAGTACACACGGTTGCATATACACAAAAGATAAGTGAGAATAGGTGGTGAATTGGCTTTCACTAGCACCCAGCTGGGACCAGCTTCTCCGATGTGTGTTGCCCTTTAGAAAGGTTGTTTAATTCATCCGGAATGATGCCATGGAAAAGCATGGGAGCTTCATCAGAGACTGGAATCTTGCAAAATCTGCAGCCAGTTTTTATATTTTGTATATTAAGTATATTTTGAATTTGAATTTTTATAATTTACATTGATATTTTATTTTTAAAGTTTTAGTAATTTTGTTGTGTATTGTTGTTGTTTTTTTCAAATGTTGATAGTTTTTATCAGTCTTTTATTTAATTTTTTTATATATACTTATTTTAGTTAAATGGTTAAATGAAAATGACAAATGTTGCCTGGCAACTAGCAGAAATAAAGTTTTTTTTTTTTTTATGGGTTTGGATAACAATAACAACCTTGGCTATAGCAGACCTGGTTTCTCACTTTTTAAATGGCAGTTGTATTAAAGATGACAATGCCACTGTTGTCTAGCCATAGGCTATTGTTAAAATGAATTAGATTGTCTGGTGATAGCACAGGGCTGGTTTTTAAGAGGATAAGTTTCCCTCAAGCTAAAAATAAGTCCGCATCTGTTGTTGTCTGAACAATTTAAAAATGCAATGATTAACCCACAATAAGCAATTGTCCGATCAGATCATAAATCACATTTACCATGTTCCGCTTGGATGCCTTAGGGGCATAACAACCTTCTGTGTCATCCCTAGATTACATTCCCAGTCCTCCATATTTGCTATGTAGGACAAATCCTTTCTAAAGGCTCTCAGCGCAGGCTTGTAGATCACATTGACTGGTTCTTAGCATGACGTTTGTAATGAATTCAGCATGCGTAGTTGCAACTCGGCATCCTCTTTAATTCAAATCACATTTAGATGATTGGAAGAGCATTATCGATGGACCGTGCAGTGGTATCGAGCCTGGAATTTGCAGTCATGTGCGAAGCATGTCAAAACGTGGAACGAGTTTCACTCAGTTCTTTTTGTGTGTGTGTGTGTGTGTGTGTGTGTGTGTGTGTGTGTGGTTAAGGACTGAGGAGGGAGTTAAGGTCGGTGACCTCATTTTTGTCCAGTTCATTTATCTGGACCAGACCAGCATCTCTGTGAAACTCTTTCAGAGTCATCCCAGAAATCTCAGTTCAGCTAAATGTTCATCCTTTCCAGATATGCATGCTTTATTAGTTATGATATATATTAAAGTGTTCTGATAGTAGACTTCCCAAGCATTCTGGATTGTTCTGTAGCAGTTACTTTTTGTTTTCCGCCCTTACATTTTCTAGTTAATATGCTCTGCAGAATGACTGTGGGAGAGACCGGATAGGTTTCTCAACAGTGTTTGGTATTCACAGATGGCCTGTTTGAGGGCCTCTATGTTCCTGTGAGTGTTCAGTATTAGAGTTGTGAAGTTGCCACCCTCAAGTAATGCAGGTGAATTGTCCTTGCTCAAGGGTGTTGGAACTGCAGAGAGACCAGCTGCATGGCCTATATATAAGTCTGCTCACCAGTTACCTCCTACAGAACCTTCCATCTAGTGTCTTTCATTTTGATTCAAAGAGATGCTTTTAAACTACTTGAGGTTCATGCAGGTTTTAAAGCACTTCATCCATTTATAGGTTGTTTTTGTTTCCTTCATCTTAAATATTTATAAGTGAACTATTGTGTTCAAGGACAGTGTTTCTCAACCTTTATTTGTCTTATTGTACCCCCATATCCCCATACCCCCATACCCCTTCACTGATGCCAAGGAATGTGCTCCTTTTGAGTTACATTGGAATGTCATTTGGTGTTACTTATAAAGTCAGCATGAAATTAACCCTTTTTTCTAAATGCATATTGTTCATTTTATTGTAAACAGTTCATCCATGCATATGTTATAACTTGTAATCTTTCAGTGAAACGGCACACATCTCTCTGGTGACATAACTGACAATAATCTTATCCGCATAAAACCCACCCATTTCTTACACTGAGATCTGCCTCCAACCAATCAAAAGGCTGATGGATAGAGCCAAGCCCCACCATTTATTTTATTTTATTTATTTATTTGGATAGTCCATTTCACTCATATGTACATTACAATAGGGAAGAAAACATCTGTTGCTTGCTACTTATGTTACATTGTGACTTTAATGATATTAAAGTGGCCAATATAATGAGACACCTGAGGTTGTTAGCTATCCACAAGTTTTGACCGTTCCGCAGCCTATCATAGATAAACCTTCCCTGAGAGACCTAATAAAGAATTTGTTCATAAGAAAACCCAGATGGGATGTTTAACAAGAGTGAAGTCATTTGCACTCTTTCTGGTATTTAAATGTCATAAAGACTCAACTAGTATGAAATATCATATCACTCTCAAGTGAATACATGGTTAGTGCTGCAAATTTTAATAACATATGAATTACAGTTATACAAGTGTTAAAGTTTGGGGTCAGTACTTTTTTTTTTTTTTTTTTTTTAAGAAATCATACTTTTATTCACGTTAAATTGATCAAATGTGACGGTAAAGACGCACATAATGTTACAAAAGATTTCTATTTCAAATATATGTTGTTATTTTTGAACTTTCTATTCATCAAAAAATCCTGAAAAGAATCCTGTATAACAGTTTTCTATATAAAGCAGAACAACCGTTCAACATTATCAAGTATTTGTAACATTTTAAAAAGGCAAATAATTGTTTTAATTAGAATGAAATCTCACATTTAAATACATGTTAATGCACTTAAAGCTTGTAGAGGAAATATCATGACTCACTCTTCATATCCTTAGGACAATAGAGACATAACACAGATTTGCTGATGGCTTAAACTGAACCAACAGAATCTTTTTTTGTCTTGCTTCCATAGCAACTAGTGTTCTTTGACGTAGATGAACATGTTCTTAAGTTAACCATCTGGCCAATGTGAAAATGTCAGTCAATCATTGGGTTACTGGCCGGTGTCTGTCTTTGACACCTTGCAGCCTGTCAGGCCTCTGAGGTGCTAATGGGATTGGCTCTAAGTGGGCGGCTTGTTTTCTCTTCCTTTGGTCTAAGAGGTTAGTTAATCTGACCAACTGGCCGGCTTGCTTGGAAAGTGTGGTTTTGGCAGAGCTTGACGCCTGTGTCTGCTTGTCTGGACGCTAACCAGACGCTGCATGTTTGACTGGAGGGTGTGTTTCATCGTGACATGAGTCATTGGACATGTTCAGGGTTTTTGTTGGAATCTTTGGGCTGCCCCTGGTTATAACCAAATGTGGATATGATGATTGACAAAGTAAAAGAATAAAAAGAGAAAAGCTTGGTGGGAGAGTTGCTTGAGAATAGAGCTGCACGATTAATCATTAAAAAATCGTGATCTCGATTCAAACACCTACGCAATCTTATTCCTAAATGACAAGGATTTGCCTGTGTTTATTAAATCTTTGACGAAATCACACCTGAACATTCAAATCTGCGTCAGTGTTGCCGCTGAGCCAGAGAGAGCATTTGTCGTGAATGGGTATGAAACAGCTTCACAAACAACTATACTGTATTATTATTTCTGTGTTACAAATATTCACAGAAGTACTGGGATAAAGGTTTAGTTTGGATATTAAAATAGATGTCTACGGTAGCGATCAAAATAGAGTAAATCACCTTTTGAAATTAACTTCAACTTTCATTCAAAAGATTTGTTCACAACACTGATTCATCCAGTAATAAAACAAGTGAAGAAGTTAAAATTTTGTAGTTTATTTTTGCCTTTATTTTATTTTAAATGTAATAAAGGCCATGTTCTTGCCATAAGTATAGCCCTAGATGCTGACATAACTTAAAACACCTGAAAAAAGTTTTTTTTTTAAAAAAACCTCAATGTAATGTTTAGGTTAATCCTGATACATTTAATTTATGGAAGATGGAAGGAACTGTCAATTTAAAGGTCAAATAACTAACCAAACTAAAATAATCATGACTATTAACAGGGATTTTCTTTTGAAACACAAATGGCAAGGTGCACTATTGTTTTATTTGACAGTTGTTTTCTTTGCCATTTAGGAAAATCTGCCTCCACTGTAAGTGCCCTCGTGAGGAGCATGTTGTGACCGTCATGCCTCTAGAGATGGAGAAGACAGTGACCAAGCTGATGTACGACTTCCAGAGGAACTCTACATCCGACGATGACTCAGGCTGTGCTCTGGAGGAGTATGCCTGGGTGCCGCCCGGACTCAAACCTGAACAGGTAACACTATTTACTGCCCTGTACCTGTAACGGATGGGAGCGGGACAGCGGAGTTGGAGATCCACATGCAGGCTTTATATACAGGAGAGGGTAGTCGTACAGGCAGTAGGTCACACACCAGCAAGCAGTAACAAGAAGGCAAGGCAAAAGAGTAATCCAAACACAGGCAATGGTCAAGCCAGGCAGCAAACAATCATCAACAAGGAATCAGTCCAGGGTCAAAAATACAGGCTAGGCTAGGCAGAACAAGGAACAGAAGTAAACAAGGCAGAAACAATACTCAGCAATGGGTGTGTGTGTGTGAGTGCAGCTTATAAAGGGTCACTGATGGTAAACAAGTGTGAGTGCATGATTAGTTCCTAGATGGTGAATTTTGGTTGTGGGGAATATATAACCAAGTTGATGAACACAGACCCAGGGCACACGTAACAGTACCCAAATCAGACTTACACTACCATTCAAAAAATTTAGGGTCAGAAATTTTTTTTTTTTTTTGAAAGAAATTTGTATTTTTAAATTAAATTGATCAAAAGTGACAGTGAAGACATTTATGTGTGAACATTTTAATAATCTAAAGAAACTTTTTTCCACTATAAAGATAATTTATTTTATGTATTAAAATGTATTAAAATGATTTCTGAAGGATCATGTGACACTGAAAACTGGAGTAATGATGCTGAATTTAGCTTTGTTATCACAGGAATAAACTATATTTTAAAGTATATTAAAATAAAAGTTGTAAAATTTCACAATATTACTGTTTTTACTGTATTTTTGATCAAATAAATGCAGCCTTGGTGAGCATAAGAGATTTCTTTCAAAAACAAATCCCAAACTTTTGACCAGTAGTGAATATTATTATTATTATTATTATTTTAAATGGTTAATAAATTGAATGCAGCTTTTACTTTCATTGGCATGTTTAAACAAGCATTGAGGCATTCTGCATGAAATTTTGACAAGGTTTTAAACGTTTAGAAGTTAAATACCTTTGAGATGAATGTCTCTTTATGATCTCTCATTCCTGCTGTACTGATTTTTGTTACTATAGCAATGCTCTGCTTCAGAAGGCTGGTGTATGAGGTTTATAAGGCACCGGTGTGTGTAGAGCTCTTTACGGGCCAGTGAAATCATTTATAGATGTGAGTTTCATTTTCATGATGAACTAAAGAAAGTCTTGTTAACGCAGCAGCAAAAGGGGTCAATAAGCAATAAAGCACCTCCACCGTCTGCAACGGCTGTCGGCCATATTGTGTCTCTGGGGGTCACATGATGTGCATCTGATCAGCTCTAGTTTATTAATTCACATTTGCCTGCCTGAATGATCCTATCTAGGAGAGATAATGAAATTGATGGTCGACGTTGGACTGATATATGAAGCCTTTTTATTATCTCTTGTTTATTATAAATACTTGATAGAATTGATGGTAGCCAGTGTATATAGTAAAATAATCTCCTATAGATATTCTGTATTATAATGATAAATGATTCTCTAGGCTGTATTCCAAGAGCCCTTGTTTTGTAGTGGCTCTGGTTTAAGTCAATACCAGCAGTTTTGCAGCATTCAGGCAGATGGATGGGAGGAAGTTGCTGGGATACAAGAACTCGGTGTCCATGCATGTTATTAGCAAGCTATTAATTATGCCTCTCTCTGTGCTTTGAAAGCTGGTGTCTGCAGTTTCACCCAGAGACAGTGATTACCTCAGGCCATGACAAATTAGCTTTGCTTAGACATAGAGTGAAAATTTAGGCCATCCACATCCATAATAAGATAAGATGGCAGATCCCCGCTGTGCATTTCAGAACATTTGGGATCTGGTTTACAACAAGAAATCTGTTTAAGTACATGAAAACATGATTTGCTGTAGCTGAGGTATTTAGGAAGTGATGATGTTAGCTGCATGGGCAAACTTTTACATCCGGCCTCTGCTTTTGTACCAGATTCATTTGAAAGTTTGAACACCTTGCAAAGTTGTTATCCACCAAACATTTTTGCAGTAAAGATACCGGCTTTGTTTGTTTCCAAAAATCTCTCTGACACATGCTTACATGAATGAATTAGTCGAGTAATCCAATTAACCATGTTAGAAATGTAATGGTCCATCGTCAGCTAAGTGGCTCCATTAGTCACAATACATGTTGAATACAAAAAACTCTTATGAACTGGTTTATCTTAGTGAATCAAGAACATACTACGTAAACCATGTAGTTTGATTTACAATCATTTGACTCATTTCTTATTATATCAAGAGAGTGCTCGACTCTTGCATTATTACTACAAGATCTTGACCAAAAATTGGTGCACCTCTGTCTTGATAGAAATAGATGTTAAGTCTACTCCAGCACATCCCAAAGACTTACAATGAATTTAAGGTCTGGACTCATGTGAAAAATGATTCTTCATGTTCCCTCCCAACCATTCTTTCACAATTTGAGCCTGATAAATCTTGACATTGTCGTCTTAGAATATGATCTCTTCCTACATGGTTGTTTAAGAAATGAAAAGCTACACACTACATCAATTAGGGTTAGAAGAACTGTTTCCAAAAATATAACATTTAGAAACATAATAATCACTGCAATAATGATCCAATCATAGACTCTTAAGCATTTGCCTATTTAAATTCAAATATATATATATATATATATATATATATATATATATATATATATATATATATGTATGTATGTATGTATGTGTATATATATATATATATATATATATATATATATATATATATATATATATATATATAATTTTTTTTTTTCTATTTTATTTATTTATTTTCATCAACAAATTATGGTGCATATTTATTGTCATCCAGTGTATGCTGTCTCTTTTCTCTGAGGCTTTGGCTTCATTCAGTGGAAAACAGCTGTTTGGGCTCTGGTTAGTTTGCCCTCAAATCAAGAGCATTTGCATTTTCTTCACCCTCTCTCTGTCTGGCGCAAAATGCAGTTGCCAGTTCCCTTGACACTGGGGCGGGTTGCCAGATCCCTTCCTGCTGATTATAGTTATTTCCACAAGCTGTTCCTCTGTGTGAGTGCTTTGGGCTCTGGGTCCATGTCCTTCTGATCGCTGCGTCACAACAGTTCTTTTGCTGGCGCAGGGAGCGTGTTATTGTTGGATGTCTCCACTGTAATTTACCAGGACCAGACCACAGTTGGTGTTTTGTGGAATTTTTCAGCTATCCCAAAAGAACCTCTGCACGAGTTCTTCAAAAAACCCTTGCTGACAATGTACCGTCCAACACAAGCAACAGAAGAGCAATCATCTCATTTAAAGAGACAGCTCCTTATTACAGGGAGGCTTTAAACACCGGACATGGATGGGGCTCTGAAAACAAAGCTCACACATTACAGAAGAAGGTGATGATTTTGTTTCAGAGCGTAACCCAAATGTTATCTGGCTCTTGTAAAAAAAACACATTTTGATGGGATTCTGAGATCAGCAGTATTTCATCCGTGTCTTTACATATTACTCATTCATGCTGCTCTGTAAAAACACAATGTAGAGTAATATCACATTCATTTTGTTCTTTAAAGGTGAATGTCTCATTTTAGCACCCATAGTGACACCAAATGGAACTGCAATCTGTTTGTTAATTAAATGTATCATGAGTATTTAGTAAAATTATTAGCTTTTGCTGTTGTGTCAGTGGTATGAAGGATTGTGAAATTTCATGTGTAACATCAACAGATATATATATATATATATATATATATATATATATATATATATATATATATATATACATACACACATATATACACACACACACACACACACACACACACATGTATATATACATACACACATATATACACACACACACACACACACACACACATGTATATATACATATATATATATATATATATATAAAATACAATTGTGTGTGAATAAATAGATATAATTTTATTTTTTTAATATTAGAACTGTGCCAGCTGAGTTTATGCTTTTAGATTTTCTCTCTATTTTTGACTTTAGATAAGGGTCATTATTTTTGGAGTAGAGTTATTTTAATATAATTCCTATACTTTATAAGTATTTAATAATATTTCTATATTGTTTCTATTTATTTTATTTATATTTTTTGTATTATTTATTTTTTTTTGTTTAAATTTTTCATTTCATCTTCATTTCATTTAACGAAAGCTATTTTTAATAGTTTTTTGTTATAACAACATCTATGTTCAGACAGTGAAAATGCTGCTTGCTTAGGCTTTATTTCAATACAGTTTCTCAGTTGCTATTCAGCACCGTTTCTTATGCCTTGCTGTTTATATGGTATGGCGACGGAGGCAGATGGCCCCCGCTATATATCAGATTAAGCCATTAGGCCATCAGATCCGTGTAATAGGTTTGGACGGGTGGTCTGAGGCTGCACAACCTTATTATGGCTCCTGCTAAGTCTGGATTCTTCACTGGCCTGTTTGCGTTCCAAAAAGTACTTCAGCCACGAGTCAACAGACAATTATATTATAGCATAATGTAGACTCATGTTCTCACTATTTGGCCAATTACAAAATTAAATGTGTGATGTAATTACATGTAAATTTCATTGTGTTGATTAGACAACTGTGATGATGTCCATTTTCACCCAAAAAATGTAAAGCTCATATAGTTAATTAAATTGGGATGAGATCTGGACATGCATTCTGATCATCTTGAGATAAAGGGTCCTCCATTTAAGCACGTCAGGGGGGATAGTAGTGGCCGATTCCATTAACTCATGCGTTGCTCATCCATAAATCACTCTGACTGTTATAGCTGTGTGTGAGAGTGTGTGTAAAAGGCAAGGACCTTGGACGAAACTGGGGGAAGGGGTTAACACCAACAGGGATATAGAAATTCCACCTCTGTGTTTGTGATTGTGTCACCCAAGTGCCAAAATCCAAGTGTTTGATTTAACAAACCATGTGAAAACAAGACTTGGTTGCCCTCAAACCTTCTGGTGTTTTATAATTTATGTTTTATAATATATTATTATATATTATTTATTTATTTAAAGAATATTATTAGGTATTATTAATACAATTTTTATGATTAATTTACTACTTTATTACTTGAAGTGATTCAGAGCTGTTATTGTTCTCCACTGTTATTCCAGGTACATCAGTATTACAGCTCTTTGCCGGAGGATAAAGTACCATACGTGAACAGTCCTGGGGAGAAGCATCGCATCAAACAGCTTCTGCATCAACTTCCCCCACATGACAATGAGGTGAGATCAGCTTGGGCTCTTATACAAAATGGTCACCACTCAGAATGCATATATGTTTGTGCGTGCCATCATTTACACACACGTCTGTCCATGTTTACGTGACACCACTGACCTGAGCTCTTGATGTGCAGGTGCGATACTGTAACAGTCTGGATGATGAGGAAAAACGAGAGCTGAAGCTCTTCAGCAACCAGAGGAAGAGGGAGAACCTGGGCCGCGGTAACGTCAGGCCCTTCCCGGTGACCATGACTGGAGCTATCTGTGAACAGGTGTGCAAGTGTTCATTTGTGTGTGTGGTATTTGAATGAACCGTGGTTTGGGGTTGAGGCTGTTGTAGCCACAGGAAGAGATCAGCTTCAGTGGTTCATTGAAACTGCTAGTTTTGTTCTTAGTCGCTTATTTTCATTGTCGGTTTTAAGGCTTCCTCTATAGGTTTTGTGTGTTAGTCCACCTGGGATGTCATATAAGTGCCAGTAAGTGAATTAGAGCTGAGTCTAAGCTGGATATGCATGTCTGTGACCACCTGCCTTGTTTCTCTCCCCTTCTGTTACCTCTCAAGAACAGATGTCACACTGACACAGTTTGGCTTTTTTCGCATGTTTTAAATTTATCCTCTACTGTGACACTCTTAAAGATTTAAGCCCCCATTTAGCCCCCAGTGCTGTTGAAAATATGTGTTTTTTCCAATAAATATTGGTCTCGAAGGTAACTGAGGCACAAGTGTGTGTATTTGTGGATATGTGCATGCATCTGTCTATCCCATTAAACATTTGCTGACTCTCCACATAATGCAAGATATAGGAAATGCTGAACAAGACCTTTAATGAAGAAACCAGCTAATGTCAGCTGTTCCTTTATATATACCAGATAGAATATGGTGGCCACTTGTTGTAAATTCTTTTTTTTTCTCCATGCTTTGTCTTCGGATGTGCAAAAAATACACTTCCATACACAAGTTTGGGGTTGGTAAAGAAATTAATACTTTTATTCAGTAAGGATGCATTCAAAAGTAATACTAAATACAATTATAATGCTACAAATGATTTCTGTTTAATAAAATAAAATGCTAAATAAATGCTGTTCTTTTGAACTTTGTTCATCAAAAAATTCTGAAAAAAAAAAAAAAAATGCATCACAGCTTCCAAAAAATTATTAAGCAGCATGACTTTTTTCAACATTGATAATAAGAAGAAATGTTTCTTAAGCACCAAATCAGCATATTATCATGTTTTCTGAAGGATCATGTGACACTGAAGACTGGAATAATGATGCTGAAAATTGAGTTTTGACATCACAGGAATAAATTACATTCTAAAATGTATTTTTAAAAAAAAGTTATTTTAATTATTATTATAATTATAATTATAGTAATAGTATCATAAATGCAGCCTTTGTGAGCATAAGAGACTTTCAAAAACATTTAAAACATTATTATTTCCACGGTGGGTTGTCTGATCAAAATGGAAGTTTAAATAGGACATGTTCTTAAAGAAAAAAAAAAATAATAATAATCAAAAAACAGCTGGATGCATCCCCCCCCCCCATTTTAACCTTTCCCTTGAACTTGTATATTAAAACATATTTTAGTTTTTATATCTAATCAGTTGGTGGAGAGCTAGTCAATCTATAAACACATCTGCAGGGTACTCATAATATTAGAGTCTCAGATAATGATTATTGATTTAATCTTGTGCCCTGCTGCTAAATGACCTATAAAAACTCTCTTTTATTAACGCTTTAACTCTCTCACATTTTCAGTGTGGGGGACAGATAAACGGAGGTGACATTGCCGTCTTTGCGTCACGGGCGGGCCACGGAGTGTGCTGGCACCCACAATGCTTTGTGTGCAGCATGTGCGACGAGCTACTGGTGGATCTTATCTACTTCTACCAGGACGGGAAGATCTTCTGTGGTCGCCACCATGCTGAAAGACTCAAACCTCGTTGTTCGGCCTGCGATGAGGTTAGACACTCTCACCCTGACATGACATGAACCTCTTAACATTAGTATGTATCTTGTATGCGCTGCTAATTTAACCATTACTCCCTAATATAACACTGGAGATATTTGGAATATATTTCTTTTTAAATAATAATAATAAAAAAAAAATGCTAAATAGCACAAAACGTCCTGAATCACTCTTTATTAAAAGGGTTAGTTCAACCAAAAATCTCATAATTTACTCAACCTCAAGCCATCCTAGGTGAATATGACTTTCTGGCTCTTCCAAGCTTTGTAATGGGAGTGAATAGTAACCATGATTTTGAAGCCCAAAAAAGCACATTCGTCCATCATAAAAGTAATCCATATGACTCCAGGGGGTTAATAAAGGCCTTCTGAAGTGAATCAATGCGTTTTTGTAAGAAAAAATATCCATACACTCTGGAAGTGTCTGTCATTGTGCAGATAAACTGATTGAGCCTTCTTTTTCTAGTTCCCATTTTATGTAAAGACAGCTGAATACAATGCATGATTACCATGGATACAGAACTTCATCTCTATAGTGATAATGGAGTTACTGCTGTGCTGCAGCTCAGTCTGTTGCCTCAGCAGAGCCTTTAGCTTCAGTCCTGTCACTTCCACTGCAGAAAAATGGTCTTACTCTTTTCTCTGCTTCTGTCTCTTAGATCATTTTTGCAGATGAGTGCACAGAGGCAGAGGGCAGGCACTGGCACATGAAGCACTTTTGCTGTTTCGAGTGTGAGACAGTTCTGGGCGGCCAGCGTTACATCATGAAAGAGGGCCGGCCATACTGCTGCACCTGCTTTGAGTCCCTGTACGCAGAGTACTGCGATTCCTGCGGGGAACACATCGGTAAGAGCCCATCAATCAGTGCCGACCTGGAATCCCCTCAGCGTCCATGCAAGGCCGGTCCGCTTTGCTCTTGCAGAAATTGCACCGTAGCAACTGCCAAGAGATGACTGACCTGCTTTTTTTCTATCTTTAAGATATTAAACATACAGAGCTTGCAAGCTGATAGTTTATTCTAACGTTCACGTTCAATGTTTTGGCAGCTTGTTTTGTGGAAATTCAATCGGAATTACTTTCCACACAGGACCACAGAAAGTAATTTCATGAAACTGATTATAAACAGGAAGCATCAGGGCGGGTTTTCAAAACAGATGTTGTCCATTAGATTGTAGCTGCTTTAGAGCTGTGATTAAAAACGAATGTATATCTGCAATATGTGGCACATCGTATAATCAGCTTTGTCCAAACACATCTACACCTCACGAGAAGGATGCAATCCTTCAAAGACATCTTTATTCTGCATTTAAAGTAGCTGTCATTTAAAATCCACACAATTTTAAACTTATGTAACTATAACATGCATTCATATTTTCACACAGTGCTCTTAAGTGCTCTTATGTCATGTCTAAAGGATTACTCTCTCATGCATTTGCAGTCAGTAACATGATCCTTTATGTTGTCTTACATTTTATTTAAAAAAATACACTAAAAATGCAAATCATGCATACAGTAACTTAAATAAAACTTCTAGGATGGTTTTAATTTCCCTATTAAAATTAATTTTTCCCTATTATTACAAAGTTTTAACAACTGCTTCACTGTAGAGCTGCACGATTCTGGATGAATTGAGAATCACAATTTTTTTGTTTCAAATAGAGATCATGTTTCTCCCACGATTCTGAACAGACAACTAAACTAAATAACGTAATTTATTAGAGGTTCTGACAAAATGTTAATTGCTGTTGCATTTTAAAATGTTTACTAATCTGAATGAATTATTTTTAAAAAATCAGCTTAAGTGAATGATTCAATGACTCATTCACTGGATGAATCAGTGTCTTTTTTTTTTTTTTTTTTTTGAACAAATCTCTTGAATTAATGATTCAATTACAAATACATTTTTTTAACATTCACTTGTTGCCACCTACTGGTGTAATGATGTAATTTGAAATTAGGTGATTTACTCTATTTTGATCGCTTCTAGACATAAGTGTTTATATCTGAACTATAAACTTTTATCCCAGTACTTCTGTGATAATATGAATATTTGTAACACAGAATATTTGTAACAATACTGTATGGTTAAAAAGAGTGTTTGTGAAGCTGTTTCATATCTATACATGCCAACTGCTCTCTCTGGGTCAGTGGATTTAATGTTCCAGTCTGATTTTGCAAAGGTTTAATAGACACAGGAGAATCTGTGTCATTTAGGAATAAGATCATGTGAGTGTTTGAATCGAGATCACAATATTTTAATGAGTAATCATGCAGCTCTACTTGCTTAACTTTTGTAAACCATTATGAATGTGTGTCAAGGTCAATAAGTCTTTAAAAAAAAAAAAATTATCTGGTATTTTAAGATGAGACATTGTTAGTTTAGGTTACAAAATGTAATGTGGTGTGATGCCTCAAAAAACTTGCATGAAGTCATGATATTTGTGATATATATATATATATATATATATATATATATATATATGATATATATATGATATTTTTACCTTGGAAAAAATATATTTAAAAAATGTAACTAGCATGAATTCAAAGAGTACATTAAGAACTTGGCATGTTTAAAACTACATGGTTTTTCCTTTTCTGTGTAGTAGGCTCTTTTGTGTCATTGACCCATAGTTTATAAGCACTCTACATATTTAATTTTGGCATAAATGCTTGTATGTAATGGTTGTCTTCTTATTGTGCAGGTATTGACCAGGGTCAGATGACATATGATGGCCAGCACTGGCATGCCACCGAGGCCTGTTTTAGCTGTGCTCGCTGTAAGAAGTCCCTGCTCGGTCGTCCTTTTCTACCCAAGCAGGGTCAGATCTTCTGCTCTCGGGCATGTAGCATTGGCGATGACCAAAACGGCTCTGATTCCTCAGATTCTGCATTCCAGAGCGCCCGTTCTCGTGAGGCCCGGCGCAGCAGCTCCAAATCCAACAAGAGCAATAATGGTGGTAGTGGAGGAGATGGGAACCAGGGAGGGAAAGGTTCAGCTGGGCGTTACTCCGCTGATGTTGACCCACTGTCCCTGCAAATGGACTTGCTTAGTTTGTCCAGTCAAACGCCCAGCCTGAACAGAGAATCTCCATCTTGGAAGACGCAGGCTGAGATGTATGGTTACGAGAGCCGTAATGAACTCTCTTCAAACCCTCTTCATTTGCTCAGTCAATGCAACATCCGGACTTCCTATTCCTCAAATCTGTCCCCTGGTCACCCAGCAGATCCAAGGCCCAAAGAGCCTGTGGCCTCCAAGAGACCTCCAGTATCTGCTCTCAAAGGACAGTCTTTGAATGAGAACTGGTTCCAACCGGGACCTGAGGACTATTACCAACCTGCACTGCGAACACAGACGAGCTTTAAAGAGGTTCCACACAACAGCTTCATGGATAAGCGATCAGTGAGCCTGCATGTATTCCAGAGGGAGAAGGAGAAGGATGTTGGACCGCAGATGGGCCGTAGCAGGAACCCAATTAGTGCACTTGGCTTTAGCGAACAACTCACACCACTGGAGCAGACGCCACACGGCTCTATGGAGTCACTGGCTCTATCTAATGCTACAGGTATTTTTTATTTCATTATTATTTCTTTTATTATTATAGTTTTTTTTTTTTTTTTTAATCTTTTTTTATTTACTCTACCATTCAGAAGTTTATGGTTGGTAAGATTTTTTTATAATGTTTTTGAAAGAAGTCTCTCATGATCACCAAGGCTGCATTTATTTAATAAAAAATGCATTTAAAAAAAGTAGTATTGAAAAATTATTACAATTTAAAATCACTTTTCTATATTTCAACATTGTACAGTGTAATTTATTCCTGTGATAGCAAAGCCCAATTTTCATCAGTCATTACTCCAGTCTTCAGTGTCACATGATTTGGTACTTAAGAAATATTTATTATTACCGTTGTGCTACTCAATATTTTTGTGAAAACTGTGATACTAAGTTCTTTAATAAATCACACTGACCTCAAACTTTAAAGGGTTAGTTCACCCAAAAATGAAAATGCTGTCATTAATTACTCACCCTCATGTCGTTCCACACCTTCGTTCGATCTTCGGAACACAAATTAAGATATTTTTGATGAAATCCGACAGCTCTACGACTCCTCAATAGACAGCAATATAACCACCACTTTCAAGGTCCAGAAAGGTACTAAAGACATTGTTAAAATAGTCGACATGACTACAGTGGTTCAACCTTAATTTTATGAAGGGACGGCAATACTTTGTGCGCAAAAACGAAAAAAAAAAACTTTATTCAACAACATCTCTTCTGTGTCATTCTCATACGCTGTTTACGTTCAGCGCTTCCAGGTTCTACGTCTGAACACCAGCTCAGTATTGGCAGACGCTGATCACGTGACCAGCGCGACGCATGCGTGTGATGCTGACGCAGGAGCCGACCAATAACGAGTCGCCGTTCGGATGTAGAACCTGGAAGCGCTGGACGTAAACAGCGTATGAGAATGACACAGAAGAGAAGATAGTGTTGAATAAAGTCATTATTTTTGTTTCATTTTTGCGCACAAAAAGTATTCTCGTCGCTTCATAAAATTAAGGTTGAACCACTGCAGTCATGTCGACTATTTTAACGATGTCTTTAGTACCTTTCTGGAACTTGAAAGTGGTGATTAAATTGCTGTCTTTTGAGGAGTCAGAGAGCTCTCAGATTTCATCAAAAATATCTTAAATTTTGTTTCGAAGATGAACGAAGGTCTTACGAGTGTAGAACGACATGAGGGTGAGTAATTAATGACAGAATTTTCATTTTTGGGTGAACTAACCCTTTAAACCATAGTGTATATTTTACTGAATCATGTTTCTAGTGGATTGAGAACTGAAAATCTTAATAGATTATCATTTAGTAGTGTTTGCCTTAGCAATTACTATTGGTCATACTTGGAATTAGGGATTTTAACGAATCCAGTTTATTATTTTTCAACTTTTTTGTGTATTGTCACTCAGTTTATAAGGCAAGAGAATATTACAGCTGTCTTACATGTCTCATGTCTACAGGCACCTCTGCAGATGGTGGCAGTAAACGGCAGGAGCACTTGTCTCGCTTCTCAATGCCAGACTTGAGCAAAGATTCTGGCATGAACGTGTCTGAAAAGAGCAACATGGGCACCCTCAACTCCTCTGTGCAGTTCCACAGCTCTGAATCTCTGCGTAGCCTGAACTCCGCGCAGCCTTACCTGGAGCTCGAAGCCCCGGTGCAAGTCAAGTTCCCCGTGCAATACCCCCGTGAACCTCCTGGAATTAATGCTTTACCACCTGGTTTTGCCTATCAGGAGGAGGATCGCGCAAGTTTGGTAAGCAACGCCAACAATGCCCGTCTACCACCCATGAGTGAACGGACCCGCCGTCGAAGCATCGACCACGAAGAGCCACGGCGTCGACACCACCACCATCGCTCTCGCCGTTCCAGGCGTTCCCGTTCGGAAAACGCACTTAACCTTGCTGCCGAGCGCCGCCCACCTCCCAAACGATCTCAGCTTCATGTTCGTGAGGATTATGACCAGTTCCCTCCGCCCCGTGGGTCACGGGACCACTACGGCAGTGGAAGTGGCAGGCTGAGACAGCAGCCTTTCAGACCTTGCCCTCGGACAACCTCCGACCTCACTCTTCAAAACCCCGCGCTACACCGACACCAGGGCCCTTATTCATGGGACCAGTACGATTACGATGACGATTGGTGCTCGACCTGTTCCTCGTCATCTGAGTCAGAAGATGAAGGGTATTTTCTGGGCGAGCCAATTCCCAGACCGGTCCAGCTGAGGTACATGACCAGCGAAGAGTTGCTGCGCAAATACAACTCTTCAGGACTCGGCGCATCCGGGCAGTTCGGAAGCCGAGGACAGTTACACACTCGCAAACGTAGGAAAAGCAAGAACTGCATTATCTCCTGAAAGTCACACCTGCTGCATCATGCACAACCTTGCACAAGATTTTTTTTTTCGTCAATATAGTATAAAAAGGCTTTTCGGTGTTGTGAGGCTATCAGTGACTAATACGCAGTAATTTAATTTGTTCATGGCTCAATTGCATATGCATGCTTTCTCATGTGATATTTACAAATTATTCTGGATGTTACACTTTTTTAGGGACTTCTTAAATCCGCAGCACTGTTGCCACATTTGTTACAACTAATGTGCAATTTTTCGTTATGTAATCCATTCAGGCACAGTGATGTTTTTGTTTTTTTTTTGTATGGTGTTTGCTTTGGGCTGAAAATCCCATTAATAAGATGTATATAGGCAACTGAATGAAGAAATTTACTAAGTTAAGGATGTAATGTAAATTATCTGTAAATGATGTACCACATATTTTTATATTTTGTATCAATAGAATCATTTATGTACTAAGCAAAATGTAGAGAAAATAGTAAAGGCATGCACGTTAATTTGCTGATTTTTGTCCTGTATTGGAAATTAAAGAGTATTTCTGTGAGAGATTTGATTGACAGCTCTTGGTTCTTCATCATCAGAGCATTCTGTGATCTCTGACTCAGATTAGACACCAACACGCTCGCCATCTGCTCAATGTATTAATTCAAAAGACCACAGAGCAACGAAGGATCCAAATAGCTGGCCTCGCCTACTGATACACCTCATTGCTAATGACAGTGCTTGTGAAAATTCAAGGATTAGTTTAGATCTACATCTTCGACTTGAGGTTTTAAAGGTGCGGAAATGTTTTTGCATCTTTGGCTCAAGATTTGCTCTTGTGTTTAGATTCTAAACCATCATTCTGTCAGTAATGCTGCTGTTTAAGCAATAAGATAGGAGACTATCATTTTACACAGATTCAGGATGCTGCTTAAGCTCCTAGCTACATATGTGGTTTTCATATATTTAACCATAAAATATGACCCAAGTCCAGTGTGCTATATGCCTGAAAAATGGATCTGAACTTATTTAAAAGTGGCAAAGAGTTAATGTCCTCGACAGGCCAGAAACATGAGATGCTTTGTGCTACTGTCTGAGGAATGTTTGTCCTCATATGTACTTAGTAGTGGTCAGAAGAGTCTTGAAAGAAAGTTTAGATGGTGTTGTTCTGGTATAACCATCTGCATAAAATTGATCCAGAGTTTTTCTTCCTCTATTTTTCTTTCTGTTCTATCTCTCTTTCTGTTTCCTCTCTTTTACCTCAGAGAAGGATTAATTGGCAATCCTTATAACAATAGTTACAGAGAAAAAGGCCTATTTGAACTGAGAAATTGTTAATGTTATATATGCCTGGGTTTATGTATTCTGGCAGATATGTTACAATTAATTAGCTTTCTATCTTAGGTCAAGGTTTATTCCCAGATTTATGCCCCTGGTTTCACAGACAAGGCCTAGTCACAGACTAAACTGCATGTTTAAGCTGTTTTACCCGAAAGTAACTTGCGCTGACATGTTTATAAAGACATGTTTATGAAGGCATGTTTATAAAAGCAAGTCCTAATTGAACTAAGGCCTAATCCTGGCTTAATCTAAGCCCTGTCTGTGAAACCAGGCCATGAAGTCATACACAAAACAGTAGGCCTACTTACAGGTGCATCTCAATAAATTAGAATATCATGAAAAAGTTTTTTTTTTTTTCTGTAATTTAATTCAAAAAGTAAAACTTAAATATATTCTAGATTTATTAGACATAAAGTAAAATATTTCCAGACTTTTTTGTTTTCATTTTGATGATTACAGCTTCCCAGATTCTGGAGGAAGAGTGGAGAGGCACAGAAACTATGTTGCTTGAAGTCCATTGTGAAGTTTCCTCAGTCACTGATGATTTGGGCTGCCATGTCATCTGCTGGTGTTGGTCCACTGTGTTTTCTGAAGTCCACAGTCAACGCAGCCATCTACCAGGAAATTTTAGAGCACTTAATGCTTCCTTCTGCTGACAAGCTTTATGGTGATGCTGATTTCATTTTCCAGCAGGATTTGGCACCTGCCCACACTGCCAAAGGTACCAAAAGCTGGTTCAATGACCATGGTGTTACTGTGCTTGATTGGCCAAACTTGCCTGACCTGAACCCCATAGAGAATCTATGGGGTATTGTCAAAAGGAAGATGAGAGACACCAGACCCAACAATGCAGGTGACCTGAAGACTGCTATCAAAGCAACCTGGGCTTCCATTACACCTGAGCAGTGCCACAGGCTGATTGCCTCCATGCCACGCCGCATTGATGCAGTAATTCATGCAAAAGGAGGCCCAACCAAGTATTGAGTGCATAGAAATGAACATACTTTTCAGAAGCCTGACATTTCTGTTTAAAATATCCTTTTTTTTATTGATCTTATGAAGTTTTCTAATTTATTGAGATAGTGAATTGGTGGGTTTTTGTTAAATGTAAGCCAAAATCATCACAATTAAAAGAACCAAAGACTTAAAGTACTTCAGTCTGTGTGCATTGAATTTATTTAACTCACGAGTTCCACAATTTGAGTTGAATTACTGAAATAAATGAACTTTTCCACAACATTCTAATTTATTGAGATGCACCTGTATGTCTCGTTCGTTACATTAGGAGTCTTCTAAAGTCAGACCGAAATTTAAGCCAATTGAAAATCTTGACATCCACCTGAGCTCATGGTGCTGCAGGTCAAAAAATACTATAGTAAATACTATAGTGTTTTTGAACCATACTATAGTAAATTGTAGTATACTGTATAGTATTTACAACAATGAATAATTCAGCATACTGTAGTATTACCTATAGTAAACTGATAAACTGTAATAAATACTGTAGTATACTTTAGTTTTTACTACAGTAAGCTGTAGTGTATATTGTAGTATAATATACCCTATAGTTGTAGAAAACTTAGTAGGATACAGTATTGGGTAAAATAATTTGATTATATTACTATAGTTGTTATATTACCACAGCAACTATAGAATTACCACAACAAATTAATTAAAGTACTTTCTATAGTATGGTTCAAAAACACTATAGTATTTACTATAAATTACTATAGTATTTTTTCACCTGGGTGTGTTCAGTAGCGATGTATGATTCGTGAATTAACTGTTCTTTTAAATCTTTGATTCGTTTCACAAGCTTTGTGTGAGGAAGAGACAGAGATACATACACTGTCACTGACCATCTTAATATACCTGCAGCGAGCTGTTAACATGGAGTTATGCATATGCTGTTCCCAGAAGGAAGGAAACGAGGATCAACACATGACTATGCGATATCACATAGTCATGTGTTGTACTGAGTGAACCAACTGAATGGGAACGACTACGGATCATGAGTCAGCTTAAAATGAACTCGAGAACCTGATTCGTGAACGAATCACTCAGATCGGCATTGAATCAACCGATTCATTGAAAAGACTTGAATAAAAAGAACGATTAATTCACGAATTGTATATCGATTCTCGTCGCGTGAAGCTCAGTTGGCTATTTTTAATGAATAATACTGACGTAAATTTCGGTCTATTTCTATCGTTAAACTCTAAAAGTAACGCAAGCATCATGACTAAAATTATGATGCTTTTGTGTCGTTTTTGAATCTTAAACGATTCAGTACACCTAAACCTCTTCAAAATGTCTTATTTTTCTTCAGAAGAAAAGAAAGTCACATGGGGTTCGAACAAACAACATAAGGGTGAGTATGAACTGTACCTTTAATGACAGAAGCCTATATTTTAGGCTATTCTATCAATGAAGTGAATGCCGAGAAAAGCAGTTTGATTCTATTGATCAATAAGCTCAACCTCAGAGTGCCACTTCAGCACATGAAACACATTTCTGTTTGATGGTTATTTAATGTCAGAGTTTTTCATATGAGTTTTACTGGATGTCAGGGGCAATTTTAAAAAGCACGGCAAATTGGCACAGACTGCATGATATAATGTTAAAAATAGCTCCCAGAGGTCCACTGAGGGCTGATACTGCAGACAAAGCAAAACCATGAAATTGTGAAACAGCCCAGGCGTAACTTATAGTCATAATGGAAAGTGTCAGACCTGTCTTTGCCGTTAAGGGCAGTGGCCCATGTCTGTTTTTTCCTGACAATTTCAAATCATTTGCAATCGTCCTCCAATCAACCATTCTGCATCTCTGATTGCTGGGTGGTGTTGGCATACAAAAATTGTCCTGTCTGTGCTAATTTACAACATTTTAGGTGGCAAAGGCTTGTAACTTGGTCTGTTTGGAGTTTTGGTTATTTTACTTAATATTATCTATCTATTCCTTACATTCAGAGAGACTGACATTTTAATTAAATCTTTGATAATATTATAAATGACATGTTTTACCTCACAAGTAATTACAGATTTTTCCCCTTGACCATTTAAATAATTTATAATAGAGTCCTTTTACGTTGCCCAAGAGTTTCTGCTGTCTTTTATTGAAGGAACACCTCATAAAACCAGAAAGAGACTCATAGAGTTGATATTCATCCCCCTTATGACCCAATATTAATCTGTGGGTCATGACTGAATTAATCTAAGGGCCAGAGCTGAGAGTGGCCATTATATTTAAAATCATTAAAACAATATATATATAAAATATGTGAGTTTATAGTCTATCCATCTATTGTGGAAATGACATGTCGGTTAAGCAATTTGTGGTTAACTTTATGCTTTTAGAGCATTTATGTCAGAGGTAACTGATGTAAAAAGCACTTTCAATGATGTGACATGGCTATTGCAGTCATTATTTGTTGACTTGAGAGAGCCAACTGCTGGTATTCCTATTTAAATATTATTGTCTTTTATCCGGAGATTTTGATGCACATTTATCTCTAGGGCATTGGAGTTAAGGCCATGAACCTTTGCATGAAGTTTACATTCGAAGTTAATACATTTTTAACAGTCTTGTTTTTCAAAGAAATGTCTTAATAAAGTCAACCAGTTTCAAACTGAAAAAATAAATTATTGAGCAAAAGTGGCCTCAGACTACATGAAGCTTGAAACTGCTTGGACAAAAGTTGGCCTTTTTAAGCATTTCCCATACAGAGTTAATTTATTTGACTCAATCTTGCTGGGACACTTGTATGTATATGGTAATATGTTATCTTAAATGCACTCATTTTTGTGTCAAACCAAATGAATCCAGTCTATTTTCAGTTTCTGAAAGATCTGTTTATATGAAACCAAATCTTTAAAATCCGATTCACAGAATTTGTTTACATGAAATCCAAGTATTCTGCATGTGTCACCAGAGAGAAGTCTTGTCGTTTCACTGAAAGGTCCGGTTATGACATTTTGATGAATTATTATGAGATCAAAAATAAATAAATAAACGCATGCACATTTGAATTGAAGTTCTAATAGGGTGAATTTTCATTTCATGCCGACTTTGAAAACAATTAAAAACTAAAGTTTTTTATTATTATTATTATTTTTTTATGATATCTAAATCTGTAATAGAGTGATACATATTGACAGTATGTTTAGTCACTGTTCCAAAAAGAATGAAAAGTGCTTGAGCTGCCTGCTGTTGCTATGGTTACCATATCAGGGTAAAGCAATTTTTGCAAGTGCCTGTTTACCAGAGAAAATATGTGACCTGACTAACTTGGTGGTGGATTCAACATACCTTTTGAGCAAAAAGATGTCAGGTCATCAATGTTGGTAATAATGCAGCTAGAGACATTGATTTGATTCAATGTTTCTTTTTGCTTTTGGAAACATGCATTTAAAAAGAATATGCGCTTTCTTTTGTTATGACTTCTCCCTCTTATAATTCAAACCCCATCCTTATATAAGGCTTCAGATTCATTGCTCATTCAGGAGATGTTATGGTAGACTGAATTTGAAGCTTTAATTCAGTCTGCATGATTTTACGCATTGATGAGATTCTCATGTCACCAGCTGGATGTCACCAGTCATACACCAAATATATGACATCAAACCTCCTGAGGGTGTTATCATTTTAGTCAGTTATGCCAAAACACATATATCCATGCACAGGAAGCTGTCATGCATGTAGCTAATTTAAAATACTGCGAATGTATTATCAGAAACAATGATCCATGATACAACACATTACCTATAGATACTAATAGGGCAAGAATGACGTCAAAACCTGGAACACCAATTCGCCACTAGTTCCCTAGATATTTTCTTATGGGGTTTTATAATGGGGTTTTTCAATGTGTAAAATGTGTCAAATAAAGCCTGTTGTAAACATAACTTGATGATACTTTTTGCTACGTAAATTACACACACCCATATTAAAAATGTGAATTTTGAAACTTTTTTTTTTTTTTTTTTTTTTTTTTTTACATTTTTCTAATTAGTAGATAAGAACATTTGAAAACGTTCAAGTATTGTTAAGTTATGTTTAACACAGACCCTATTTTACTTATAAATTGAAAAACCCCATTATAAAACCCTGTAGAAAAATCTCGAGGAAACCAAAGGTGAATTAGTTTTCCAGGTTTTGACAACTCTATAAACTCAGTTCAAATCCATTCTGCACTATTTGTTTCCATTCTGAAATGCCCATACAGCAACCTGTGGTATTTGTTCATAATGACAGCACACAAATCCATTACAATGAACTCCATGTGTCTACATTGTGATGCCACCACAGCTAAATGGAACTATTCAGAGCTCATAATCCTCGGATCAGGAGGTCTCAGGACTGTTTAACATTCATAGAGACATTCATTTCTTACTCACACATAGGAGATAATCCCATAGTGCCAAAGGCCCCATGATTTCCAGCTGCAACCCCAGTTATTTTACAGACATTAATGACCTTACTGAAACAGGCCCATCTGTGCACTTATGCTCATTTACTATGGCATGTTGGCAATCCATATTAATCAGCTGATAATTGCATATCATTTAAAATTTTTGTCATTCTAAATGCTACTTTTAAGGTTGTCTGAGTGTTCTTGGTATTGTTGTTTTTTTGTTTTTTGGCATTTTAAATGTGTTAAACCTTAATTTTTTAAGTTATACAAGATTGAACTATACTGAAAAAAACATTGGTGTAGAAGAAAAATTCAATTCAAACAATTACAAAAAAATGGCAAGTAACACATTGAATTAAACAAGAAATTTTGATGTAGAAAAACTGAAATAGTATTCTCTTGTTAAATGTACTCCAATAATCTGTTTTATCCACACACACACGCATATATATATATATATATATATATATTTCCTTCAAAATTAAGGCAGCAACTGAACTTAAAGGGATAGTTCACACAAAAATGAAAATTATCCCATGATTTACTCACCCTCAAGCCATCCTAGGTGTATGATTATCTTCTTTCAGATGAACACAATTGGAGTTATGTTAAAAATATCCTTGCTCTTCCAAGCTTTATATTGGTAGTGAATGGCACTCCTGATTTTGAAGCCCAAAAAAGTGCATTCATCATAAAAGTAATTCATACAGCTACAGGGGGTTAATAAAGGCCTTCTGAAACGAAGCGAAGGGTTTTTGTAAGAAAAATATCCATATTTAAAACTTTATAAACTAAAATAACTAGTTTCAGCCAACGGCCTACACAAATCGACTTGCGCCAAATGAGTAACCTCTGATGTGATCTATGACGCAGGATATAGGAGTAGCATAAGCTTAGATGCCTTTAAATGCTTAGAAGCTTAGATGGTTTAAACAAATAGGGCTGGGCAACAAACTCAGTCTTCTCTTATATCAAAATCCTCCAATATTTCTGTTTAAAAATTCTCATTTTAGACATTGCGTCATCTGTTGGGTCTTTCGATTTGTGTAGGCTGTCTGCCAGAGGCTAGTTATTTTAGTTTATAAAGATTTAAATATGGATATTTACCCATCCCTTGACTTCAGAAGGCATTTATTAACCCTCTGGAGCTTCGTGGATATCTTCAAAATCAGGAGCGCCATTCACTACCATTAGCTTGAGGTAAGCTTGAGGTAGCTGGGATATATATAATATAACTCACTGTGTTCGTCTGAAAGAAGATAGTCATAGACATCTAGGTTGGCTTGAGGGTGAGTAAATCATGGAATAATTTTCATTTTGGGGTGAACAGTCCCTTTAAGTTTTTAAGTTGAATTTGGAGGCTTTTTACAGTGTGGATGTTTTAAAAGATGAAAGTGACCATAGAGCTTTAGGATGTGGTGAACATTGACTTTGAGATGGATACTTGCTTTGTATATTGACCTTGTGATGCATCTGCTTGCACACTCATTTACAAGATTAATGATCGATTTCAGTTATGCACTTGACAGGACGGCAACTGAACATTAATAACGAGCTGCAGGAATGTTAATGAAGCTAATTATATTAACATTGTCTGACCGTCTCTTCACAGATTCCATACCATTATGTAATTTGCCTTTGCTGAGTGGCAGCGATATGACTGGAGAACAAATTACTCAGTGCCGTGTCAGTATGCCGGTCAGCTATTATTAGTGTGTTCAGCCCTTAATGCATTTTACACTCTCAGAATTGTCCACCACTTACCAAGCCAAGGACACTCAGAATGAACAAAATCCATATGCACACCAGAGAGAAATAAGCTTTTTTAATGAGCTTTTCATGAGATCATGACATTATGTGATTGAGCGGTGACTATAACTGGTTGTAATGGTAATGTTTAGGCTGTATTAGGTTGTCTTAATGGACAACATAAAGAAAAACATATTGTACTACTGTTAGGTTTTTTGAAAGAAAGAAATTAATACTTTTATTCAGCAAGGATGCATTACTTTGAAATTGAAATTTCCATCAGAGCTGTTTTCAACATTGATAATAATAATAAATGTTTCTTGTGCACCAAATCACATATTAGAATGATTTCTGAAGGATCATGTGACACTGAAGACTGGAGTAATGATGCTGAAAATTCAGCTTTGCCATCACAGGATTAAATTACATTTGAAAATATGTTAAAATGGAATACAGCTATTTTAAATTGTAGTAATAAGAAAAAAATCTTACTGACCTCAAGCTTTCGTATACTGTGTCCAACTCATTCTACTTACTGTATTAGCAAAAATAAACCATCAACATATTATATCTCATTATATAACACTTCACTCTTTGGTTCTTATTAAAATCTCATTGCAGTTTGCTTTACTGTAACTCTGCAGTGAATATACAGCGCCACCCTTTGGCAGTTGAAAATATTGTGTAATGTCCCATAATTTAAATCGAAATGAAATGATGTACATGTGGTTATTTAACTTATGTCGCAGAGATTGATTTCTGTTAAAAATAACAAATTTCAGCTTTTATTTTTGTCACATAAAAAGTCTCTGAAACCATACATTCATTAGTATTTATTTTTGCTACTTTTCAAAATGTACTATACATTAAAATATGAAAGTCCATTATAAAATCTATTATAAAAAGATATGAATTTTGAATAACTAAAATTATGATGTAAACAATTTTTCAATTAATTTCTTTTTATTTATCAGACTCTTTCATCCAGAGTGATTTACAAATAAAAACCTAAAGCAAAATCTGAAGAAACACCCAAATATAATATAGTAATATATACATGTGATGCTTTATTATACCTAATATACATGATATGTAAATGTAGTTTAATAACAAGTATCAAAATGACTGACTTTGGGTCTGTGAGGTTCTGCATTGAAGCCTGTGCCTGTGCCTGTGCCTCCTAATTAGTTTCTAACTAAAAGTGGGTCATTCTCATTGGGGAACATGTTGTTCTCATAAAGTTGTTCCGATATGATGTACTTAGGGTGTTTTGGGATGTCCGTAATCATTAATCCTCCAGTTAATCCTGTGAAACAGCTGAGGCGGTGATAAAGCATCTAGTTATGTCAATCATTATTGGTCTGTGAAGTTCACACACTACCTATTAACCTGCTAATAAGGCTGGGAAGCCCCATACAGTCTGTCCGGGACTGATAAGAGAGCTAAACCTTCATGGGTTCTACAAACCCAGAGCCTCTGTGCAATAACCTTGGTGGGCCAATACAACGGGGTTAACCTCACTTAATAGTTCAACTGTCTGCACTATCATGCAGACATTACAATGACATTATAATGTTTGATTGGCTAGTTAATGTACAACTAGTACGTCAGAAATAAGCATGGGTTGCTTTAGACAATACGTAACGTAGTTAGACATTTTTCAGTCATTGAGAAAGAAATAAAAGAAACTACAATAAAAAGTTCCTGAATTTTAAAAGGTGTTCTGAGTGGTAAGCAAAAATAGTATTATTTCTTTTATTACACGGCTCTCTGATCACTAAAATGTACTGACCGATTTCCTCCTCTGTTGTGTTTCATGCTTCTGTAGTCTTTTCTTCTCACATAATAAGTTAAATCAATATTTCAAGTGCATTTATTTATTTATTGTTATGTATTAAGTGGGATAATGTACATTCATCTGACCATTATCGCAAAATATACCCAAGACCATCAGTATCCTTTTCTTATAATATTAGCTAAGCAGCCTGTCTTTATAAATATGTTGATAAATATGATGTTAATGTAATGCCAGTCCACATCCATCCATATTTACATCAATACACCAAGGCAGGTTATCTTGAACTTTACAGCTTAGTCTCTAAGCACATGACATCTTCTTTAGAGGATCCACACGCTCTGATGTTCTTAAACTCTTGGGAAATTTCAAGTGGAGTTTTGCCTTTTGTTTCAGGAAGGATGAAGAAGATGTAGAGAGCGGCTATCAGACAAACGCAGGAGAAGAGAACAAAGCTCAGAGACTTCAGAACGGCCTGCAGAAACATGGAAGAGAAATATGGCCTTTTGTTAAAGTGAGTCTTTGTGTGCCGCAACAGACAGCAGAGCAGTTTTTAAAGGAGAAGTGAAAAGGTGTGATGAAAGCCTGGTATTACACATTGTTCAGGAAGAAGACATATAATAGGGCACACATAAAAGAATCATTCTGTATTTTAGTTGACTGTATAAAATAAAGAGGAGAGAGACTGAGAGAATCCCGATAAAGTTATAATAAATGGCTTTAAATATGGTGGCAAAAGCTTCTTATGTAAAGTATTAATGAAACATTTAATAGCAATGACATTTACTGATGATGCATTCGTGGAGCACACACACTTCACTATATTTTAACATTATTACAGTCTATAAAGTGGCTAAATCCACAAGCATTGTTTAATATTTAAAGGTGCATTTGGTATTGCTGGACTTACAATAAGGAATGGGAAGATGAATCCAAGCATGGTGAATCCTAGCCAGCGCAGTAAGCCAGTAAACACAAATGCAGCTGGGCGGTATGACTGGATGAAGATCTCATTGGCGAGCGATGGGGCTATTCCAGCTGTTCAGAGGAAATTGGTTTGAGTTGTTTGTACGGACTAGTCAGTTTATAACCAATATGGTATGTTAACAATATCACACAAAGAATGTTGTTTTCAATACAACAACACGCTTGAGAGAGTGATATTGCTTATGCAACAGATCAATAATGGAAATATAGCAAAAATTACATAATTACAATAGTGAAATTTTGGTGACATTTCAAAAGTCAATAAAGTCATTGAAGTCATCACATGGACGAATCCCTGTGACCAACTTGAACGTGATGCGAATTTACATGGGGAAATCTTTCTATTGCAATCACTGGATTTCACCATGAAAATTTGCAGAAAAATGGTAAATGTGACTGCATGTTTTAGACGCAATATTGCTAGTTACTTTGTTTTGCTCCATGAAAATAGTTCTAAGTAAAGCAGAATCAACCAACGTGCATATCGAATTTTAAATGAGCCAATGTTTTTGAATGAATCAGTTAGGGGAATGATTCAGTGATTCACTCATTTTCACATTTTAGGGGTTCTCAGAAACAGAAGTCATATTTGCTCCGACAGCAAAAAGAAAAAAACAATGCGATAGTTTCCACGACTTTCCAAAAAACAGAAAAAATATAGAGAGATTGATTACGTTGGTTAGAAGAGAGAAAGATGTCAAATTTGCCGTCACTTCCTTGAATTAGAAACACCCTGGCAGCAGCATTAAATTCATTTTTTGTCATTTACTGACAAGTTAATATAAAACAATATATGGTGTTATAAATGTGTACTATTTAAAAAAAAAAAAAAATGAAAATATGTAAAACTTTGCGGAAACGCATCATCAGACTGTAAAAAGGGTCCCTTATTTTGCTACTGAATGAATCAGCATTTTTGAACAAATCAACTGAATGTCGCACTCATAAAGATGGTCTCTTGCTGCCACCTACTAGAGTAATGATGTAATCATGCTGAAATACTCACTGAAAAATCCCCACCATTGATACAAACCGTGAAAAGTCCCAGTGCTGTTTAGGGGCTATTCACACAAAATGCGTTTGAGATGCATTTATTAAAAGCTGAACTTCTTTTAACTTGAGCGCCATGATTTTCAACGGTCTTCAACACTTTCGTCTAGCACGTTTACATAGAAAACAATGAAAATGTAGTGGAAGGCAAAAACGCATTCTTTGTGAACAGCCTCTTATATTTAACTGTTATATCAGCACTTTTGGAATGTCAACCGACCAATCAAATAAAAAAAACGGAACTAAATGTCATATAAATATGCAAATGCTTTACCTGGGCCTCCCGCATAGAAAATGATGAAGAGGAAAATGAGAATGACTGTGATGTATGGAATCACAGAGTTGTAGTCCTGCAGATATAACGATAAAGATGAGATGATAATGGTCTGTTCGGTGCTTGCTAAATGATAGAAACTCACCTTTAGGTACAGGGTGACTGTGATTAATGCCATAATGGCTGACATGCCCCCAAACCCTCTCCACATCAAGGCTCTCCTCCCCACACTCTCAATGAACAGGCCCTACACATGCACACAAGCAGAAATACTGTTAAAAAAAGGCCACAGAGATGATTTATGATGTTCCTCCATGGCAAATGATCTCAATCCATTTCAAATTACATACTTTCATGTGTGCTTCTATGGAACTTACACAGGTTATGGAGACAAGAACCTCAGATGCTCCTATACCCAGAGTGACATAACGGATCTTGTCCACTGGAATTCCCGCTTCCAAAAAGATATTGAAAGAGAAGACGGTGATCTATGAGCGAGAAGGGTAAAAGACTTTTCACAAGGTACCCAGGTAAGATCTGGTTATTCTGTAACCATTAAAGGATGTCTTAGATACTGTTTGACAACACAATGACATGGAAAACTAGGTCACTTTTGAATCAGAACACATTTCTATACAGAAGCATAATATGATTAATTGACAATAAAAGCTAAATTATTTACAGCCGAGACGCCACTGAACTGGATGCATCCGTTTATAACCAGCAGGGAAAGAACCTGCCAGCGCAGGTGTTTGTCTTTTAGAAGATCCAGCAGACTCTTATTGTGCTCCTCTCCAATGACTGCCTGCTCTTCTGACATCTCCTCTATCTCCAACTTATAATCACCTGGTCCCCATAGACACTGCAGTGCTACCAATGAAAACACATACGTGATTTAACACTAAAGACGTTTGCAATGACATACAGAGGTTGATCTGTTATGTAAAACTGCATTGATTTGGTTAAATGTAATGTACCCTTTCTGCATTGTTCAGTGTTGCCCTTCTCTATCAGAATATATCGTGGAGCATCAGGGAAGAATGGCAAGACTGCCAACTGAACCACACAAAAAAATGTTGGGATGCACAATAGGATGTTCCACCACTCTTCACGGCCAAGAATTTCCCTGTGAATGAAATGAGAAACTTCAATTTAAAGAAATGTTGAGTATGAAAAGATTCATTTTCAGAAGCCACATAAATCAAACATTACAGTAGGCAGGAATGAAAATCTATTTTCTTGATTTTATTGTGAACAATTTATCTGTTTTTTTTCTTTTCTTTACCTTGTTATTCTTAATCAAAATGTCATAACTCTATCTTTCGGTGAAATTACTTCTCTATGGAAGCTTGTTTCCGCCACTAAATAAATAAATAAAAAAGGTAATTGCGACTTTTTATCTCACAATTCTGACTTTTTTTTTCTCACAGTTGTGAATTATAATGTCTGAATTGCGAGATATAAACTTACAATTGCGAGAAATAAAGTCAGAACTGTGAGTTATAAACTCATTGTACATTATAAACTCACAATTGTGGGAAATAAAGTCAGAATTGCGAGATAAACTCACAATTCGGACTTTTTTTTTTCTCGCAATTATGAGATACAAACTCGCAATTGTGAGTTATAAAGTCCAAGTCGCAATTGTGAATTTATCTCACAATTCTGACTTTATAACTCAAAATTCTGACTTTATAACTCGCAATTCTGACTTTATAACTCGCAATTGCATGTTATAAAGTCAGAATTGTGAGATATAAACTCGCAATTCAGAGGAAAAAAAGTCGAGTTTATATCTCGCAATTCTGAATTGCGATTTTATCCCCCGGTTTCACAGACAAGGTTTAAGCTAGTCCTGGACTAAAATGCATGTTTGAGCTGTTTTAACTGAAAGCAACTTGTACCGACATATCTTAAAATATGTCAGTGCCATTGTTTTGTCTCAAGATGCACATCAGTAATGTTTTTTTCAAGTGTACGTTTATAAAAGTTTATAAAATATCCAAATTGAACTAATCCTGGCTTAGGCTAAGCCCTGTCTGTGAAACCGGGCCTATATCACACAATTCTGACTTAAATCACAATTGCAAGTTTATATCACACAATTCTGAGAGAAAAAAAGTCAGAATTGTGAGATAAAAAGTCACAATTACCTTTTTAATTTTTTATTCAGTGGCGGAAACAAGCTTCCAGATCTCTCTGGTGATAGATGTCGGACTTCTCCAATCATTTCTTCTGCTTAAACCCCGCCCCTTTCTTACAATCGACTGCAAACTCGCATTCAGATCTGCCTCCATCCAATCAACAACCAATGGATAGAACTAAGCCTCTTCCTACATTTTTTTCATTAAAGTCACCATGTAATCAAAATTGACAATTCTTTTTTTTTTTTTTAAGGAATATAACATGGATTTATCCATGCACATCATTATATATTATATTATATGTTTTCCTAGCGTTAGTCCCGCTCATTTGCAGGGTCCACTTCATCGGAATTATCCACACACACACATTGGATTTGGCACAGGTTTTACGCCGGATTCCCTTCTTGGCGCAACCCAGCACTGTGACAAACTCACACACACACACTCACTCAAACGGCCAATTTGGCATGTCCAATCCACCTAACTTCCTCGCTCAGCCGGGGCTCAAACCAGAAACCTTCTTGCTGTGAGGTGACAGTACATTTTTAAAAAATTCATGTGCCTCGTAAAATCTTTAATCAAAATAATTTTCCTTATCTCTTGCAGCAACATCTCATCTCTAATGATGTGTTTACTGGCACGAGGGCGGGACAACCTGTCACTCACATGAGATCGACCAATAGAAAAGCATGACGATCCAATCAATTCCCAATGGACAAAATCAAATCTACATTTTTTCTTGTTCGAGAAGCTGTTTCACTCAGGTATACGTTACATTACGGGAGAAAACATCTATCTCTATCTCTTCTCCATTTCATTTCAACATTAATACTTAATTATTACCTGAGGCCAGCAAATTGTCCTGCCAGTTTACCAAGGGATAAAAAGGTAGCAGCTGTGAGTGTCACCATGCCTCTGATTTTCTTTGGTGAACTCTCACCCAGGTAGATGGCATGGACATTCCCTCCTAACCCTTGCAACAAAGAGTAAAAGTAAATCACAATAAACATCACTTCTTATTTTTACATCTTAGGTAATATTTATATAGAATACAGTCTGAAATACCTGCTATGAATCCAAATAGGAAGCGTGCTACAAGGATCAACTCAAATGAGTGTGTAGGTTTGCTAATGTACATGATTACTGTGGCCACAACTGCGATGGCGCTGTTCAACAGTGTGGTTCCTTTTCTAAAAGAAGAATTTGAACTGTAAATGAGCATCCTTTTTTTTTTTTACCCTGAAAATATTAAGTGCTACTTACCTTCCCAGATGACTGGTTAAGTATCGGACAGTCATGGAGCCAACGAGACCTCCAAAAGCATATAGAGCCACTACAGCAGACCAGATAAAGGTAACAGTCTTCTCTCCTGGAACATCTCCATAGTGATACGTCCAGCTGCTGTTAATAAAGCTCTGAATGTACTGTGGGCAAACAGATTCGAGACAAATCGTGAATTGATTCATACCTAAAGAGTACATATGATACTGAATTGACAATAGAAAAAATATACTTAAAATGTTGCTTTCTGGTAACACTTTATTTTACAGTGTCCTTGTTACACATTACATCTATTTACTATAGTAATAGTAATGGTAAATTATGCATAATTACAAGCAACTAAACCAAAACCCTACCCCTAACCATATAGTAAGTACATGTTGTTAATAAATATTACCCTGTACTTATATGCGTAATTACATGCATTCTTAAAAGTAAAGGTTCTATATAGAAATGTCAAGTTTAGTCAGTATTTTTTTTTTTTTCATTTTCAAGGACTTAGTTTGCTTCTCTTCGGTTACCTGTTTCCTTTGTTCTTGTTTCCCGCCACTATCAGTTGTCATGGATACTTGTTTAACAAACACACCTGTTTGTAGTTAAGTTTGTCACTATGTGTATTTAAGTTCCTCATATCCTTTCATTCCTTGTCTGGTATTGTTTGTGTGTAGCACATTGTTTCGTGTGTGTTCATTGTTATTGCATTGCCTGAGTTTTTATGTTAATAAATAAAGTTATATTTGAGTCTACCTCGCCCACCTTCTTCATCCCTGAGAAAAAATGTGACACAATACCAGACCTGACAGGAAGATGGGTTTTGCTGCCAAGTTCAGTGAATTAGCCCACGAGAACCTCTCTATCTTGGAGTGCTCCACCCTCTTTTGTCAGCTGGCTGAAAAAACAAACTTTAATGATGAGATAGTAAAATCTCTGTATTGGACAGTGGCTAACTATAGTCCCCTAGCATTACCGAACATGGAGAAAGGAGCCTGGAGATAGGTGATCCTATGATGTCTGCAGTGCGCTTACCCTCAGCTGATGCCAGCGTTAATGGCCACTGCAGAGCCACTTGCCCATGGCAGGAAAGGAGCCTGAGCCCACCTCAGACCTGGAGACCGCACTGACACCCGCCATGGACCCTGAGCCTATGCCAGTACCCGCAACGGAGCCAAAACATGCAGCCACATCTGTTCCGGAACCGAAAGTCGCTGCCCAGTCTGACCAGGTCTGTGAGCCGTCTTCTACACATGAGCCTGTGGGATGTTTAGAGGAGCTTGAGAATGATCCGCTGATTCCGCCTAGCTCAAGCCATCATCACTGCTGGCCCTGCCCAGCTCAAGGACTTCATCGCCGCTGGTCTTGCCCAGCTTAAAGACTTTATTGCTGTGGATAATACACCCACCCTGCCCTTCAGTCCCTCGGCTCCACTATTGGATTTACCATTCAAGTTGTGTCCGCCTCTGAGCTTCTAGGCACCAGCTCTGCCTTGGAGGGTGGATCCCCTGGCTTCACTTTGGGCCGCCATTCCCAAAACTCCACCTCGGCCCAACAAACAGTCGGCTCCACCTTGGCTCCTTGCCCCCTCGGCTTCACCTGGGACCGTTGTTGTCACAGCTCCACCGGGCTCCCTCGTCCCTCCGTCTCCACCTTGGTCAGACACCTCTCTGCCTGCGCCGCAGACTTCTGGGCCTCTCGCTGTACCTTGTTCCTCCAGCCCCTTCGGCTCCATCGGGCTCCTCCCTCCCTCCAGATCTGCCTTGGTCCTTGGTCACACCGGAGTCACCTCAGTCCATCGGCACCCTGCCTCAACCTCAAGTGCTCTTCTCTGTCTTATGTGTGTTCGTTGTTATTGCATTGGCTTTTCTTTTTCTTTATGTTAATAAATCAAGTTATATTTGGGTCTACTTCACCCACCTTCTTCATCCCTGGGATAAAACGTGACAAGAAACTTGAAGGGTTCTGTCAGGTGCTTCATATATAGAACCTTTTTGGGTTTCCCATCATTTTATAGATTTAGTTTTAATTTATTAATTTTGTTTTAATTCATTTTTATCAAGACATTCTTAAAACATAGTTCTTTTAAGAAATCTTCACTGAAAAGTTCTTTGGGGAATCCAAAATGGTTCTTTTATGCCATCACTACAAAACCCCCCTTTTGGAACCTTAAATTTTAACCATTGATGCCCATAAAGAAACTTTATTTTTCTAATTGTGAAGTACATTTTAATAATCTGAAAAGAACACTTTTTTCGCTATAATATAAAGTACCTTTTGTGTAATGGAAAGTTTCCATGGATGTTAAAGGGTCCATTTATACAAAAGGTTCTTTATAGTGGAAAAGGGTTCTTTATAGATTATTCAAATGTTCTTCACAATTTGAAAAACGTGGTTCTTTTAGAAACTTTTCACTGAAAGGTTCTTTGAGGAACCCAATTTTTTTCTGTGGCATCACTGTGAACCTCCCCCCATCCCCCCCCCCCCCCCCCCCTTATTTTTAAGAGAACCTTTTTGGCATAAAGAGTTTGAGTCAAGAATTATAGGGTTCTATCTAGAACCCATCTGAACCTTATTTCGAGTGGGAATAACAAGGAAACTGTAAAATCAAATGTAACCCTCATTCTTAATGTAATAACAGTGACAGAATAAACAGAAACACAAGTACGCACTGGAGACGGAGAGCTGATCGCTGTGAGATGAAATCCATTCTGAAATGATCCACCCAACCCCAGCACAATGATAAAGACAAGCGCTTTACCACCAACCTGAAATTATAGCCACAGTGTTCACTGACTACATTCATATTCAACATGTCATACTTTAGATAGTTTACATTAAACTACAAAACCAGCACAGAAGGGTTTCTCTAGTTCAAGAATGACAGAGCCACATTCTGAGTAAATGAGTAAACTTTGGTCAAGAGTTTAACTCTTCTTTAACTCTAAATGGACACAATATATCGTTCACAGAGACATTATCCAGCAATATACTTATCTTTACCATTATGATTATTTTGTTTAAATAATGAGGCAATAATTATGTATCCTTCTGTAATAGTTCAGATTTCATCTAGTTTCAAAGGTCTGGCAATAAAATTATCACATAGTAAAATGTTCCTACCAGTTCTTTCAACACGTTCTTCATGTTTATCTTCTTGTTTTGTGTCCACTGCTTCTCTTCAATAAATACAGCGTCATCGCTGTTAGGCATTTTAGGGAGGATTTTGATTAATTTTTGACACTAGAATGACTCGTCACATTTTGTCTTCTAAAAAGTATACCTCTATATATGAAGCATTTGCCTAGACTAAAATAGCTTTCTTTTAAATAAACCTATATGAAATGCATCATTTTGTGGAGTCATCTGAATATTGAATTTTGAATTACTAGCTGGCTAGCAGTGAACTTGACAGTCTAAATCAGGGGTTTTCAAACTGGGGGGCACAAGGGAATGCTATGGGGAGAATTTTAGAAAAAAAACTGTAAATATAAAAATAAATAAATAAATATATTTGATTAAAAATAAATGGATTAAAATAAATAAATGATTAAAATAATATACATTTTATGTAAATAAAAAACAAACAAACAAATTAATACATAATACATGTAACAGTACAGTACTATAAATGTAAAGTTACAGAAACTATTTTTTTCCCAAACATATTTTACACATATTTATATTATAAGTTCTCACGGTATATGTTTGGTCTTTATACATTAAAATATATAGCTTTTAAATTTTAGAATGAGGGTCCCCCGCACGAGGATGATCATATTTGGGGACCGACCGAGGCATGTAAAAGATTGAAAACACCAATATTAGTAGATGCAATATAACATACAGCCAGACGGGGGCAGTGTTATTTTTTGTTACATTGTTTGACTCTGCTTGACTGTCTTTACTCTGCGTCGTTGTCGCAAGCAGCAGGAAGTGAATTTACACAATTTTTTTTGTTTAGATTTCCCCCTAGTCATCGTTGCCACTGCTAGTTTGTCGTTATCGCTCCCAGCCATTACATATTCTCCAGTTCTTCTTTAGCTCTCTTTTAACTCTGCAAAAATGCCATTGGAAAACCTGGAGGAAGAGGGTTTACCTAAAAACCCCAATCTGAGAATAGCTCAGCTGAAGTTTTTACTGACTCACAGACAGGATGCTAAAGTGAAGAGCGAGCTGATGGACGCCATCAAACTCAACAGTGAGTTCATTCACTTACACATGCTGCTCGTTAAGCTGATATATTACAGAGTTTATGTATTACTGCAATATATGCACGAGCTTTGTAGTTTTCCTGCCATTTGGGGTTTAGTTAGCTTAACCAAGTAGCGCATTAGCTCATTAGCTGCTAATGTATTTGGTTGTGTATTTGATGAAGTACACATTTCTTCTGACGCTTTTGAATGTCGATTGTTAATTTTCTTAATTGCTAATTTGCTACATTATCATATAGGGTAATCCAGGGCCGATTGTCACTCTGTTTACACCTTTTTTTTTTTTTTGGATGCATTTATTAATAGTAATTTTCTGTAGTGACATGCCTGCCATGACTACAAAAAAAGCATATTGAGCTTTTTAATCGATATATTCATGTATTTAACGCACGTTGACCTTGTGTAACAACCCAAAATAACAGGGTATAGTCACACTATATGGGGTAAGTCGTCACAATGGGAACCTGCTGTTGTTAAATCATTATCATTATAAACTTTATAATTGTATACATTTACGTAGGTGTGATTAAAATGAAAAAGTTATCAATTTAATATAGTTCATTTTAATTTAATTCGAATAGATTAAATAAATACAAATGATATTAAAATGAAACAATACATATTACAGTACATTACTATAGTAAGTAGAAATAAATGAAGCTTATAGCTAATGTAACCTAACTAATTTTAGATTTATAATATTAATTTTTCGGTGTACAGATTGGGAGTTTATAAAAGATGGATGCCAAGTTTTTAATTTTTTGAAATGTATTTCTCTCTCACATCATTATATTTGGGAGTCTGTGAGATCTAAAATATTGAAAAGCCCTTATCTACTTTCTCTGCTGTTTCTCTTTGGATGTATTTCCTCTCATAATTGGGTGTATTATATAAGTGAAACTCCTAAAATGTGAATATGTTGATGATATGATACTCTGTTTTGTAGATATGGCCCCATACTATGAAGCTCTGTGTAAAGAGCTGAAATGGCTGGCAGACACGGATCTGTTGAGTAAGATGAAGAAAGCAAATGAGGACGAGCTGAAACGACTGGATGATGTTTTGGAAGATGCTGAGAAGAACCTCGGAGAGAGTGAGATCAGGGATGCCATGATGGCCAAAGCTGAATATCTCATACGCATCGGTGACAAGGTAAGAATTCACTAGGGATGGGCATTTCAAGCTAAAATAATATTCGAGCTAAAATAATATTCGATGATTCAAGCTAAAATAATATTCGATGATCGATAAATTAATCAATTATTATTCGAAAATTGCACCCCTCCTCCACATGCACGCACGCATGTATAGGCTACTCACACATAAACGGAGAGAGACCATTTACGCTTTAAATCTGTATGATAACAAACTGTTTAATTCATTGGGCGGGGTTCAGCTTCCATAGAAATAACTGAACTGAAAACGCTCACTCTGTGCCAGTGGACACGCACCATTATGAATGTCCGTGCGGCTGTGCGCATTTTACTTTCACTTTCAAATTAGCGCCAATTCGGGAGTGGCGATTTCTTGAATGATGGGTTCATTATTATTCTTAATGAAGAACACAACAACAAAACAGTACAATGACAAACTCACTAAAATGTGCGCTTTTACATTTCGCTTTGAAACCAAATTTTCCGCCGTTGTCTTGTCAGTCAACAGTGAGACGAAATGGGCGAAGTGAGCAATGTTCCCAGATTGGGTGGATGACTTCCAGCCCAAAAGCTCACCAAAACTCGCCCACTCCAACAAAAATCCACCCAAAACTTTAACTGTCAAAATAATGTGATAGGTTGATATGGACCATATTTAACTCCTTAAAACAAAATAATATAAAAATTGATAAATGTCCAAGAAAAACGGATCAAATCAGTGCAAACAGGCTACATTAAAGAGAATTACTAAATATGACTAAAATGTCCAGGTAGACTGTCAAAATGGCAATCAAGAAATTAACCAATACCCTCGGAAAAACACGTCCTTAGACATGCTCACACCAGTTAAAAATGATGATGATGATTCAAACAATTCCTGAAAGAACTGTGGACAGCATTTTCTGTTAAATAAAATTCATTTTTAGACCTGAACTAAGTATACACTGCATTTACAAGTTTGGGGTTAAGAATGTTTAAATGCTTTTGACCGAAGTCTTTCATGCTCACCAAGGCTGCATTTATTTGATCAAAAATACAGTAAAAATGGTAATATTGTGAAATTTCTATTTTGATACATTTTAAAATGTAATTTATTCCTGTGATGGTAAAGCTGAATTTTCAGCATCATTACTCTATATTTCAGTGTCACATGATCCTTCAGAAATTATTCTAATATGTTGATTTGTTGCTCTAGAAACATTTATCAATGTTGAAAACAGTTGTGCTGCTTAATATCTTAATATTTATTTGAAATAGAAATCTTTTGTAACATTATAAATGTCTTTACTGTCACTTTTGACATCCTTGTTGAATAAAAGTTTTTTAAAAGTTAAAAAAAAATCTTACTGACACTAAACTGAACAATGATTTTGTTTACATCTGTTGTTCTGCATGTTGCATCTCATCTGTTCAGCTAAATCTTGCACTTTTATTTCATCTTCATCTTTAAATCAACTAATAATATTTCTCTGCCTTTCCTTTAGGAAGGGGCCCTGACTGCCTTCAGGAAGACCTATGACAAGACTGTTGCGCTTGGTCATCGCTTAGATATCGTTTTTTACCTGCTGAGGATCGGCCTGTTTTATATGGACAATGACCTCATCACCCGCAACACTGAGAAAGCCAAAAGGTATGGTATAGGGTGCACTGTTCTTTTTAATGAACAAATGCATCTCAAGCTCAAATGTTGGCCTGACACTTTGCATGTATGAACAGTTTGATTGAAGAAGGTGGTGACTGGGACCGGAGGAATCGTCTGAAGGTGTATCAGGGCCTCTACTGTGTGGCCATTCGGGATTTCAAGCAGGCAGCAGAGCTCTTTCTGGACACCGTATCCACATTTACCTCGTATGAGCTTATGGACTACAAGACGTTTGTCACATACACCGTGTATGTGTGTATGATCGCACTGAAGAGGCCCGACCTGAGAGAGAAGGTAAGATTTGGCCTGTTGTGCTGATGGTTTTTTACAAATGAACAAATATGATTAAAGTCCTGCTTTGGGTTACAATGTTATGTTTTCAGAAAAGCCAGTGTTTACACTACTGTTCAGTAAAATGCATTTTTTTTTTTAATTAATACTTTGATTCAGCAAGGACTCATTAAAGGGTTAGTTCACCCAAAAATGAAAATAATGTCATTTATTACTCACCCTCATGCCGTTCCACACCCGTGAGACCTTCGTTAATCTTCGGAACGCAAATTAAGATATTTTTGTTGAAATCCGATGGCTCCGTGAGGCCTCCATAGCCGGCAATGACATTTCCTCTCTCAAGATCCATTAATGTACTAAAAACATATTTAAATCAGTTCATGTGAGTACAGTGGTTCAATATTAATATTATAAAGCAACGAGAGTATTTTTGGTGTGCCAAAAAAAACAAAATAATGACTTATTTAGTGATGGCCGATATCAAAACACTGCTTCATGAAGCTTCGGAGCGTTATGAATCAGCGTATTGAATCATGATTCGGATCGCGTGTCAAACTGCTGAAATCACATGACTTTGGTGCTCCGATCCGCTGATTCGACACGCTGATTCATTATGCTCCGAAGCTTCCTGAAGCAGTGTTTTGATATCGGCCATCACTATATAAGTCGTTATTTTGTTTTTTTTTTGGCGCACCAAAAATATTCTTGTCGCTTTATAATGTTGAACCACTGTACTCACATGAACTGATTTAAATGTTTTTAGCACCTTTATGGATCTTGAGAGACGAAATGTCATTGCTGGCTATGCAGGCCTCACTGAGCCAACTTGACCAAAAGTGAGAGTAAATACATGTATAATGTTTCAAATGATTTCTATTTAAAATAAATGATGTTCTTTTGAGCGTTCTATTCATCCTAAAAAAAGTATCACTGTTTCCACAAAAATATTAAGCAGCACAACTGTTTTCAACATTGATAGTAATAAGAAACGTTTCTTAATCACAAAATCGGCATATTAGAATGATTTCTGAAGAATCATGTGACTCTGAAGACTGGAGTAATAATGTTGAAAATTCAGCTTTGCCATCACAGGAATAAATTACATTTTAAAATATATTACGAAACAGACATTTTAATTTGTAGTAAAAACTACTGTTTTTAATGTGTTTTTTTGTCTTCAAATAGTACATATCTTCCTCAGTGCTTTAGAGCAGGGGTTTTTAAATACTTTTTGATGCCACAGACCCACAAACATGACCAATTTATACCGTGTAAGAAAAGTAGTGATTGTTTTTATGTTGGTTGCAAAATTAGCTTTTTGATTAACACTGAATATAAAAATATTATCATGAAAATATTCACTTTATATTAGATGTACAGTATATAGCTAAAGATAAGTATTTTCAGTTCAATTTATTAAAAGTTAATGATGGAGCTCTTATAAAATACTTTAATTTATTTTTTCCACTAGAAACTATAGCAAGATTTTTATCGATTTCTGTGTTAAACACTATGGCTACAGTTAAATCTAATAGAAATAAGCCAACAGAAGACTTGAAATATCTGTCTGTCTTTTAGGTGATTAAAGGTGCTGAGATCTTGGAGGTGTTGCACAGTTTACCTGCTGTCCGTCAGTACCTCTTCTCTCTGTACGAGTGCCGTTATTCTGTATTCTTCCAATCATTGGGTAAGTAAAATAATAGTGGAGCAGTCCAGTAGCTCACGTTAGAAACTTCTAAAGAACAATTGAAAAGAATGTTATTGCTTAACTCTCCACGCCCCACTTTAAGATGCTGTAAGATATATTATTTATTTGCAGTGTTTACTGAAAGTGCTTCTCCAAGCCTTCTGTCATTGTTTAAAAATGTGTTTCTTAGATGTTCCATCTGTTTCTCTTCTGTAGCTCGAGTGGAACAGGAGATGAAGCAAGACTGGTTGTTTGCTCCTCATTACCGTTACTATGTTCGAGAGATGCGCATCCTGGCCTACAGCCAGTTACTTGAATCCTACCGCTCCCTCACGCTGGGATACATGGCTGAAGCGTTTGGAGTCAGCACAGAGTTCATCGACCAGTACGCTCCCACATTCACATAAAGTTCTAGACTAAAACTTACATAAACATACATTTTCTACACTCACTTTGGTCTTTTTCTTTCCCAAGGGAACTGTCACGATTTATCGCTGCTGGCCGCTTACACTGCAAGATCGACAAAGTCAATGAGATTGTGGAAACCAATAGGTGAGCAACAAGACTTAAATGTTATGTGTCTATTAGTCATTTTAATCTCTGTTGGATTTATGGTTAACGCATGCCCGGTACACTTTGTACGATTCTGGGCTGTTCCAGATGAAAGATAACCAATTGTGGCGATTTCTGTGGTCGTGGCATCACACGCCAATACTAAACTGGTGTTTGGATGTAGAACACGGAAGCTCTGCACTGCTTGAAATGGATAGGAGAATGACAGGGTAGAGAAGAAATTATTGAATAAAGTAGTTATTTTTGCACACACTGTTCTCGTTGCTTCATAACATTAAGGTTGAACCACTGTAGTCACGATGACTATTTTAACATTGTCTGTACTTATTTGGACCTTGAATGTGGTAATTTCGTTGCTTTCTATGGGAGATTAAAAAAAAATCAGATTTCATCAAAAAATATGTTCCAAAGATGAACCAAGGTCTTATAGGTTTGGAATGACATGAGGGTGAGTAATTACAGAATTTTCATTTTTGGGTGAACTAACTCTTTTACTCTGCATTTGTCTTCCCCACCAGACCTGATAGTAAGAACTGGCAATACCAGGAAACCATAAAGAAAGGTGATCTCCTGCTTAACAGAGTGCAGAAGCTGTCCAGAGTGATCAACATGTAGTCCAGCATGTGGAAGTTGATCGATACCCATCTTTTGTGAGCAACCTGACTTTTGTTTTATGTACAGTATATAATAAAACTGAATTGGAAGAAACCATTGAATTTGTCTGTTGTGTGAGCGAATTGGAAAAGATGAGTCTGACACATTTTTCTTATAAATAACTGTATAAATTATTTTTTTTTTTTATATTTACAGAAACTTGTTACAAAACAAATATACTATACAATCTTTTCTTTAAATATTAAGTAAATCTACCCTACTGTGTTTGTTCATGAATTACATAGCAGCCAACACACAAAAGTCCAGCTGATCAAATGATTTGAATATGTATACAAAAAAAAAAAAAAAAAAATCAAAATATACACACTTGTACATAGGTTTATATGTAGAGGCTTCTTCCCCAAAAAGCAAACTGTTTCTATCTTCGATTCACATTCCAAACCTGTGGTGTTTAGTCAAACATCTTCACAAAGCTTTCATCTTCTGAAAACAGTGGAGTTACAATTTCAAGGTAAACAGTACATTTATCCACCTAAAACATTGGTTGAAATCACTGACTTAGCCACAAAAATATCTATCCCTCTCACTTTGAAAATTTCTAATATCAAAAGTAGTCATAAAAGAATACAAGGGACAGACGGGAAGCTTTTCTCATGTCAGTGTCAAGTGTTTCTCCTCTGCCATGCATTTCATCAATCAGTTACCGCTCTACTTGAAGGGGAAAAGGGCGACGTATGAGATTCCTAGGCAGGTTTAAAAAGTTTCTAAACCTTTATATAACATTCAAGTACTGCGGAAAAATGAATACATGAAAAAAAGCTCTGCCTAAACAACAGTCGATGAGAAACTAATTCAGGCACTTTCTCTTTTTGTCAGCGTTAAATAAAAGCAAATGAATAATTAAAAAGCAGTGTATCCAATTACAACATTTGGCAACAGTGGTGCACCTTTTGCAACTGTTTTGTTCCCTCTCCCAGTTAGAAAAGTCCTACAAAATACATCAGCCAGCCAGAAATCTTTTGCACAGTTGAACGGGCTATTTTGATCACATTCTCTGACCTCTTGGATTGAGATGGGGAGGCATCATGAGGGGGAAAAAAGCACTATTAACACCTAAAAAAATAATATATACGGTGGATGATTTCCCACTACTGTGGCAACAATCTGTCTGGGGGAACTCGGCATGTGACTTACAAGAAGCTGTGTTTGGATAGAGTGGCGTATTGCATTATCGGCTTGGCAGTGAACCACTTCTAATAATCTTAGAATGTTTCCATTTACTAAATAAATAATGATTTCAATTGTACCAAAATTTTTTACGAAAATGCCTGTGCAAAAATACATCTCCATATGTACAATTCTTTAACAAAATATGTATTCTGAAATAGGGATACTTCAATATTTGTATTCGGTTTCGTGTACGAAAAAGCCGAAGGAAAAAATACACACACAAGAAAAAACCCCGGAGAAAAAAAAATAATCATGCTCTACTTCTCAGCAACGATTGCTGACTGACATCAGTGGAGTTCAGGAATTTACAGGAGTTTTAAAAGAGAAGCCCCAACTTACACAACAAAATCCAGCTCAACATCTCTTCTGAAGTTCAACGAGCCAAAAAATGGATCTATTGCCTTTTGAAGTTGACAGACCCACAATGAAAATGAGATTTAAATCACAATGTCCAGCTACTAACCTCTTTAGGTTTGTGTCGCATCAATGCAGGAACGTTCGGTCGCAGTATAAGTTAGTGGTTATTTCATGAGATGGTGATGGCCAGACTACTGTATATGTGTCACAGTATTGAGAGTCATGAAGATGTCTACTCCACTGCTGAGATGATAGTGTGTCTGTAATGTTGGTCTATGGCTCAAAATCAACTAGCCATAAGCCCCTTTCTGAGACTGAAACGGCAAAAAACAATACCATGCCTAAGGCATTGACAACAGGAAATGGCTCTCCTACAATCATTTTCAAGCAAGACTGCAGATTTTAGTACATTAAGATTTCAGCACATGCTTCTTTAGTGCTACAATGGGAATTGGAGGAGAAGAAACGTCATCTGCTGTCTCTCATTTTGTTCCTGCAATTGTTTTCGCATGTGCTAAAAGCTTTACTGAATCAAGCCCTTAATGTACCTAAAACTGAATATTTGTGGTGTTTGAGTTTTTTTGGAGCTTCAAGAGACAACTTTTGCTCAGAGATTCAGTAAAGACATGCTAGGCTACTAACAATCCTGAAATTATTAAAATGAATGTGGTGGGGGGAAAAAAAATAAAAAAATCAAGTGCTTTAGCTAATGCAGGATGTTAAGAGTTCAAGTCAGGGTTGGATTTTTCAGTAAAAAAAAGGAATTTGAAGAAAGCAGCCCAAAATAACTCCTTCAGCTGAAGTTCCCTTGAAATAAAACAAAAATCAAAATTTAAGCATTAGTTTTTTTCTTTCTTTCCAAAAACAATGGAAAAATGGGTATGATAAATGGTATTTTGTTCTCTTTGCTATACATTTGCTAGCCTGTAAACGAAATGTGGTCTAAAAATGTCTAGTTTGCATAATCTTTAAGTTTAGGTTGCTCATGTTGAAACTCCACTCCTGTCATTGTGAGCGCATCTCGATCTTATTCAGCCTTCCAGTGAGAGATCATGTGTTATGATTAACTTAAGTTGATTGTGTGTCTACTGTAGGGATGTTCCTCTCCTGTACACTTCCTCCAAGGCTGAGTAGGATTTCAGTTTCCAGTATTCTCATATGTCCACACATACCGAAGAACATCGGTAAAGGAACTCATCTTGTTCGCGTTGCCCATCCCTCCTATGCTTGGTAGTGTTGGTGAGGCTACGTACCAGCCCAAATCTGTACCTTCAGACCCCAGCGCAAGTGCTCAGGCTGGGTAGCTCTACGCAGCAGGCGTTGTACCCAATGGTGCATTGTATAGATTCATTATAACCTCCGACAGGAGAACTATATCTCTCTGGCTTATTATCCTATCCCAGGAGAGTGCCCCTGCATGGCTTTGGGAGGAAATCCCCACGAAGGACATCAAATGGGCCACCCAGTGTGCATTCCACCCTGAGGATTGTGGGAAGAGTTAGAGAAAAAGAAGGCCTCGTGCAGAGTGGCATGAGGGGGCTGAGGGAGCTCTGGGTCCAGCCTACTGCTCAGCACGCTCAGAGCCTCCACACCGGTGTCAGGGACGAGCCTTTGGCTGCGGGAAACACACAAGTGCAGAAATGTAATGTGTAGGAGGACAAGAGACAATATTACATTCTGAACAAAAACTGAAGTAACCGGATGATGCAAACAAACTAACCTGATGTATGAGTGAATTGTTAGGGAGCCCTGGTGGTCCAGGTATAGAGCGAGCGTGCTTGCTGTGGATGTTGTTGATTGATGGAGACTTGGCCATTTTGGGCCTGCCAGGACCTTGTCCTCCTCCCCCTCCTGCTCCAGACGCTGTCAAAGTCATTACAAAATTTGATAAGAGATGGCACTTTAGAATCAAGTAAACAGTCAACAAATGAATTTTGGTTTATAGTGTTTCTAGGACTTGATGAAGATATCAATCCAGAAAAGTCAGCCTGACAGTTCAGTACGTCTCTGTAAATTTAAGGGAATTTTGAAGAGCGGTGATTCAAATGCATTAAAGCTCATGTAAAATTTAACAAAAACTTACAAGTAAACCGAAATGAAACAGAACCCAATTTAAATGTAACCTGAAATTGAAAAGCAACCAGATCAAAATTCATCCAGAAACTGGATTAATACAAAAATTACATCAGAGTCTAGATGAAACTAAACTGAAATGAATCTGAAACTGCATGAAAGATAACTCATATGAAACTGAAACTGGATTAAACATACTAAAGTGAAATAGATATGTATCAAAACTAAACACTGAAAAAATAAGCTGAAATGAAATAGACTAAAAATAGAAACTGGACTAACATGAAAATTACATTAGAGTCTAGATTAAAGTTAAACTGAAATAAAAAAGTGTATTGAAACCAATATGAGATGAAACTGGCATGAAACAGGAACCAAATTAAATCTGAAGTAAAAAAAAAGGATCAAAAATAAACTCATTTGAATCTGAAACTGTATTAATACTAAAATCAAGTAAAATAGTAAATGGATCAAAACTAAACTAAACTGCAATGAAACAGAAACCAAATTAAAACCAAAAAGAAATTAAATGGAATCTGGATTAAAAATGAGATGAAAACCCAAATCTAAAAACTATACATATCAAATAAAACCTGGATTGATACTAAAATGACATTAGACAGAGTCTGATTTGGACTAAAACCAAATTGAGATAAAACAGAAACCAGATTAAAACTAAACTGAAATGAAACCGGAAACAAATTAAGTGAAACTTAAATGAAACAACTAGATCAAAACTAAACTCAAATGAAGCAAGAATCTGGATTGAAAAAAAAATAATAATAAAACAGTGAATCTGCATTGATAAGTTGTATGGACCTGTGCTGTTGAGGCTACTTGAGCCAGGCGAACCCTTCCTCCTTTTGGCTTCTAGACGTGCATCTGTGTGATGATCGCTGCTCTGGTGAACAAATGGCCCGAGGGAGAGGGTGGAGTCGCTGCTGTTCATCACCACACTCATGCGTTTAATGGACTCGGCAGGGCTGCCAGAAGGAGGGCCGCGACCTGTCGACTCCTGCTTCAAGCTCAGAGAGTTGGCCCTGCCTGGGGTGCAGTTTACCCCCACACTGTACACCCCACTGTGGGATGATGACGATGCTGATGACGATGAAGACGAAGAGGGGGTGGAGGCGAGCGAGGAGTGGTAGGCACTGCCCAGGCTGCCCGCGTTTACTGCACAGTTCTTCTTAAAAGATGAAGATGAGGAAGATTCAGAGGTGTAATTGCTATGGGAGGTTAGCAAGGAACTGTTTTTCCGCTTCTTGCCCGAACTGAGGCTACCGCTCGCACTTCCGCTGACGCTAACGCTGCTATTATTACTACCCTTGATGATAGAGTTACTTAGGCTGGAGGATGGCTCCCGAGCCCTGAAGGACTTTGTACCAGATCGGGATTTAAGGGGTCGGTTGGAGCCCAACGAGGGTAGCGAGGACAAGTGGGCTGAAGGCATCTGGGGTGATGAGGCTGACACTTGTCTAGAAGCGCCACTGTAGGCGGGCTGCTCAGTTGCGGAGGCTTGCGGAGAAGAGCGGGCGTTCAGGGTGGTGCCGTACGACAGGACCGGCTTGCTATCATAAGGCGGTGGCGAAGACAGGCTGAGAAAGCCTGCGGATATGGAGGAGGATGAGGAAGAATGGGAATTTGTGCTTGTCCGGTGAGAGGCTGTTGGTGCTGTTGCAGAGTTCTCCAACGCCAGAGGGATTTTCCTACAAAGTAAACGGAAGAAATCACAATTAGGACTGTGTTCATCAGAAAAACAGCTGCTTGTAGGAAGGGTCTCAACACACTCACTTCCACATTTGTGAGTTGACATGCTTGTCCAGCATGGTGGTGAGAGCACACCGTACTTGATCCCAGCGCCGGTCAAATGCGTAACATCCTCTACCGTACAATCGACTTCCAAAAGTGCAGTACTGGTGAGAGTCAGAACACGAAGAGTACATTTATACAAAGTTATACCGAATGTTCTCTTCAGGCATTCAGATGAAGGCTGACTCAACTCACATTTGCCACAAAATTGGATTCAAATGAGGACCTGGATATTAATTTAAACTCATTTTAAAATAGCTTAGTGATTCAAAAGCTGAAAATAAATGCAAGTGACTTTTTAAGCAGGCACTTGAGTTGGAGAAATTCACCACTTCAAAAAAAAAAAAAAAAAAAAAAAAAAACACTCCCTAACACTTTAAGATTACAAGGCTTCTTGTACTTACAGAAGCTGGTCGTGGGTGGTAACCCGAATAATGGCAGTCCAGTTTCTCTGTGGCTTCCTCCCTCTCTTCATTCTCCCCCTCGTCACTGGAGAGGCGGCTGCTCTCAGTACCAACAGGGGCCGAGTGAGAGTGGTGGGCCTGGTCGTGGGCCATGGCTGGGTCTCCTCCACTGTGAGAGTTACTGTTGTTGAGTCTGAAGATAAAGAAGAGCACGTTAATATTTGTCCCAAACAAAAACAAGTGGAGATGACTGTAAACTACCACATTTGGCTAATCAATCATACAGTAAGCTGATTTAGAGGAAAAAGTGGGGCAGAATGAAGCAACTCACCGTGGAAGCCCAGAATTATGAGGTTTGGGTTTGCTGAGGGGCAAAGGCTTGGTGGCATCAGCAGTGCCATTGCCATGGGAGACCAGGTGAGGGTCTTGTGAGGGGCGGGTGGGGGGAGGGTGAGGTTCCCTGAGAGGGGGTGCTGGGTGTGAGGGGTCCAACCTGAACTGCAACTCCTTGTCGCGCGCTTTGCTCTTGTGCTCAGCGAGCAGCGTGTCAAAGCGTTGCCGCCGCCCAAGCACCGCCCTCCTCTGGCTTATGGAATGTGTCTGTGGAGAAATGGGGTGATATTTAATGGTTCAGTCAATCAATAAAACGTTTGGTTCACTTACTCATTAGGGATGTCCTTGAGATGCACTATACTGCAATATATTGGTGACCATAATGATATCGGCCAAGATAATTCTGATTAGGAAGATACTCAGAAATTCAGGTTTAAAGTATGATTTAAAAAGTCTGAATGTCTTATATATTGATTATTAACATAAAAATAATAACTGCCTATTTGTATGCACCAAAATGTCCATAGTGCATCCCTAATTTCAACTCAAAACGTATTGCAAAGTGTAAGGTGGCGTACCTTGCATGTTAAGGATCTTGTGCATGGCTTATGTGCAGTCATATCCATAACCCCACAATGGATATCTGGATTAAACTCTCGCTCTAGAAGAAAAATATCATAACAGAACACATAAAGGTCAAGAAAAGGATTGTATTTTTTTTTTCAACAGAATTTTTTTAAACAAAAACCAAATATACAGTAGTAGCAGTGAGTAATAGCATTTACCTTGTCTCTTGTACACGTGCCTTCTGCTACTGGCACTGCTGCTGTCCGGTTTCTTGTCTTGAGACGAGAGGTGTCCCTTTCCATTGGGGATCTGACCAGGGGCCAGCTGTGGAGCCTTTGGTATGGAGGGGAAGTTAAGGCCTGACTTCAGGGGAGAGGTGCTCACAGTATTGGAGGACGAGGAGGAGGAGGTGGAAGAAGAGGCGGGCACATGGGGGAGTTTGGCTGAAGATTCCACCTTCAGATGGACCTTCTCTACTTTGACAGCAGGACTTGAGCTGGGAGGCAGAGAAATAAAGACAGTCTTATATTGTACCAAAGGTGGGTGTGTTTCAGATTACATCTTTTGTGTTACGTAAGAATGGGCTGATTATCTTAACGAATTTATCCATTAAATTCACTTACACTCCATCAAAACACACACATACACACCTCTCTTCTTGCAGCACCCTGTAGGGGAAGTGAGGCTTCCTGTGAGGCAGCTTCTCTTTGGTTGGTTTGTAGATTTTAGTGGGGATGCTGCTGTTTGTGCTGGAGGGGCGTGCCAGTGTGCTTCCACTGACGGCCCCACCCCCAACTCCGCCCCCAATGCTGCCCTTATTTCGAGAGATTGCGAATGCAGCAGAGGCGGCATAGCTGGATGGGGGCTTGCTGCTGGAGCTGTGTCTTCTCTCTGAGGGGCGAGACATTTGAAAGATTTTACCCTTCAAATGCTCAATGTTTAAAGGCAAAAAGTACATAAACATGTATGATGTCTAGCAGGGTAATGGCAGTTATGTTTTTTTTATTTTATTTTAATTGTATTTTACTTTAGTTTTCACTATCATTTGTAGTTTTAATTTATTGTTTTTCTTTCAGTTTATTTATTTTTTTATTTTAATTTTAAGGCTGCCAAAGTTAATAACTGGTAACATTTTTTTTTTTTTCGCATAAAATTTCTCAACATTCCAGCATTATTGACATTTAGTGGCATTTTCATGTTTAATGCAGGTGGGTTGTGAATGTTTCAAGATGTATTATATAACTGTCAAAAAACTAAAAAAAACTAATTATTTTAAAAGTTATTTGTCATGAAAATGTTTGTTTCAGTTTTTCTTAGTTAACAATATCATGTAAATCTTTTTTGTATTCTGTTAGTGTCACAAAAATGATGAACTTTTTTTGAGTTTCAGTGTCAAAAAAGCAAAGACTGAGGAAAATAAATGAGACAAGCAAGAGAGAGGAAAAGCAAGGGACAAATATATGCTTAACTTTTGGAGTTTGACAAAGAGCTTTAGACCAAAAAATCTTTGTCTAGCTTTGCACTTCGTCCACGACAACAATTTTAAAGGATAGTTTACATCATCTGTAGTTAATCTAAGGAGATTAATACTCAGACGCACAGACACTCTCCTCTTCTAAATAAACACCTTTGCTCTCTCGCAGTCGCAAACAAACGACTCTGTCTCCGGCCTGTCAAAAGCACACAGTCCTGCTGCTCCGGCCCAGTGTTTGTCACCAAGCCCTCCAGCAAACCAGGGGCAAACGTGCACGCACACACACACACACACACACGCTTTAGTCTGATGTCCCACCAGTGTTTATCTGTGCTGATAAATCTACAGCAAATAACATAAATAAAAGAAAAGAAAAACACCAGGAAGAAATCCTTGACTTATTTATTTCTCACAGAGGCTTGTGGCTTCTTGCCGGATTGTTGGCGCTGCTCCGAGAAAGTGAGCCAACAGCAATTTGAGTAACCAAAGGCCCAATCGACAAAGCCCCAATTAGACCACAACAGTTTGCGATATCATTTTGCCCCATGTTGAAAAGCAATCTGGGACTGTTGTAAGGAAACTGTACACCAAATACTGCAACCTGACAAATGACCACAAGGAACTACCGACATAAAATCAAGAGCCTCGTGCAAAAGAAGGACGATCAGCGTGGATAAAGGCACAGTGTAACTGACAAAAATCAATAAAAAAAAGAAAAGAAAATCTCAACATTTCATTATCGATTTGTCATCTTTCGCAATAGTAAAAAAAGAATACTTCTACTTAAACGCATTTGAAAAATGACGGAGGCTACAAACAATCTAATCAAGTGCTCTTACAGTGTGTTTGAGAGTTTATTTAAAATATTTCCACTTTGCAAATCTATCAGCAAACTTCAAATACGTCAGAGTGAGTAACATAACTGTCAATCAAGCAGAGAATAGAGAAAGGGGGTGTAATTATTTAAATTAAACAATATCTGTTGAACATCAAATTTAGCTTTTGAATGAACCATAATTAAATATATAACACAGCTAATGATAATTACAATGTATATGAACAGTAATTTTAAGTAAATTTGAGACTACTAAAAAACTAAAAGTAATCACTTCACCATCAGATGCTGCTGTCAAACTGTTTTATTTTTGTTTTTTTCATCTCCACTTCATATTGTATAGTCTAGGGTTGCACCCTAATAGTCAACTAAAGGCCCCGATATACTTCAAGTGAAATCGAAGAATGAACTGGTGTGATATCATTTCGAACAAAATCAGGGCAAAACGAATTTCGTTTTTTGTGTTCAGTTCAGGAGTTTGAAACAGCTTGGCAAAGCAAAATTTCCAGAAAAGCTTGCTCTGGCTAGTAAACACCTTCAAACTACCATTGGTCTGTGGTGATTACATTATAAGTAGGTGTGGCTCTGAGGCTCCGCCTTTTTTGATGTGAAAATCTCATATCTTCTGTTCAGTACCTCAAGATCATGAGTATAAACATGAACACACTGGAAAGCCACTTTATAGTAGAAAACGAAGTTGTAATTCTAATTAAAAGAGACGAACTTCTTTTTACCCTAAAGTAAAGAACAAAAAATAACTTCTTATATTGGGGCCTTAAAAGTTAATTGACAAGATGAGGACTTCACCAGGAATTCAAGCAGTCTATGACGGACAGATCACTAACAAGATCTGTATGTCAATTAGGAAATCCAAACGTTTGCCTATAATTTATCGACCTCAATCATAGCCAAAGCAGTATATACTTGAGTAATTAAATTAATATCATAAAAATGCAAATAGTCGACTACAAAAATCTTTAGTTGGGGGCAGCCCTAGTAAACTCTACTGAATTCACTTCAAAGACTTTAATTTCAACATTGTTTGAAGGACAGCAAAATTTAATATCCAATCAGCTAATCAGCTGAGGTCCAATGTGACTGCAAAACCCCACAGTATCCACAAATTAATATAATGAAAGTGAAGGATAATGTACAGTCAGCTGGTCAATTTCAGCACAGGAAAAGTTGAGCCCATTTTAAACTGATGAATGTTGTGAAGGAATCAAATTCATTTCTTATTATTCTTAAAGGCTTTTTGTATAGCTGAATGTGTAAACAGCTTGTAGCGAAACGGAAAATGAGACATTCCCTGACTTCCTAGGTTGTCTAAGAAAGCCTGTAGACTGATTTTTATGTGAAGGACTCGGGCTGGTTTCACCGGGAAAATCCAAAGGATATGACGGTTGTGCTGCAAAGGTATTCCCAAATTTTTACTTCTAAGCGAAGAACAGAAAAGAACTTCGCCATGAGTATATCGGGGGCTTGAATCACGTTCAGTCTCTTCACTACAAATGAAAAACGGAAATAATAGGGAGATTATATATATATATATATATATATATATATATATAAACCTGAAAGCATTGTTTATTTTATTTGTATCTTAGCTCTCATGTATTTATTTGTGCTGTTTCTTCTTTCTAGTTAGATTATTTGTTTTTATTTTCTTTATCTTTATTTAACAATTGTCCTATTTTTTACGGAACATAGCAAATACCGAACTGTACCGAAACTGTGACACTAAAACCGTGATACAAACCGAACTGTGAGAAATCCAAACCGTCCCACCCCTAATATATATATATATATATATATATATATATATATATATATATATATTACTCGAAATTGTCACTAGGGCCAATCCTTTTCTAAATCATTTTTAAAATGTATTTGCATTTCTGATTGCAGATTCATATGTACTTTGCAATACATGTTCCTTAGTACCACAGCTTGTTTCAGCTCATTATGATTTATTAATCCTCATCTCGGATAAGCACTTGCCAGAACTAGATTCTTCCCTACACTATTAGTCAAGCACTTGAACATTTAAAAGTTTCATGGTCTGTGTAGTTAATCTGCTCATTAATCTTTCAGTCTCCTCCAGAATAAAAGAGTCCCAGTGTTCATAAAAAAACTCTCACCGCTAGAGTGAGTGATTGTGTAATGATCTCTAAAAAAAAAAACTGCAGGAGAACTGGCTCAGTCCAAGCGCAATAAACAGATCATACTGTGGAATATTTGAACATCAATGCCGTCCCGAAAAAACTGATCTTCTGGAAGTTGAACAGAGCGTCAAGTGCACTGATGTCGACATGTTTTGGCTCTCTCAAGAGTGCTGCAACTTTCACAATCTGCACAAATTCTGAGTCCTGTGACATGTTTTTGGATTCAGTTATGGCTACGGGAAATCTTCCAATCAAAGAACAGTTTTTATTTTGGGTTCTAATAACCCGTGAACAGCTGCACTGTGTCATGAATGGTTCATGAATGTTTGTGTACACTATAGGCACTAGGCAGACAGTTTTACAAAATTTGTCGCTTTGAGTGTAACTAAAATATTTATATATAATAATAAAAAAAATAATGAAAAAAGGCTATGTATGCACAATTTTAAAAGTAAAATTAATTTTTTTTTTTTTTTTTTAAATAAATGGTTACATTTTCAGGTTTCATTAATAAAAAATTCTGATTTGACAAATTTTGTAATTATGTTTTGAACTGTGACAGTGATACTACTAAGAAATTAGAGCTAAAAGATCTAAAGGCCAAAAAACACACTGACATAAAAAAAAAAAAAATGCAGAAAATAAAATAGCAAACAAAATGGTGTGTTAAAAAACAACAAACATGCCAGTATATAACTTGAACTTAAATTGGATGTTATATGCCCTGCAGACTTAAAGGCAAACCAACGCAGATGCACAATGCAGATGCCCTACTTTACAGCATGCTTAAAAAGCATTTTGCAACTGGGACTTAATGACAATTTGTCTCCCCCTTGTGGCCAATGCTGAAATAAGTTAAAGTGCACCAGCTTTCAATACAGAATCTTAGGGTGTGTTCACACTTGTCAGGTTTGATTCGATTAAAACGATCTCTGGTATGATTGCTCTGTTAGTGCAATTTGAATAAGTGTGAACGCTGCCATCCTAACCCTGGTGTGCATTAAACAAGTGGACAGAGACCGCTGAAAAGGTGGGTCTCGGTCTGCTTCTAAATAAACTCTGGTTCGACTGAAATATGAATGGACCAAAGACATCTAAATGAACCAAAACAGGATGTGATGTCACAAAATGAGACCCTAAAAAGGACAGAATGCTCAAGCATACCTGGTTCTTCTCATCATAGGAGCTACTCTGCCCATCACAGGCATCAGAAACATGTCCCCTTACTGCAGATCTTAGCTTGTGTGAAACAGGAATTCCTGGTGCTGTTTTGACTCCTTTACACATTTTCTAAGCTCTTCATAAGTTCTTAGCTGGTAAATATACCATCATTTGTACGCACATATATCGAGCGTGTTTAGCCCAGCACACGGCATTGATTTGGATTTTCTGAAGGTTTTTGTCGTAATATATACTTCATAAAAGCCTTTTTGTTTTTTATCTTTAGGTTTGGTCTTAAAAATGACAGTGTGAACGCTAAGCGAACCAGGACCAAATGTATTATTTTCTTTTTTGGTCTGAACCTAAAGAACTGAACTACAAGTCTGAACACCCTTAAAACAACAAATTGACTCAGTATCAGGTAATGGAGACTTTCATTCAAGGTTAATTATTGTGTACAGAGAAACAGCTGGGACAAAGCAAGACCTTGACTGGGCCAAATGTTTTCAAAATAAAAATAAAAATGAAACCACTTTTAACACAAATTTTCATAGAAAAGAAAAAGACCCCAGCTGCATTTTAGAAGCCATCTACAACCATTTGATTGACACCACTTTCTTGAAATTTGCAGAAATGCTGAAAGATTGATGTATTTTGCAATGTTCATGTGCTAAAATAAATGATACAGTGTTAAAACACTGTTGACACATTTTAAATGGCTCAGAAATAAATAAATAAAAACCCAAAGTAAACAATTTTCCTCAAAATACAGATCAGAGGTATACTGAAATGGGAGTGATTTTATTTTATTTTTTATTCCTGAAATTTTCTGACGTCTTACGGGAGGTTTTACGTGCTAGATTGAATAAAACAGCACAGACGTGCTGACTAAAAAGAGCACATCAAATATTAACTTGAGGATAGTAAACAGAACTCTGGCGGTGGGTATCAAAGGCTTGTGTTCTTCCCTCTTCATGTTATGATAGTCGAGGCAGAGCAGAGGTGGGGGCGGGAGGGATTTCTGTCTTAATTCCCTCGAGTGAGATAAGATTTTTCTAAAACACCTCTATTGAAGACAGCAGAGAGAGAAAGGCAGAGAGTAAGTCAACTGTGGAGAACAGAAGGTGGTCTTACCGTAGTGTGCTTGGAAGGCCTGGGGTTTGACTACCTGACTGCAGTGGCTGCACATGACCAGGTAGAAGTCATCCTGTGCAGGACATTGGCCAAAGATGGGCATATCTGCGAAAACACACACAAACACTCATTAGCAGGTCAAAATACCATGTTTCCTGCTCTTCAGACAAGCAGGCAAATTTAACAGCGCAGTTAGACATGTAGCTACTTGCATGACTGTAAAAGCTAATATTATAAATCTGCTTATTAGAAAAACCTATATGAATGAAATATGGCTTTTCTCTCTTCTCTCTTCAGCTGACAGAATAACTGACAAATAAATAAACTGTTTATTATTGTTTAGTTAATGAGTTTAAATTTTTTAAGCATTCAAAGCAAATGGACTAAGAAACCATTTGAAAACATTTCATGTTTTATCATTATATTGTTTGTTGTTACACAGCCGTTTTGGGGTCAGATTTTTTTTTTTTTTTTTCTCTTAAATTAATATTTTTCTGTGCTATGATTATACAGCGATAATGCTGAAAATTCAGGTTTGCTATCACAGGAATAAATTACATTTTAAAATATTAAAATAAAGTTATTTTAAATTGCAAAACAATATTTCACAATAATTATTACTGTATTTTGATCAAATACATGCAGTCTTGGTAACTTGGTGGACTTCTTTCAAAAACTAACAAACAAAAAACCTTATAAATCTCAAACTTTTTAATTGTAGACTACAATTAACAAAATTTTTAAATGAAGTAAACATCAAAATCATGTTACACTTAACTATACTGTATATTACAGATCAAATTTATTTGTGTTGCTTGTTCTTGTGCAGCTTTCGCTTTCAGTGTGGACAGACAAATTACTTCTTTCTGTAATCATGTCACTCATGATTAGGACAATCATGTAATCGAGTGTAAGATGCATGTAGATTCTGACCTAACCAGTGAATGGAGCCTGAACTGAATCTTTATAATCTTGCTATCAGATCATACACAGACAAAATGCCCTTGATGCACAGACAAAAGTACACTTGCTTTCATAATGCACAACGTTAATAAACAGTGTCTGCCCACTACACTCTGTTCAGTTTATCAACGGCCCGGTTCAGGTGAGGCCACCCAGGCTGTTCTGGGGACGTTCCGGGAAAAGCGTCTGGGTGAGTTCATGTGGTGCAGGGGGTCACTCGCAGCAGCGCTACTCTGTTTTCATAAGAAAGGAAACAAATAAGTGATAAGGGATAGCCAGCTACTGCGCCAGCGTTTCAAAGGTTGCCTGGGGAGGGGGTCCTCTGGCGAGAGAGGTGTGTGGGAGAGCCAGTGAGGAAAAGAGTAATTGAGTGGGAGAGCAAGGAGAAGAAAGAAAGCGAGATTGCAGATTAAGAGTGGCAGTTGTAAAGTTGTGAAATCTGCAAGGCCAAAAGATTATAAATAAGCAAGCTAGGAGAACCGTACAGTAGGTGGCATTTGGCTTTCAATATACATACTTTTAGAAAGTGCTCGGAATTGACAGGAGAGTTAGTGGAAAACAGTCTACCCAAACCACACAAATAACTGCACTGAAAATAGATAAAAGCTGTCAAAAAAATATCTGCACATTAAAAAAAAGAAAAGAAAATGGCTCCTATTCTTAGCTATTTAGCATGGCTTAATGTGGACCTCGCTCCAAATCCAAACTACCTGTTCCGTATGCTCTGAGAAAACGTCTAAAATACTTGACCTGGCTTGAAGTCAACAACATGCAAATGACCATTTTCTAAGAAAACAGATTCTATGCTGAACCAAGGAAAACAACATTTGTTTATGGGTAAAACATTCAAATAATCTGTGAGATTTGAAAATGGCACCGAAGTCACTGTAATGTAATTTTTTTTTTCAATATCAATAAACACACCTAAAGCTGTTTATTTAATTAATTAAAATATAAAAATGTGAAATCACATTTCACTCTGACAAATAAGTAAACATCCAAAACAATTTAATTTAACAATTTTTTTCACGCAAATGGACAAAGAAAGGCACATTTTTAATGCTTCATGAAAATGCAATTTAAATGTTTATCAATATCAATATACAAAATTCTTAAAAATTAATGAAATAAAAAAAAAAAAAAAAACACTACTCATAACTATATTGTATACTATAGACCAAATTTCTTCATTTTTTCCACCTAATAAAACTTCTGATCCAAGCTAATGCTACAAAATCAGAGATTTGGTGGTTTCGATTCAGGTGTCTGTCTGCCTTTATAATTAATCATAAAAGAAAAATGCTACATCAGTTATTTATCATGACTGTAAAAATGGGTTTTGAATCATGACCTAGCAGCTGACATGTTGAGCCATGGTGCTAATGCAGGAGATGTGGGTTTGATTCTAGCTAGTGTTCTTTTTTAAAGAATGATATTCATTAAGAAAAATGCTACAAGATCCATTTTTCACCATGTTGTTGAGAATGTGTTTGTGTGAAACATGGCTTAGCAGTTGACATGATGAGCCTTGGAGCTCAAGTGAGATGTTTAGAATGATTTAATTCTGGCTTTTTTAACTATAAATTAAAAATGCTACAATGTCAGATATTCACCATGGCATTGAGAATGTCTTTGGGATAGAACTGAGGCCTAGCAGTGGAATGATGAGTCTTGGTGCTCATGCAAGAGATGTAGATTTGTTTCTGGCTGATTTCAAAACACTGCTTCAGTAAGCTTCAGAGCATTATGAATCTTTTGTGTCGAATCATGATTCGGATTGTGTGTCAAACCGCCAAACTGCTGAAATCACGTGACTTTGGTAATCCGAACCGCTGATTCGAACCGAAGATTCATAACGCTCTGAAGCTTCATGAAGCAGTGTTTTGAAATCAGCCATCACTATATAAGTCGTTATTTTGTTTTTTTTGGTACACAAAAAATATTCTTGTGGCTTTATAATATTAATATTGAACCACTGTACTCACATGAACTGATTTAAATATGTTTTTAGTACATTTATGGATATTGAGAGAGGAAATGTCATTGCTCCCTATGCAAGCCACACTGAGCCATCGGATTTCAACAAAAATACCTTAATTTGCGTTCTGAAGATTAACAAAGGTCTTATGGGTGTGGAATGGCATGAGGGTGAGTAATAAATGACATTATTTTCATTTTTGGGTGAACTAACCCTTTAACTTGCAACACCTTTTGTAATCACTTCATAAACAAACATAAACCAAAGGGGTAAATGAGCAGCAAGCATTATATTCAGAAGTGTTTTGTCGGCTGAAGATGTGGAGCTCAGAGAGGCACTAACTGTCCATTAGTCTGAGAGCCAGGAGGTTAATTAGTGTGAGTGATTAAGTGAGGGGACAAGAGCAGCGCTGTGGCTGCTGTTCTACTGCAGCTCCTTCACGCAGAGACACAAGGACACTCCAAAAAACATCACAGCCTGAAAAGATGCCATCGAATCGTCAGCGTCACCCGGGTGTACCTGTGCTGCTCTCACAGTAATCACCGCCAATCAGGACAATAGCCTCTTTAGGAATTCACTAAAGATACCAATCAAGAAGCAGATAACCAGGGCTAGGATTCTGATCCAAAGCTATGCTGATTTAAGATGTTTGCAAATCTAAATCTTGTCATCTTATTAGAGATAAACAAATGCACTACCAGTCAAAAGTTTGGACACGGTAAGATTTTTAATGTTTTTAAAAGAAGCTTCGTCTGCTCACCAAGGCTGCATTTATTTAATTAAATTAAAAATACAGTAAAAACAGTAATATTGTGAAATATTATTACAATTTAACATAACTGTTTTCTGTTTGCATATATTTTATAAAGTAATTTATTCCTGTGATCAAGGCTGAATTTTCAGCATCATTACTCCAGTCTTCAGTGTCACATGATCCTTCAGAAATCATTCTAATATGCTGATCTGCTGCTCAAGAAACATTTATTGTGTACAATTGTACAAAATATTTGTGTACAATGTGTTTTTTTTTTTTTTTTTTTTTTCAGGATTCTTTGATTAATAGAAAGTTCAAAAGAACAGCATTTATTTGAAATATAATCTTTTGTAACATTATAAATGTTTTTACTGTCACTTTTGATCGATTTAATGCATCCTTGCTGAATAAAAGTATTAATTTCTTTTCAAAAAAATAAAAATAAAAATTCTTACTGACCCCAAACTTTTGAACGGTAGTGTATAATGTTACAAAAGCTTTGTATTTCAGATAAATGCTGTTCTTTTGAACTTTCTATTCATCAAGGAATCCTGAAAAAAAGGTAACGGTTTTCAACATTGATAATAATCATAAATGTTTCTTGAGCAGCAAATCAGCATATTAGAATGATTTCTGAAGGATCATGTGACACTGAAGACTGGAGTAATGATGCTGAAAATTCAGCTTTGATCACAGGAATAAATTACTTTATAAAATATATTCAAACAGAAAAATCTTACAGATTCCAAACTTTTGACTGATAGTGTATACGGCACACTGACATTTATCTTTCCATTATTAATCAAATTAAACGTGACAGTGCCTGCCTTGTCTTTGTAGGTTTATTATAGCTGGGTAAAAGTAACTGAACAAGTTTGGTCTTGTTCACGGAAATGACTATATAATATTAAAAACAGCTCTTTGTTTTTAGTCTCTAAAAACATCATTGTGTGAGTGCAACCAAACAAAACAATTCAAAAGGAGAAGTGCGATCTGATAACAAAAGGTCAAACAGGAAAAATGAATATCACTTTATCAAATATCAGTCTATGCATTTAGGTGTATGTTAAAGAAATTTTGATCAGTATCTCACATTTGTGAACATTTAGTTTGTTAATAAACTTCCTTTCAAATGTTTGTGGACTGTAAGATTGTTTGTTTTTGAAAAAAGTCTCATGCTCACCAAGGCAGAATAAAGTAAAAGCAGTGATATTGTGAAATATTGTTATAATTTAAAATAACTATTTTCTAATTTAGTACATTTAAAAATTTAATTTATTCCTGTGATAGCAAAGCTGTATTGTCAACATCAATACTCCAGTCTTTCTTCAGTGTCACATGATCCTTCAGAAATCATTCTAATATGCTGATTTGCTGCTCAATAAAGATTTATTCTTATTATCAATGTTGAAAACAGTTGTGCTGCTTAATATTTTTGTGCAAACCATGACATTTTTTTATAGGATTCTTTGGTGAATTGAAAGTTAACAACAACAACAACAACAACAACACAGCATTTGTTTGAAATATGTATTTGTAAGAATGCAAAAGTCTTCTCTGTCACTTATGATTAATCAAATTCTTCCTTTATAAAGTAATAATTTCTTTAAAAAAAAAAAAAATAAATAATAATAATAATCTTAGAAATAATCAATAATAATCTTACCGACGCAAAACTTCTGAAAGGTATATACACACACTCCAGATCATTGAAACGAATGCTGTAAATTTAACTCATTATTGTAGTACAGTTGATTATATTAAAAATATTTACCTTAATTTGACATGGCCTCTCAAAAATGATTTTGAAATAACATTAAGATGTGACAACACAACAGCCGAAATCTGTCTGTCTGATGCATGTGTACATAGACCTGATATATTTTTGTATGTTTTAAGAAACCTCTTATATTTTATACAAATTTTGGGGATTTTTCTCAGCAGATATTCACAACGGATGTTGAAGCCTGAGTCATCTGAGTGGGCAAGGTATATTTAGATTGTCAGTAAGTACTAGGGGTGTAACAATATATCATGTCACAATATATCGCAATACAAAAATGAAACAATGTGTATCATGGATAGTGACAATATGTATTGTGTATAGTTCACCCAAAATAAAAATTACTGTGTGAGAAAAAAATAAAGTTTACAGAGTTTTAGTGTCAGTACTACATTACACATGTACACATTCTATAATATTGAATATAATGTGTAATTATGCAGTGGGGGAATATTTGTCGGTTCTGATAATGCCAAATGTCTTGTCTTGTAACATATATTCACTATTAACTACGACCTTTCCCTCAATAAACTCCTAATTTACTGCTTATTAATAGTTATTAAGGTAGTTGTTAAGTTTAGGTATTGTCATGCAGAATAAGGCATTAATATGTGCTTAATAATTATTAATAAACAGCCAATTTTCTAGTAATATACCTAACTAGTTAAAAGACCTTAAAATGAAGTGTTACCGTAATATCATATCGTGAGTTCAGTATCGTGACATGTATCAAATCGTGACACGAGAGTATCGTTACATCCCTAGTAAGTAAGTACTACTACACTAGACACCATTTCCATAATTTCTACACATTCGAAGTATACAAATGCACACGGGTACAGCACACAGACAGTGATTCATTCAGAGTGCTATATGTTTAACTACAGCTTTGAGGGCTTCTTACAGAGAGAAACATCAGCAGTATGTGTCCTTTAAAAATTCCAAATGAGCTTTCCAGCATAACAATGAAATAAAACCTGAGCCTTAGCGCTCCTCCGGATATCAATCCCAACATTAGACAACACCATGCTTATGACAGCATATCAGAGATGCAGACAGGATACACTCGCTTCATCAGAGCCAGGTTGACTTGAAAACCACAAACATTCTACTGTCTTCTATTCATCTGTCTCAGGTCTGGGAGGAAGTGGAGGACAGACAGAATGTGCTGAAAGAGAGACAACAGAGATGCGGACGGAAGCGATGGACATGAAAATGGAGGGAGAAAAGAGGGAGAGAAAAAGAGATTGTGACAAAGCGAGAGAGACACAGAGATAGCGATAAGGTGGGAGGGAGAGACAAGTAGAAAGAGAGAGAAAGGGAGAGAGAGAGAGAGAGACTGTGAGCGGATAATTTGACCATCCCTTTCATTGTCATTGATAAACGATCTAGGTAGAGAAGCTCTTAGAAGCCCAGTGCACGAACACACTCGCAGGTTTAACTCCACGCCTGGTGTGTCTGCGTCTCCACCCCTCTAGCTTTTCCTCATCTGATGAAGAGCTGCAAGATCCTCACCACACATCTCTCCATTCAGTCACCTTTCACTGATCACTGTACAGCAGTCGTGCAAGTGTGAAATGGAGTGTTTCAGTGTTTATGTGCGTTTTTTTTGTGGAAACACCAGCATCTGGGGTTATCTCAAGTTCCTGCAGCTTCAGGTGTTTTTTGGTTTAGTAATCACTGATGGAAATGAGGACTGGTCATCTTAAATACCCCTTTCCAAAACTGGCTCCCCGTTGGCCTGTTAAACCTGCTGGTCTCGAACCATGAACCGCTATCATCAGTGGTCTGGCAGCGAGATAATGCACTCATCACATAAACCAGACTGAAACAAAATCAACTTTTCATATCCCTCTGAAATCTAAAAACATTATTTACAAACACACTACAGTTTGAATGTTTAGGGTCAGTCATTTTTAAAAGAAATTAATACTGAATTAATATTCAGCAAGGATGCAACAAATTGAAAAGTGACAGTGAAGGCATTTATAATGTTACAAAAGATTATTATTCTTTAAGTTCTTTGAACTTCTATTCATCAAAGAATCTTATATATATTACACTAAAATTCTGAATGCATTTGTGTGAAAACCAAAACTGAAAATGCTTTTTAAAAATGATTTATTTCTAATTTTAAATTAGCTTTTTTTTGTATAACTGTATTAATATTAGACTTTTTAATGAAATTCAATAATTTTACTGAATTTAAAAAATACAGGCCAATCTAATAACCACACATTTTTGAAAGTAAAACACTAAATATCAATATATTATTCTTTATTCAGTTCTATACAACAGAATCAGTTTCAACAGATTTTGAGCAGACTTTGCTTTTCCGATGAGCATGAGCGGTACATGAATGGAGCGTTCGCATGGGGAATGAGCAACTGAGCTCTGCACGAGCATAGAGCGGAACACTGAGCGAAGCGTCACAATGCACAGTGATAATGGCAAGAGTGAGAGTGAAACTTGGGCGGCATATATTTTCTGTTTTTTTCTTTCGATCAAAAAACAAAAATGCCATTTTCAGCCGATAATTTTCAGCAGCCAAAATTTAGTTGCATTCCTAACAGAAACAAATTAAATAATAATAATAATAATAATAATAATAATAATATACATATATGAAACAATAGAATAACAGTTATGTTCTACATCAGAACACAGACTCATTATTGGCCGGCTCCTGCATCAGCATCACACGCATGCATCGTGCTGCTCACGAGTGCAGTGTCGGCCAATACTGAGTCTGCGTTCTGACATTGTAGAACATGGAAGCACTGCACTGTGTCTACAACATAAACAGTGTAGGAGAATGACAAGGAAGAGAAGAAATTGTTGAATAAAGTCATTATTTTTGTTTTGTTTTTGCGCACAAAAAGTATTCTCATCGCTTCATAAAATTAAAGGGGTCATGAATTGAGAAATCAACTTTTCCTTAAGCTTTTGATATATAAGAGGTCATCGTACTATAAGAATATCCTGTAAGTTTCAGAACTGAAATCTTCCTTGTTACTCCAATAAAAGCTTTTACTGACACCAGGCCCATTGAAAGACTGATCCTGGAATGTGCCTGTCATATATAGGTGAAACGCCACCTCCGCAGAAGAAATCAATGCCTACTTCATCACTGCAACGTTAGCCCCGCCATCTGGCATGTTAGTGAGATGAAGAGGAGAAAGCGATACAACAGGACAAAAATAACGTTACTTTTCAAAGGATCCTTGTGCTAGGAAAATGGTTATTTATTTTCAACAATGTGAATGTCTCAGTTGACACTATTTCTATTCAGTACATTTCCTGTGGATTCTTTGGTAAATCAATCGCATTTCGGCGCAGGCTTTGCAAACAGACTTTTACGATATGGACTCGACAGTAACGCGACAACATGTAAGTAACTGAGTTACTCCTACTGTTCTAATGCCTGATCTGATATGTAATGATTCATGTACAGTCAGATGTTCTTTGTCTATGTGTCAGTATATCAAACCAGTGACTTAACGATCAACTTCACATTATTTCTCTTAGTAGGATAAAAATAATCTTATTTAAACGGTAATTAAATGATATAAAGAAAGCGATCAAAGAACTCTCCCTTTGCAATCGTTGGAGCTGTCAATCAAATCAAGTTTATCAGTGACTGAGTTCCGGACTCGTGCCAAAACTCCCTTTTTATTCAACGAATCTCTTCGTTATATCGCGTTTGCACTGTTAGCGAGGATGAAAGCATTTGTTAGTGTACAGAAACTGAGTTGCAATGACGAGATCACTGCTTTCATGCGCTCAACAACAGTTCTGTGATCGGCTGTTCATCACTGCAACCTTTCATGCCACGATATAAATATAATGCCAGAGATCTAAATGTAATGCAGCACTTTTCATGATTAGTTAACCTTGAGAGCTGTAATAGTAAAAACGTGCTAAAAGAGAGAGTAATACTTGGCTATTTCAAATGGAAAGATGTTAGCCAATCACAGCAGTGGGTGTTTACACTGTTTTAAAGGGCGTGTCTGCTGTGAGATGTCAGAGCATTCAAATAAAAGGGCTAAAATCAGGGTAGCAAAACTGCCTTTTATTTCTACATTATGACCATTTTTGATGTAAAAAGCATACTAACAATAATAAGTGCACACCAGGAAACATTATAAAACAATAAAACAACGCAATTCATGACCCCTTTAAGGTTGAACCACTGCAGTCATGTGGACTATTTTAACGATGTCTTTAGTACCTTTCTGGGCCTCAACAGTGGTAATTAAATTGCTGTCTACGGAGAGGTCAGAGAGCTCTCGGATTTCATCAAAAATATCTTAATTTGTGTTCCGAAGATGAAGGAAGGTCTTACGGGTTTGCAACAACATGAAAATGAGTAATAATTGACAGAATTTTTATTTTTGGGTGAACTAACCCTTTAAAAGGCAGTGATGTGTATCATTTATTTGTCATCACTGAGGTTTAGTAACATAGTAACATGGTCGGTTATGTCATCCTTCATCTCTCAAGTGAGTCACAAATGGGTAATAAAGAGCCCAATCAGAACTACTGGCCTCCATTGCCTTTGGACCAGATGATCAAACACTTTCAACCAAGTAAGTTGGTTTTTTACTAATCTCAGGGCAGTTCTGGAATTTGTGAGAGATTGTCAAGAACAGGAATGAGGCACGCTGGTTACATTAGTGCTTTTAATAATACATTTAGAGCTTTAATAAGCCATCTAAAACTGAACATTTACAAAAAATTAGGGCTAAACATGGAAGCTCTATGACAGGCTTGCTTCTCAGTCAAATGGCGGCAACAATGGATCAGTATTAATATCTCTAATATCATTCAAGGAAACGTAAAAATCTATTTTTATAATATTCTTTCTATTTACCTGTCTATGCTTTAATTACTGCCACAAGGGAATGGGTTTCTCTGGGACAGTGTCATTCACAGATTCACCAAAAGCTGTACAAGCTTTAAAGGGACAGTTCACCCAAAAAATATTCTGCCATAATTTACTTACCCTCATGACATACCAAACCTGTATGACTTTCTTCTGCAAAACATAATAGATTTTGAGAAATGTCTGTTGTTGGTTTTTTTATACAAATGGAAGTCAATGGTCATCAAAATGGTTTAGTTACCAACATCCTTTAAAATATTTTTTGTGTTTCATAGAAGAAAGTAAGTTTGAAAGAAAGACAGAAAGAAAGGTTTGGAACTAGAGCTGTGGAATATAATTAATTTCTATGATGCATTGCGATGCTGATATGATATGAACGATTCTGCATCAATGCATAAAAACAAAAGAATCCATTTTTTTAAATGAATTAAATAGGCCCATTATACATATTAATGTACTGTTCCATTGTAAATAAAGTATTCTTAATATATATTTTCAAAAAATGCCCTTCAGAAGCAAATCACTTGCATCTGATGTTTTTAGATAATGTACATAACTTCTTAAAAAGCAGATATTTCGGTTTCTAGAAAAAAATGTTCATGCATGTATGAGAAAGTGCAGGAAGTGTGGGATATGCTTGGTGTTAAAAAGAGTTATTAAGTGCAATAAGCAATAAAAAAATATCACTGCGTTACTCGCTCTGACTGACACACAGCCGAAGCGCACGCACAGAAAACTGCCTTTCTCAGACAGCATGCGATCCTGAATTCAGTTCTCTTTAGTGGCAAATTACACTTGAATGGTCAGATGCACACAGAATTATTTTAAAAAATATGTCTTATCGAGCATTTACATAAACAATCGGTTATGTCTTTAGTGCACTTTGAACCGCAATCAAATGGAATGAGGCAAGTGAAGATTCACACCTCTATTTGGAACAACAGAGTAAACAGAATTTTCATTTTTGGATAAACTGTCCCTTTAACTTTAATTATGAATATATTATATTAATACTATATATTGATGTGAATTTTTTAAAGGAGATTTTCTTTCCATTTTTTCCCTGGGCCAGTTCCTGGCTATACATCACATGGTGCTCTTAAGGTAATTCATATAAGCAATCATTTCCACATCTACAGCACAACATATGCTGCTTTCAATACATTCAGTAACGCATAAATATTTTAGGCGTAGGCGAAGCTGAAACTGAAACTACAACCTTCATAAAGATGTGTTCAAGACTTTGGCTTTACTCTGACCTAAGAATAGTTATGCTTAAAATAAATCAGAATTTAGATAGACAACACTAATTAAAACATAACATAAAACCAGCAATGATTTCAGTCCATACAGGCAAAAGGTATTGTTTTTCTTCTTATGCAACCCAAAGGTTGACATATCTGACAGACTCCTGTGCGACGACTTTGAGTCTTCCAAGACATAACCAATTTACTCTAAACTGTGCAATGGAGCAGCGGTGCACATGATGGCTCTTTTCTTTGTCAATGCAAATGCCCTGTTAGATAAGTGCCCTGACAGGTACAGTATCTCACGCTTCCTATACTGACAGAAAAAGAGAGAAAGAGCCCTGGTGGTGACATGTTTATTAACTTCATGGCAACTTAGGACAAAGCTAAGATCTACTAGAATGATCTAATTCAAAGCGATTCAAAATTAATATATTTAAAAACAGGTATGACTGCAATTGCAAGGTGTCATCTAATAATATGTTAGTTATACATATTTAATTTACAAAAGGAGGATTTACCTTGACCATTAGACATGTAAATGATGCAGCTGAGTCACTTATATTCATTTAAATCTAGTAAGGGATAATATACAGTCAGCCCGTCAATATCATAAAATAAACAGGGTGATCAGGACCTCAACGTGAAGCAGCTAGTTAACAAAACATTAATAATTGAAATAATTATTTCTTTAGATTATTTTATTATATTATATAAGACAAAAAAACTGCCATGTCCATGAACACTGAAGACAATCTCTGACACCATAGTATCTGTGTTTTTGTTGTCTGACTATACATTTCCCTACAACGTAAAATCTAACAGTCAAATTTACTACATGAAATTAGTTAATTTTACTCTAATATTAAGTTAATTGTACTTAATAGAAAAAAGTTATGGGAGCTCAATAACTGATTATATTGAACTGAATGAGTTACAGTAGATTTCTAGTTCCTGGCATGCTTTGTTTCTAACTGTTAAATGAGAGTAAATGTTAAAATTAAGTGTTATTTTATGTGTTTCCTGGGTGAAGGAGAGATCTGTTAGAGTTTGATGTTCTGTTAAGTTGGAACTTAAAGAGTTTCTGAGTTTTGGGGTTACCGTTGTGGTGAAGAGCAGAGCCTGTGATAAAGTCGAGGATTGGCCAAATCACATAATTCTACATACTGCTTTATTTAAAAAGCAATGTCTGTGCACACTTGAGTGAAATTAAAGGGTGTGATTTTATTGGTTCTATGCAACTTAATTATTACATAAAGTATTTAAGTGGATTTATCATTGATTTGAATAAATATTCTCTTTGACTCTATTCGTTTTTATACTTAAATGGTTTAAGGCAATAGATTTCCTCAAACAGTTTGAGTTACTGTAACTTATTGGGTTTTACAGTGCACTTATTACACATACACTTATCAGGTAAATTAATACATGGGCATGAAACACTGAAATTGTATTTAGCCTAAATGACTTTAGTAGTGTACTTTTAGAGGACGTAAAAACACAGAATTGTTTCCTGGATGAACTGTCACTTATCGAGAGAATTAGAGAGGTGTAAAAACAAGTATAATTAAGCATACAATCCAGACTGTACAACTGACATTTAAATACTTAGTGTATCAAAAAAGGTGTGACTAAGGTAAACTTATTCAAATGCACTATGCTTGCAGGTTTCTATTCAAATGTCATAATAGTGTCTGAACACATTTAAAACATTTCAAGCATGACAATTACATGTATATAGCATGTATTCTACTTTTAAAATGCTAACATGCAACCCAGACATGTATAGTAACTAATGTTTCAGACTATGTAAACACACACATATAAAAGCTCGTTTCTAAGGATTTTGACTGTTGTAAGAGCAGAGTTTTCAAGGACAGTTCTGTCAAAAGTCAGCCGCACTTGTTTCACAGTGAGCCGGTGCGTGAAAAGTGTGGACACACCACCAAAACAAAAACACACCTTTGACCAGAGAAAGCAACACTACTCACCGTCTCTGCAGAGTCTCATGGCTTCGCGATTTTTCCCGCACTCTTTCAAACTTTCTTCCAATTCTGTACCTGCGGAAGCGATTTGGGTCGTGTTACATAAATAGTTACACTTGCTGGCTTGTTCTCGCGTTTCTTAATATTTCAAAACTGCACGCAATCGGGCAAACGCTCGCGATCTGACGCGGCTGCCCGCTGAAACGCAATGGCCGACGGCGGCCGATTAACTCACCGTCGCTCCCGTAGAGTTTCACAGCATCGACCCAGCTGCTCCAAGGCTGTCCCAGCATTATTTCAGGACTAGGCAGGGATCTGCGCTCCGCAACAGTCGCCATTGCTGTGGAGGCTTCTCCCCGCTGGAACTGTGGCTGCTGCTTCAGCTGCCTGGCCGCTCTGCGCTGCTGCTGCTGCTCCCCCCTGACGTCATCATCGGCCCTTTCCGACATTCTTTCCGCTACAATGTAACAACACAGCAGTGAGCGCTTAAGGTGGCCGAGCGGATTCCTTCAATGAATGACATTGAGCCGAACGCGCGATTCATTCACTAGCTCTCAAGCTCGGTCGTCGTTCTTCCCCAGATACGTGCTGCACGAGACGGCGTGTCTCGAAACGTACGTTAAGAGCAGATTACAGAGATAAAAGTTTAAAGACGACCTCAAAACTTCCTTTCACTGACAAGTATGCGCGAAATACTAGAAATCTGGGTTTCACCTGAATGTTTACCTTATTACACTCTCACATAGCCTATATTAAAACGTATATCTTTTTTTTTTTTTTAAGATGAATCAACGGGCTTGGGAATTCCCCATTCTCTAGATATTGACGCCCCTAAATTTAGGACATGACAATAAGGAAATGGGCAACTAGACAAATGAAATCTACATACCTTTTTTTTTTTTTTTTTTTTTAAGAAAAACATGACACCTACTCGTTTGTATGACTTTATTTGACCTACAACAAATGCTAACAAATTTAATGTCACTAGTCTGGTAATATATTTGTGACCAAAATTTACTTTCGATTTTGAAGGGTCAAAAATGTTTTATGTACCTTATTTTATACAGAGTTATCAAATATAAATAAAAGTGCTAACTGTCTTTATTTCGTGTGAACATTTTTGTGTAAATAGTAACACTACTAGAGCTGTTTAATTTTAGTTTGTCCCTCTGAAAAACAGTCTATACAGATACAACTATCATATCTGATACATATTTAAATATTTATATTTAAATCGTCTATTTTTTATTGTATCATTAAGATTGCTTTTTCATATAAAATCTGATCACAATACATGTAAACATGACCATGGTCACATTTGTGACCAGTAGGAAACCCAGAGCCCCATTTCGACATATTTATTTGCATTATAAATTGTTACATTAATAAAGCATAAAAGTCCAAATAAATGTTTTTATTCATGCATTGCCATTCCCTTTTGCCCTTGATAGTAAAATAAAGTATTAAATAATTATTGTCTGCAACTTTCTGCTGGGTCTTACTGAGCAATTTGAGAAGTATTTGACTCTGTAGTTTCCCCCGGTTGCAATTGCGACTAGACATAAAACACATAATTTCACTATTTTTTTCAATGCATGCAGTTTGTTACATTGGGCAATCCAAGGAGCAAAACATTTGTTCACTTAAACAACTGGAGATTAAAGAGGTTAAAACAATAGTGCATATGGCAAACAATGGAGAGACGTCTACATGGCAGGTTGGCAGGCCATTTTAATGACAGCCAGAGATTAATCATTTGATGCACTGAGCGTTCTTTCCTCACACAGGTATTAAGCATATCTAGATTTGACATTTTCAACACAGTCATTTATCCAAAGAACAGTCTGAACCTGCATTGCTGCAATTCTTTACCAAACTTTCAGAAACACTATCTGGTTGATAATTAAGTTAGAGGTATAGTTAAAGACTGTTATAAAGTTTATATATAAAAAAAAAAACCTTCCACACTTTTGCGTGCTCTGAAATTAATGTACTCTGATCAGCCACGTGTTATGAATCACATTTTGGAGCACAAGCATTAGCAAATAATTTCTAGGCTATACTTAGCCATTTCTCCACTTGCAAGAATGTGTCTCATATACAATCAAATATGTCTGGGCCAATTCATCTAGAATAAGAACAGATAGTACAGGCAAACATGTCTTAATCGAATGCAAAATAGCTTTAAGTTGATTTTGTGATTTATACAGTTAAATTATGAGTCATTACCTAAATTGATGCATTCATATTAAACATAAGTCATGTGTGTAAGATATGCAAGAGCTGGTTTATTGTGAAAATGTACTCTGTTTACCCTCTTTAAGTGTATTCAATCTTGTTTCCATTGTGAAAAATCATGCCTTTTGTGTGAATATAAGAGGACTAGTCCTTACTGTATTATAATATGAATCTATTAACAATTAACTACAATAGCCCATTAAAGACATAGTAATACCTGACCTAACAGTGAGTTGTTGAAGCTAAAGCTTCAAACCTACACTGTAAAAAATCAAAAGTTGAGAAAACCTCAAAAGTTTAAGGCAACAAACTTAAGCAGATTTTTGAGTTTTCTCAACTTGTTGTATGCGATCCTGTATTTTTGAGAAAACTCAAAAATCTGCTGAAGTTTGTTGCCTTACACTTTTAAGTTTTCTCAACTTTTGATTTTTAACAGTGTACAAAATTAATTATAATATGCCCTTAAATGTGATTAAAAAAAAAAATCTGGAGTGAAATTGTGTTCATTATTTTATCTTTGATAACATTACCATAACATACCTTGTCAAAAGTAAAAATTGGAACAAAACTGGTCAAGTCAGTAGATCCTCATCAGCTTTGGTGATTCCAGACTGCCACACAAGCTGGTGAGGGAATCTGCGGAAAGGGAACAGAGGAAGGGGCATGTTAGCAGCATTGCTACTCAGTGTGTCCTAATTAAAGTTTAGGGAATTAGTCGTTCATTTTTTGACTAAAGCCAAGTTCACACTGTATGATTATGGCCACGATTTGGCCGTCTGAGACAAATTTTGTGAAGCCTAAAAGATTCCTTGGATCCTAGGCCAAACTCTGAAGCCTTTGATCATTAGTTTGACATTAATGACCACTGTGTCCGAATATTTGACGCACAGTCCTGGAGTGTGGCTTCTCCTACAACAACCATCAAATCAAAAACCAATAGGAGCGCCAAACCTGATGACGCAATTAGTGAGACAACAAACCACCACTTGCTCCACACACATCGTCATCGTTTTCCCAGCTTTCTATTTAAGAGAAGCCATGATCAAAATTAACGCAAGAGATTGTTTTTGTTTGCTAGCCACCATTTCTATCCCACATGTAAATGCAGCTCACATTACTGAACGGGTGACGGATTGATGATGTAAAACTCCAGACGTCTCTTGTTTTTAACAAGTCTTGACTGCTGTACAGTCTGACATTAATGACAACTGAGATCCCACAGTGTGACATGGCTTACAGCTGGGATCATGTTCGTGCAGTCTGACAAGCAACAGTCGTAAAGGACTATTATAAATCATACAGTGTGTACGTGGCTTAAAGGGTTAGTTCACCCAAAAATTTGGTTGCTCCAAACCCGTAAAGCAGGGGTGTCCATTCCTGCTCCTAGAGAGTTCAGCTCCAACCCCAACTGAACACACCTGACCCAGCTAATCAAGGTCTTACTAGGCATACTAGGAACTTTCAAGCAGGTGTGTTGAGGCAAGTTGGAGCTAAACTCTTCAGGACGGTGGCCCTCCAGTACAGAGTTTGGAAACCCCTGCCGTAAGACATAGGAGAATGAAAGGGAAGAAATTGTTGAATAATGTCATTATTTTGGGGGGCTGAAGGGTGTACTCACACTCACATTGCACTTAACGTTACAGGCCAGAGCACGCTTACGTCATATACGATGCAACTTTTTAAATGGAAGACAACAGGAAGAAATGCACTTTCGCTAAGATACTGCCTAATATATTTATCATTTATGCCGTGCAGCAATTTTCTCTTGCACAATTCCTGTTCATCAATAAGGTGAGAAGCAGACCAGTTATAAACCCAAATACACTCAAATTAATTACATGAATTGATAAATGTACTATCAGAGTAGTAATAAAGATGTTTGCCATCGTAAAGATGACAGTAGTGCACACAAAATTTGTATCTGTTCCGTGCTCGGGTGCGGTTAGCGCTCACATTGCATGCGAACCGTGCTCGAGCCCAACCGAACCGAACTCTGGCCTTCCAAGCGGGCCAGGGCCGGCTAAACGAACCGCACCCGTGCACGGAACGGAGCGCTCACACTTGTCAAAACGAACCGGGCTTTGGGGGTCAAATGCGCTCGGGCACGGTTCAGAGCGCCTAGTGTGAGTACACCCTAAGTATTAAGAAGCGACAAGTATTCTTGTCGCTTCGTAATCGTAACATTAAGGTTGAACCATCACTGTAGTCACATGGACTATTTAACAATGTCTTTACTACCTTTCTGGGCCTTGAAAGTGGTTATGATGTTACTGTCTAAAAGCACTTGGATTTCATCAGAATTATCTTAATTTGTGTTCTGAAGATGAACGAAAGTCTTACAGGTGTGGAACGACATGAGGGTGAGTAATTAATGACAAAATTTTAATTTTTGGGTGAACTTTAACCCAATCTCAAGGGAAAACAACTATTGTATGAGGTGGCAATTTCGTATTGAATTTATATCATGTGAAGCGTACGAAAATGTAAGATTTTTAGAAAGAAGTAAGAATGAAGGTCGTTCCATAACCGCCACTGGAGCATAAGCAGATCAAACTATGAATTGCCATGAGATTGTGTTGTTTTTGACAAGGAGCCTTCATGACCTAAGGCCAACAGAATCTGACTGTGGCTTTCTTCTCTACAGTTTTTTACTAGCTCAAGATCTACTTATGGAGGAGCCCGTCGCTACAAGAGTAATCCAATCCAATAACGACTATCCCCAGCTAACCATCTGAGAGCCCTACAGTTGACAGCCTGATAATCCGTCACAGGGATATAAGGAACTAGTGAAAACGTTTTGACTTTCTTGCATCAGTTGCTCAGTTCAACATCAAATTCATAACCTAATTAACTTCATCTGTTTATGTAAAATAAAAAATATTTCTGGTAAGTCATTACAATACATATCTGAATAAATTATAATTGACATAAAAGTAATTTCAAAATAAATTAAGGAAATAACAGAAACAGCATCATTCTGATGTTAACTGAAACTATTAGTCTGTTGTTTGAGTCATTGGAAAGTGATTACGCATCAAGTGTTGGTATGAGCGAAACGGGGGTTGATTTATGAATTATGATGAAATGTTCTTTGCGGTGTCAAAGATCCCTCTTTGGTGTTTCTATTCTACAGAACAATGAAAGATCTTTCAGTTTCCAGTGCAAACACCCACTCTTTGTCAACACCTTACAGGGAGTGTGTAGAGTTCGCTAAAAACAATTAATATTCCAAATTTAGCAAGCACAACTGAAGCCGTGACGTGCAAAGCTTGTTTATTCCAATATCTTTGAACTACTATGAAAACAGCATGATCCATCAGAGATATTAATTTGAAGAAACAGTCAATCTGTTGTTTATATACATTTAATTTGATAATCATTTTATTATTATTATTCATTTGTCATTTTATGTTTGTATATTTTATATTACTATATTTCCTTTCTATTGCCGTTTAATCTTATGATTGTGTGGTTCAAGGGATGTTTGTCCTTATGAGTAAGAGATAAGAGAATGTCTTCGTTTCAAGGTTTTTAAAGTCACAGAACATAATTTTCCAAAGCTTTTGCTTTGGTATAATAACACTTGTTGGATTTCTACTGATCAGACGTAGTCTGAGCATTGAAACATACGCAACTAAGATTATTCACTAAACTCTGCACTTTTTACTATCATCACTTCGTCTTCTGCTTTTGCTCTTTCCTGACTTTCTCAGTCAAATTCTCTGGCTGATAAATGACTGTTATTAGACTTTTGGGTACCAGACAAGACTTGCTGTTGACAGGTTTTACTGGTTTGGAAACCCAACAAAACAGATAACTTTTGACAGGAGCCAGGGTAGGATCTGATATATTTCTGACGTGGAGATCCATCCGATCTAACATTATGTAACAGTATTTTGATCATTGTTAATGTTAGTTAATACAAATGCAACTGTTCATTGTTAGTTGATGTTAGTACGCGTACAATTGTTAGTACAATTTTTTAAGCATGTACTAGTAAATGTTAAAGTTAACATGAACTAAGGATAATATATGCTTTAGAAGCATTTTTAATTGTTAACTAATGTTTGCAAATGAAGTGTAACCGAAAAAAAAATATACACACAAAAATAATATATATATAGCGCCTAAATATGCATGTATGTATGTGTGTTCTCTAAACACCTCTGCTCTTCCCCTCCTCAATGACGCCCCTTTTGTGTAAAGTTTCATTTACAACTTTGAAAGCCATGAGCCCTTCTGTCAAATGCCATGTCCTGTCCCAGTTTTAAAAGTGTTTAGCTAATGTTTCCACTCTTATGGCTCCATTAATTTCTTGCCCTGTCCACTTGTTTGCATCCACTTGGTAACTTCAAATGAGCAAGTGCACTTTAGAAAGTGAAAGCAATAATGGCGAGATCCACCAGTCATTAGAAAGGCTCCTACAACAACTTTTCTACAAGGACTAAACATAGCGGGTTTGTCGTCAGTGCGAAAAGAACAAAGTAAACTTGAGTATTACGTCACCAAAATAAAATGTTACACACATAAGAGGGGGAGGGGAAGGCAGCAGGTTTAGCTTCCTCGCTAACTGAGCAGCTGAGCCATTGGTGGCACTGCTGTAGCATGCAACTGGCTAACTGGCAGAACAGACATTAGCAGCTGATCTCGATGTCATCATTGTTCTCTTACCAATGCCCTGGACTTCAGAGGTCCCGGTAGAGTGCCAGAGAGAACAAAGGCGCAGGCTTTAGGGTATATTGAAAATGAAAATCAGTTCAAAGAGCGAGTGCAGTGCTCAGTGACTGTGGAGGTCTTCACCAGGTGCTTCCATGTCTGTTTACCAGGCAGCATTCTGGGACAAGAACGTCACTGACTGACTCCAGCAGCACGCATGCACCGAGCACGCCTGTCACTGGACAGTATGGTGGTGTGTCAAAAACGAGAGCGCTGCCTGCCTAGACAGCATTTCTGGGCGTCGTACGCGCGCTTGTAACGTTCCAATGCGTTTTTGTGAGTCATTTGAGCAGTTGGGACGTTTTCACAATTTTCGAGCGTCCCGGATGCGCCCTTGGTGCCCAAATAGGCTTTCTAGGTAGGCAGCTCACTGGGTTTTGAAACGCAGCCTGCTAATGCACTTCGCTATAACGTTAGATCACTGTCAAACTGAATACATATGGAGAACTAAAAACACCAGAGCCAAATGCAGCCGACACAACTTTAAAATAACTTTGGCAATCTAATAATGAGGATAAAAATCTTTGCTGTTTAGGGATTTGCTGTAATGAATCCTTTGTGTCGGATCTTTTCAATGAAAAAGTTGAATCGGTTCACAAAACCGATCGAACCGACTCTTTGAACCGAGAACCGTTTCGGATAAGTCCAGTTCGTAATGAGTCAAGAACCAAAGAATGACTGAGATAATAAGAGCAAATTAAAACATAAAAAATTGTTTCAACCTACAAATGTGAATAAATTGTGCTATTTCATAATGAAAATGTATATTTTATTTATGCACTTATATATACACTACCAGTCAAACGTTTGGAAACGGTAAGATTTTTAATGTTTTTAAAAGAAGGTTCGTCTGCTCACCAAGGCTGCATTTATTTAATTAAAAATACAGTAAAAACAGTAATATTGTGAAATATTATTACAATTTAAAAGAACTGTTTTCTGTTTGAATATATTTTATAAAGCAATTTATTCCTGTGATCAAAGCTTTGGTGAGCAGATGAAACTTCTTTTAAAAACAGTATACATACTTACCTACCTAATACTTTGGGGAAATTATTATATGTTGATTACATTACATTGTGTTTTCTATTATCTGTACTACTGTAACATTTTATTAAAATAGGGGGCCTATATTTTAAATATATATATATATATATATATATATATATATATATATATATATATATATATATATATATATATCTTAATATATTAAAATCAAAGTTTTAAAAAAATGATATTCATATTTTACTGCTGTTATTTATTTTGTATTTATTTTCATTTTATTTAGTAAGTTATTTAAAGTAAAATGTATTTATTTTAATTAGTTTAGGCCCCCTGGTGAGTTTAAAAACCCCTGTTCTAATTTTTCTAAAATTGTTTTTATGAACTGAATCATGGCTAAACTGATGTTATGGCATAAGAAATGCTGAATGTTTTTTTTTTTTTTTTTTTTTTTTTTTTTTAAACAGCCCTTTAGTTTAAAATGAACTTTGGCGATATAATGATCGATTCAACTCGCAGTGTTCAGTCGTATTTCTTAATGTAGATGCATGTTTTATTCATGTTTAAGGACTTTAATATTCATATAAATGAATTTATGTTTTTTTTATTATTATTAGCTGAATCATGGCCACAACAAACTGAACTGACGTTAGGGGGTAAAGACTTGCTGAATCGTTGTTTTTGTAAACTGTTGTACTATGTCTTAACATATTTATAACATATTATATTTATATTCTAAATGACTTAATGTTGTATAAGCTAAATCATGGCTACAACAAACTGAACTGACGTTATGGCGTAAAAGAATTGCTGAATCGTTTTTTTAAATGTTCTTTCAAACGAACTGTTTTAATGAACCGCTTCGCGGAAACGAGTCGGACCTCCCACCACTGTCAAAAACTACTGAACTGCTTACCGAAACAGCATTTCTAAAAGTCATACAAATGGTTGAAACGTTTGAAAGAGTAATTTACGCACAACTCTGAAATGACTCAATAACGATGAAAAAAAAAACTTGCAATATAGGGAATTGCTATGATACGCGCTGTGGGGTCGTCGGGTTCGGCTCATTTGCTTCGCAACAGAGGCGGGGCGCTGATGCCTTGTGTCTGCGCGCGCGCCTGTCAATAAAGTTTTTTCGAATAGCTCAGTTAGCCTATTGGAGAATGGGTAGCATCACTGATGGTAGGAATTTCTTTGTTTTTGGTGTTTATTTTGTATTTGCTATTTATGTGGCAAACCAGTATGATTCATTACAACGGTGCCCGACTATCATATATGTTTTTGTAAACTAAAGGAACTTGAAATGAGAACAACATGAGGAATCATAGCTAATTAGCCATGTGATATGCTAGAACTGATTCACTAAAGAAACGCACAAACATGGTGCATGTATCTAATGGTATTTACTGCGATTTCATCGAAATTATAGTGAGTTTGGAAACGCTTAGTGTGGCTTATATATATAAATATATATGTGTATATATAGTATTATATGTACACCAGAATTCTATGTTTATGTGTGTATGTGTATACTCAATACGTCTTAAATGGTATTTGTGTCTCTACAAAGATGAGGTAATTCGGAAGCGTCTTCTGATCGATGGAGACGGAGCTGGAGACGATAGGCGCATTAATGTTCTCATGAAGAGCTTCACCAAATGGTGCCACTCCAATTTCTCACCAGAGGAAGGGTAATTTAATCTATTATAATGTGTGATCTTGGGTCAAAATTTACAGCCGACATTTTATTTTTCCAAATATACCTTATTAGTTAGCATAGTTTTATGTATAAATGCTTTTGCATGCTTGACTTTGTTGCTGCAGGTTCTCACAGTATCAGAGGATGTTGACATCTTTGGCTCAGTGTGAATTCTCCATGGGGAAGACCCTGCTTGTGTACAACATGAACCTGAAAGAAATGGAAAATTATGAAGCAATCTATGCAGATATTGGTAAGACCTCCAGTTGATGTGACTGTGTTAGGTGTCAGCATCACCATTTGTTCAGTAACTTAGCAAAATATTCTTGTTTCTTCCAATACAGAGAAAAGTATAACATCAGCCCACGAAAAAATTGCAGAGTGCAAAAAGGAAATCCAGAGAGCAAAAAGGATACGGAAAAACCGCCAAGGTTCAATACAGCTTCTTTTGGAGAAATTTTATTTATTTAATTATTTTAAATTTTAATTCATCACTAATTTCTGCCTGTCTCATTTGTAGAGTATGATGCTTTGGCCAGAGTTATCAAACAACATCCAGACAGACATGAAACCTTAAAGTAAGTTTGAAATTCCTATTTCAGTGAAATCACATTTTACTTATTCATCAAACTTTAAAGTTGAGGTTAAATGTGTAGTCTGAATGTCTTGTATAATATGACAAACAGGATACCCTACGGCAGGGATGCTTATAGGCCCACCAGCTATTGAAGTGTTTTTGTGATCTTATTTCTGCAGGCAGCTTGAGGCTTTAGACAAAGAGCTTCAGCAGCTTTCACACATCAAAGAGAATGTGGAGGACAAGGTGAGGGAATGTGGTATTTCTTGATGATTTTGTAGAAGTACACCATCATACATCTTACAGTATGTACTCTGATCTCTTTTTTTTTTTTTTTTTTTAACCGATCTTCAGTTAGAACTTCGTAAGAAGCAGTTCCACGTCCTTCTCACCACCATTCAGGAACTTCAACAGACTTTGGAGAGTAAGTAGTTTAACTGAATAAATTCTAAGGACATATTGATTCTGAATTCCTTTACAATTGCTAACAATTTGTTTTAGTTCAGATCAGGTTTTTAATCAGCTGGTCTTTGAATCGCTATCGTTATACTGCCTGTTGTATGGTCTAAATTTGCGTTTGTTGCGTTTGTTAGATGACGAGAAGATGGAAAACGACGATACCCAGGAGAGTCTGATGGAAAATGGAGACTAGACTTTTGTATTTTTCCAGTTTACTGAGGATGTAGCTATTATTAATTTCATGAGCACCAGAAGATGTTCTCTCATTTTAGTCTCTCTCTTTTTTTTGTTGTTGGGTCATGTACAGAATTAAAGTGATTTCTTTACAAACGGAATCTGTGTTTAAGTTATTTAATTTTAACATATGGTAAAAGTAAATGTTTGGACTTGTGAGCACAACATAAACCGTCTGTAAACAAATATGTTCCTGTGTACTTGGTTGACGCACGACTAAAGTAGTTCTAGGCAGGTCTTGACCGCATTGCAGTTCCGTATCATTTCGCCAAATGATTTCAATAATTTTAAAAGGTTCTTACAGACTACAACCGCAAAAGAAACAAAACCCACAACGATACTGACCAAATAATAAGCAAATAAATATAGTAAACTATAGGATGAAAACGACAAATTATTGTCATGGTTTTTGCCACAAAATACATTTTATTGTGTTCTGAAAGCGCATACTCTCTCACTCACATGTACATACATATTGTATAGTAGGCCTACGGACACACTCGCACAGAAACGTTTTGTCTGCGCTGCTCTAAAGAATCAATCAGTAAAATAGTTTAGCAACTCGGTAATAACTGTGCGGTTCTTGAAGTAGATAAAGTTTCGCTATTAGTAGAGAGACAGACTCACGTAGGCTAATTCACATATGCTTACAGGGTTGCCAGGTTTTCACAACAAAACCCGCCCAATTGCTCCTCAAAACTAGCCCAATCGCATTTCAGGGGGGGTCCAACGGATGCTTGGGATGAGATGCATAAGAAATTAGTCCCACACACGAGGGTTTTAAGGACAAAAGCCTGACAAATGTGTTTAAATACAACATCGGAATAGTGTCTTGAGGTGTGGTAACCGTAGTATGAGCTGAATAATTGACTCCGGGCCATTGAATTCTTAGAAAATAATGCACACCCGAGGTGTGACGGCCACGACCACGAAGAGAATGTTACAAACACCACCAAAATGTCAACCCTTTTAGTGTCGTTTTATTCTTCGATGAGATCAGACCAAAATGACGTTGTATGAAGATGCAAAAAATTATGGAAACTATGCACATTAATGCAATAAAAAATTTTACACCTAACATTTACTTTTTAAAAAGTTTCAAGCCACTCTCATAAATGTGTTTGCTGTAATAATGGTAAATCTAAAAGAATTCGGACACCTATGCAATATTTAGAATATCACAAAATATCAAACCAAGAAAGATTTATTTTAAAGAAAAGTAGTTCAAGCAAAATATTTCACTGTAGTTTGTGAGGAAAGTACATATGCTACGTGCCTCTTAACCAGCAGATGTCGCTACTGTCACAATATTTAACATGACTCGCTGAAACATGACTGTGAAGAAAAAGTCTATCTATCTATCAACAAATCAAAACCACAAAATATTCCTCATAAACGGAAGGTCAGCGTGAGCAGATCTTGCAGAAGGACTCTGAAGTGCAGTGTATGAGTGAGTCTGATGCCTTCAGACGTGCGGTAAGACAGTGTGGACACTGAAGCTGTTTTTTTTTTTCATGCTGTGCAGATGTACCCTGCATTTCTGACAGCAGGAACAGCAAAAACAGATTTCTGATCAGAAGTGCTGTATAGGCCAAAAGTGAAGTAGAGAAAGCTGCGTCACTGTCACCATTCACAGAGCTCACACAGAAGGGTAGTGTGGAATTACTTAATCAACCAGAATCAGGCCTTTGCCTCTTCATTTATGCTCAAAAGACAGTTTGGGGTTGTTTTAATCAGCAGCTTGGTGTTACACACTGGAAGACACACACTAAGTTCATTTGTGTTGTACCCTTAAATCAGCTTCTCTGGCATTAAGCAAGTCTAATGTTTGCAATTACATGTGACTGAAACTGCACTGGAGTCAGAAGATATTTACAAAAATCACAAATGTCCGTATTTACCATATGAATCAAACCTAATGAAATTCAACAGTCTAAAAAACTGTAGTATTTTAAAGGTTACAAATAAGGTCTCATTTGGCCATTTTAACACTGTTATACAGCACCATATACATTTACCCTTCCAAATCACTGCTGTTCTAAGGAAAATTGGGCTTTTTAAAGGATTAGTTAACTTTATAATGAAAATTATCCCATGATTTACTCACCCTCAAGCCATCCTAGGTGTATATGACTTTCTTCTTTCTGATGAACACAATCGCAGTTCAAAATGCTTACACTACATTCATAGTTTTTTCGTTGCGTCAGTTATGCTTTCTTCCTAAGTTGAATACGGAAGGCGTCTGGCGGAAGCTAGATATTTTACTTTATAACTTGGTAAATATAGATATTTTTCTTACACAAATGCATCACTTCACTTCAGAAGGCCTTTATTAACCCCCTGGAGCCATGTGGAGTACATTTTGCTTTGGATGAATGTATTTTCATACTTGTTGGTCCCGTTCACTGCCATTATCAAGCTTAGATGCGTCAGGATATTTATTAATATAATTCCGATTGTGTTCATCAGAAAGAAGAAAGTCATATACACCTAGGATGGCTTGAGGGTGAGTAAGACTTGGGGTAATTTTCATTTTAAATTTAACTAATCCTTTAAGACTGGTTGGGGATGCATACTACATTTTTATTTATTTGTGTATTTTCTTATATTTTAGGAACAATGGGAAAGAGAACAGATACAACTGCATAAACAGATTTTTTTATAGAGGATATACAGACATTGTATACTGTACATGATTCAATTAATTAATCAGTTATATTTGACATTATTGACATGAATGCCAGAATCAAATAAAAGAATTTAAAAAGATACTTTTAAAACAATTTAAAAAATGTAAACAAAAAATCAGAAAATAAGATTCAATGTACACACACATACACTGCAATAATTTTCTTAATCAGTATTTGTCTCATTTTCATTAATAATAAATATAATTTTTATAAATTCACTTAATGCAAAATTGCATGATATATTGCATTAAATTTATATTGATTTTAACATTATTAATTCATAATGCTGAAGAAAATTACTTGGTTCATTTATGCTCTAATCACTTTGAAGATCTCTTTTGTTTCTGTAACAAAGACTGTCTATGTTTTCATATACTTACATTGTGTATCTCACAGGAAACTGACAATATATTGGTTCATTATCTGCAATGTCATTGTAAGAGCCAAATCTCCATTATCTGGTTTATTCGACACAGGTAAACACTTCCCATGTGCACAATATCTGATTATCTCCACTGACTAATTACAGCTGAGCTGTGCCGCTCTGAATGCACACAGCAAGATGAAGAACAGTAGAGTATTTCGCATTCTGCCACATCCCATGAATGAGTCCCAGCAGTCAGTGCAGTGCTTCTAATTGGGTTCCTGATTTAAAATGTTTAAGCCAAATTCCCCTTGCCCCTAGGAAAAGGAGATCAGCTCTCAGGAAGACACATGGGAACCAGATGACTCAGACTCAGATTGGATAGATAAACATGAAGAACTTTGTCTTTCAGAGTAAACAAAATTTTCCCAGCATAATCTTATTGTCATGAGGAATGCCTTTGCTTGGTGTAGTTTGGCCGATGGCTTCGGTGATAATGGGCAAATCAGAAAAGGTATGGAAATATGGATCCCCCCTATTTTCACAATGTGTCAAAGCCATTCTCAGTTAATGGAGACCATTATTTACTCTTGATAGACATACATGCAAAAAAAAAAAAAAACATATTTGCCACTAGACTACTGAAAACCCAATGTGTAAATCTGCACTTGCACCTGATAAACAACATATGCTGATAGAAATGTGATTTTTTTTTTTTTTTGTAGTCACATTTTACAGTTATTTTAAAGCAAGCTAAATGCCCAGAGGTCACAAAATGAATCTATCTTGCGCCTGTTTCTCCTCACTCCAGAAACTCTCTTCTTTCACTCTCTACTTTTCTACCAGTAAATGCAACTCCAGGTTGTCCTATTCTTCCTTTCTGAAAGACAGAGCTCGTCTTCCTGAGAGCGACTATAACATGCCGTGACACATCTTTCCATCGCTATGGTAACGGCACTGAGGTGTACATGAAAAGAAGTCAAACCAATGTGCTGTAACACAGGAACATTAGATCAGGACTAGGTCAGAATGGCCCGCAATTGGCAATCCATTCACCCACTAAAGCAGTCTGATGAACAATGACACTCACATTACACTATGAGAAGTACCTGTGCTTCGCCAGTTGTATCTCTGGATAAGTCACATTTCTAAGCTCGAAATGTTGCAGCTTGCATCTTTGGAAAGTGAACTTCTCAATTCACTTTTTTACTAGCTGATGGAAGGATCATTGACATATAAGAGTGTCCATGATACAGAAAAGGAAAAAGCTATTTAAAAAGTTTTAAAAAGCTTTTTTCATATGGTTTTGAAAAACTTTTATAGCATTTTCAAGAAAAGTTGCATAGCTTAATCATTATTTTCAAGAGCTATTTTTAATGTATTTTTCAAGGTAAAAAAAGTTTGTACAAATATCAGGAATTATTATTTTCATTAGGTTTTCAACTTGCCCTGTATGGTCTTCTCAAAAAAAAAAAAATCCATGCATTCAAAATGTATAGATCTCTGGGCCAATGATATGATACTCATTTTTTTTGTCTAAATCTGTTAATTTATTTAAAAATATATTGAAAATATAATTCATATATGCAATGACTTGAACACACCTCTTTATGGCAAGCATGTTTTAAAGTTCTGAATGATTTTTATAAGGTTAAAATGCCAGGGTGATACAACTGTCCTGATGTGAAGAAAAAACATTGCATATATGAATTATATTTTTAATATATTTTTGAAAAAATTAACAGATTTAGACACAAAAAATGAGTATCATATCATTTGCCCAGAGATCTATACATTTTAAATGCATGGATTTTTTTTTTTAGAAGACCATACAGGGCAAGTTGTCAAATTTCTTATCTTGTTTCTCATCCTATTTCTCAGCATAGGTGTAGTTTTGAATGTCAATTTCTGTATAGACATAAACCTTGGCTAGAAGAAAATAACTGTCATCACAAATCTTATGTAAGCAAGGTCTGTGAGAAATCAGATATCGTAAGAGACTTGTATACCGCACCGTCTGAGCAATTGTCTGCTGATGAATTTAGATCTGATTACTGACTTTGCCTATTAAATTAATGGCAGTCAGATAGTCATCAAATTCCTTTCCATGACTCCATATTGTCACTGAGACAGCTGATTCATTGTTGTGGACTGAGGATTTATCAACAGAACAGAAGACACTGCAGTAAGTTCAGTCTAGAGGAATGTACAATATTTTATTGGCTTTGCACAAAGTGCATCAAATCATTCACACCCATTAATCGAAAATGCAAATACTGTATATCAAGACAGATACTCATTCACATTGAAATGCAACAGCAATCAGAACAAGAACATTAACATATATTGGGATGTTTTTGTCTTGTTTTATGGTAACACTTTAGTTTAAGGTCCAATTCTCACTATTAACTAGTTGCTTATTAGCATGCATATTACTAGTATATTGGCTGTTTATTAGTACTTATAAAGCACATATTAATGCCTTATTCTGCATGACCTTATTCTACATCCCTTCTACATTCCTACCAATAACAACTACCTTAAGTATTAATAAGCAGTAATTAGGAGTTTATTGAGGCAAAAGTCGTAGTTAATAGTTAGTTTATAGTGAGAACTGGAACCTAATCTAAAGTGTGACCTTTTTTATAGTCTTTGTGGTTAATAAAGCCTCATGCATTAAAAAAAAAAACAGACAAGGAAGAAGAGAACACATAAGAAAGCAGGGGAATTAAGTGTTGATTGTATTTCAATCACCTTGTGATCATAATAAAGGGCACTGAATAGACAATATGACCCTGTTAGTGACGAAAGAAATTATATACAAACTGAAACCAGGTTAATATGGCACGACTTCATGCAGTTCATAAATACAGTGCAAACATTACAGAGCCATATAAATGTGGAATCACAATAGTGCAAACACCAAACCAACGACCACTGGCATGACATTATTCCAGGGATAAGAAGTCCAGAAACCTGACAAACAGCAATCTAACATCAATACTGACAAATGAAAACAGAAATCTCTGTTATATAGTGTAAATTACAAACACCTGCATCACCTGTTCTAGGTGATCACCAATAGGACAGGTACACTTAAAAGTCAACATAAAATCAAAACAGACCCAGTTACTTTTTTAAAGGGATAGTTCACCCAAAAATGAAAATTCTATCATCATTTTTGGGTGAACTATCCCTTTAATCCACGTTCCTGCTCTTATTGTGGACGATTCATCTGTGAATGTTATTCAAAAGATAATATTTATGAAGATATTCATAAGGATAATTGATGAAAATGTATTAACTTGCTTCGTCTCTGAAACAACATTCCTGTATCGATGGATGGTGTTAACCAATGGCCATTTACCAAACTATTTTAGCAACTTTGTATTCATAATGGTTCCACTATGTCAAATATGTCACATTATGGAAGTAAAATAGGTTGCAAACAACAAATTATGTTAACTTTGTAACACTAGAAAAAGCTCTGATGGAGAATTTGATGAATAGGAATAATTTTGAGGCTGTGGAAAGAATCGGTTCAGTTTCAAATGAAGCAGAAATACTTTTTAGATTACAAATGGACCGTCAGAGAAAAACTTTTGGCTGTAGTGACGCAAGGCCACTTTTGTAAACTCTTCCTTAAGACGCACCATCTCTATTAAAATCAATGGATTTGTAGAGTTCTCTGATGCAGCAAGAACTTTTGCGTTTCACATTTGGATGTAATGACCTTTGTTCAGTAAACTGTGATATTTCGGTAACATTTACAGAGAGGTAAAGTCAAAAACCATACAATACATCTGAGGATCCCTGTCATTCATTTTTAAAAGCATATTAGTATTCTGGACAAACAAGCTTTATCTAATCAGAAATAAAGGATGCATTTTTAATATATCTGTTAAACTAATCTCTTCCTTCCTCTGTGGTGCTCATTATTGAACTTTGCCCTTAGAAATGGGTCCCCTGTATTAGGGGATTGCAAAGAGGCAGATGGGGTTACTGATTGGTGTAGGAGATGGGCCCACTCGAAGCATAATTTCCCACCTGGCTGTACTCTGATTGGGCGAAGTCCCCCGTTCCAGTAAAAGCACCTCCTGATTGATCAAAGCTTCCCTGGTTGTAGACCTGCTGGTTGAAGGCCGTGGCTTGTTTTTCTGAGGACGAGGCAGGGTATCTTGCTGCGCCTCCCTTGTGCCATCCAGTCTCTTTAAACACAAACCAGATGTTTCCAGCCCACAGCACGAAGTTCAAATAGCCGAATACCTGTGGAAAAGAATGTCTTGATGAATACCAGAAATGAGTATATATACTTTTAAAGTGTTTTAAATAAAAGTGTTGAACTTCAGTAAATTACAGTATTTAAGATTTAAAATATTATTAAATTAAATAAATATATATATGTGTGTATGTGTGTTTGTGTGTTACCAATGTGTACAAATATGTACATATATGTTTAAATGTTTAATGTTTTTGAAATAAGTCTTATGCTCACCAAGGCTGCATTAATTTGATCAGGAATACAGTAATAAGCCAAAACAGCCCTGACCCATGGAGGCATGGACTCCACTAGACCCCTGAAGGTGTGCTGTGGTATCTGGCACCAAGAGGTTAGCAGCAGATCCTTTAAGTCCTGTAAGTTGTGAGGTGGGGCCTCCATGGATCGGACTTGTTTGTTCAGCACATCCCACAGATACTCGGTTGGATTGAGATCTGGGGAATTTGGAGGTCAAGTCAACACCTCAAACTCATTGTTGTGCTCCTCAAACCATTCCTGAACCATTTTTAATTTGTGGCAGGGTGCATTATCCTGATGAAAGAGACCACAGCCACTAGGGAATACCGCTTCCATGAAAGGGTGTACATGGTCTGCAACAATGCTTAGGTAGGTGGTACGTGTCAAAGTAACATCCACATGGATGGCAGGACCCAAGGTTTCCCAGCAGATCATTGCCCAAAGCATCAAACTGCCTGTGCTGGCTTGCCTTCTTCCCATAATGTATCCTGGTGCCATGTGTTCCCCAGGTGAGTGACGCACACGCACCCGGCCAACCACGTGATGTAAAAGAAAACATGATTCATCAGACCAGGTCACCTTCTTCCATTGCTCCGTGGTCCAGTTCTGATGCTCACGTACCCACTGTTGACACTTTCGGCGCTGGACAGGGGTCAGCATGGGCACCCTGACTGGTCTATGGCTATGTAGCCCCATACGCAACAAACTGCGATGCACTGTGTATTCTGACACCCTTCTATCAGAACCAACATTAAAGGGGTGATTCACTGTTTTTTTTTCTAGGCCTGATTGTGTTTATGCTGTCACTTGTAAATGTTACTGCTGTTTATGTTAGCTTTCAGTATACAGTTTTATCCTGATTAAAGCTTTACTGTAGTAGCCGAATACATGACTGAGTAGTAGCATTTTTGTAAAGGTATCGTTTAATTTATTTCATGAACAACTGTTTGTCTATGAACATAGAAGTTTGTTGATGTTTGTTGCCGTTTGTTGGAGAAGTATGCAATAGAATTTAGCTAACTGGCTAGCGAAGCCAAACCGCGTTGGTCTTTGTTTACGTACTTGATGCAACCAAAAAATAGCAACAAATCTATACATTTAAAAGACATGTACAAACAATAATACATACTTACAGTTTGTGGCCCATAAACAGCAGCTCCTGCTTTTAAAGGGGGAACTGCTTCATATTTCAGTAATAGCCTTTGTGCAAATCCAGCATTGAACTTGTGTAGATTCTGGAAGCTGTCTTCCGTGCCGCATCCAGTGTAGGTAATATCACTGATTATAATGGGTTCTATTATCTTTTGACGCATCGCGCCGCTCGCGTCTGGTGCAGACAACTCTTCCGCTTCCATAATGCCATAATGCTGACATGGCCTCGCCTACTTTGTTGCATTTCCCGGGGGCAGGGTTTATGTTAAGTGCAGGGTTTATGATGTCACCAACCCAGGAAGAAGCTTGTTGTAGTCCAAACCGGTCGTAATTGTAGGCATTAAACTGCCATAACTTTAAAAGACAATATTTCTGTTTGCATTGAACTTTCAGCGCTGTAACTTTGCAGATACTGTTTATGCTCAAGCAGCAACATTACACACTAACTAAAGTTAAAAAAGTGAAATCGCAATGAACTCACAGATGAGCTACAGTAGCTCATCTGTTGGATTGGACCACACGGACCAGCCTTCGTTCCCCATGTGCATCAGTGAGCCTTGGCCACCCATGACCCTGTCGCCGGTTCACTACTGTTCATTCCTTGGACCACTTTTGATAGATACTGACCACTGCAGACCGGGAACACCCCACAAGAGCCATCCAAATTTGGCACTTTTGTCAAGCTCGCTCAAATCCTTACGCTTGCCCATTTTTCCTGCTTCTAACACATCAACTTTGAGGACAAAATGTTCACTTGCTGCTAATATATCCCACCCACTAACAGGTGTCATGATGAAGAGATAATCATTGTTATTAACTTCACCTGTCATTGGACATAATGTTATGCCTGATCAGTGTATATATTTTTATTTTTAACTGATTGTTAATTTTTACACACACAATAATATATGATTATTGTTTCTTTTCATTATTAAGTGTTGTAAATGAAAGTTTAGACACCCAAATACAACAGATGTGTGTGGCTAGAGTGTCAAAATCTTAGTATCTCATGCCTTACCACAGATGTGTTCAGGCCAGACCATCTGGGTCCATACACTGAGCCACACTTGTTGGTCTGCACTTTACATGCAGACATGAGCAGAACCACCTCATCTGGATCGGTTGCTGCCTTCACGTCTGAAAGACCTTTTGCCCAGGCAGATGAACTCACTAGCCACATAAATGAGAACACCACCGTCACTATGAAGTCCTGGGGAGCATGAAGAAAGTGTTACATGTATATTTTTTTTGTCAAATTCTGTTGCTAATTTGAAGAGCTAAATTAACATTAAAAAAATGACACACTTCAGCTTTAAACTTGATTACGATGATTTGCAAGCATGGGTGCATTACTGTATGCTAAGTAGGACTAAATTTAATGTGGGTGTTTTACAGTATAAATAGCAGCTCATGTCTTGTTTATCAATCTTCTCTAATAGCAAGGCTTTGACAGTCCACAAAGGTTTGAGTATTTAGCTTGTCTAAAATAACAGCAGGGCTCACAATGAGAGGTCCGCGGTTGTTTTCGCGGTACTTGTTCTGGAAAAAGATGTAGACCACTGTGGCCAGCAGGGAGTACAGAAAGGAAAAGACAGCAATGGTGACGAAGAACTCTGCAGAGGAAGAAAAATCTCCAATCAGGTAGAGCCGCTCTTGCCTCGTTCCCTCACACATCGGCACGTCAAATTCCACCCGGTTCAACCTGTTTAATGTAAAGCACAAAAACATCATGTTTTTTTATACACTTTGCAGTTATATTAGTTATTCTTCGGTGTCAACATCAGGCTTGTTATTTTAAAATGCCCCTATTATGCTTTTTGGATATTACCTTTCATGTAGTGTGTAATAAAGCTGTTTGTAAAAGGTCTGCAAAGCCTCAAAGGTCAAAGTGCACGATAAATCGAGTTATTGTCTTCCAAAAGAAAGAACAGATTTGAAACAGCCTGGAACAAGTTGTCAGCTATTCCAGCCTTACTTCCTGTGTAACAGAGGCCAGCTAGTAAGAGCTGTGTGAGTAAACCTCACTCCCCTCAACTCAAGTGGCGCACTAGCGATTGATGCTATAGAGGCTGTGGTCTTTAGCTCCTTGTTAGTGTGCCCACATCCCATGCTGGAGACGCCAGTTCGAATACCCCTCGGAGGGGTGCAGGTAGAACCGGTGGGGTTACATTGGTGCCGTGACCAGGATGGAAGTAAGATTTAGGGGGCGAGTGTACTGACGGCCAGCCAGTAAGAGCAGTGTGAGTAAACTCACTCCCCTGGCCTCAAGAGGCACTAATAATTGAGGCTATAGAGGCTGTGGGCACTTTGTTAGTGTGCCCGCCTCCAATGCTGGAGAAGCAAGTTCGAATCCCGCTTGGAACATTGTGAAAAGAACCGGAGGGGTTACATTGGTGCTGTGACCCGGATGGGAGTTAGGTTTATGGGGGCGAGTGTAATGGCGACCAGCTAGTAAGAGCTGTGCAAGTAAACCTCACTCCCCTGGCCTCAAGAGGCGCACTAGCGAGTGACGCTATAGAAGCTGTGGTCTTTACAGTCCTTGTTAGCACTCGCCTGCCATTCTGGAGAAGCCAGTTTGAATCCCACTCAGAGTGATGCAAGTAGAACCGTAGGGCTTTCATTAGTGCCGTGACCCGGATAGGAGTGAGGTTTAGGGGGGGCGAGTGTAATGGCGGCTAGCTAGTAAGAGCAGTGTGAGTAAACCTCACTCCCCTGGCCTCAACAGGTGCACTAGCGACTGACGCTATAGAAGCTGTGGTCTTTAGCGTCCTTGTTAGCACTCACCTGCTCAGAGTGGTGCAAGTAGAACCGTAGGGGTTTCATTGGTGCCGTGACCCGGATGTGAGTGAGGTTTAGGGGGGTGAGTGTAATGGCGGCTAGCTAGTAAGAGCAGTGTGAGTAAACCTCACTCCCCTGGCCTCGAGGCACGCTAGAGGCTGCGGTCTTAAGCTTCCTTGTTAACGCGCCCACCTCCCATGTCTCCCATGCCAGTTCAAATCCCACTCGGAGCATTGTGAGTAGTACCAGAGGGGTTACACCAGCTTAAACCTATGTAAGTAAATTTGCATAATGCCAGCCTATTCATAGGTTGCCCACGGAAAATGTATACTTTGACCCACCCTCAAACACTGCAGTTATAGCCGAGACCTGGAAGAGTTGTGTTACCAACATGTCGAGAATACACTGTATTCTGTGCTGCGAAAGTAAATCCACTTTGCCTGCACTTCGAAAAGATGAGGGCTCAGGATCAAATTGATATACAGTAAAACTGACGCCATAATTACTGTTTGCATTACTGTGTATACAAGTGCTGAGGAAGCTTCCGGAGCTGAAATTCAGATATGGCAATGGTGTTTCTTTTCCGACACATGCTGTAAGAGGTAAACCAATCACAACAGATTAGGCTATCTGACCAATCAGAGCAGAGTATAGGCTCTTATCGAACCGTTTCAGACACTGTGAGAAAAGAGGTGATGCTGCAATGTATATTAAATTAAATTTGTTTTTACCTTGGATGCATATAAACATATTGTAGAAGACCTCCAAATAATTATGAACCTTTAAAATGGCATAGTAGGGGCACTTTATGTTCCTCTCACAAGGTTATTTTAGTTCCTGTCTGTCTCTGCCTTGCCCTCCTTTGATTACTATGAACTTGAAGCTCAGCTCTAGTGAATACAGCAGGACCTGAGGGCTACTTCAAAGCATCACATTGCTGTGGACAACGTGTATGTGTGCTTGACCTTTCAGGGCAAGAAAAAAACAAAAAACAAAACAACTTGGACACATAATGTTTGAGACTACAGAAGAATACCTGTCTGTCAAAAACACTTTCAGCCTACACAGAATTATAGTGGTGATTTAATACAGAACTCTATTGTCTTCTGTTCTTTAAATTGACATGGTATGACTTCATGTAACTCTATTACCCATATGGATAACAATGAAGACAGACCTGGAGCATGATTCTAGCGTATAAGTCAGCCAACTCATTTATTGAGTGTGTTTCTGTCTCTCAGAAAGAATTTCTCATCTCTGAATGTGCTGAATAAAATTTATATTTAAGACAGAACTGTAAATACTTTGAGATACTTTGAAATACAGAGACAAACAGGCCTTTGGAAATATGGAAAATTGATTAATCTGTCAATTGGTTATTAGTCATATAGTTGGGACATGATTAAAAATACTTCAAAATGGCTTCCAAAAATCTTAATTATTCTTAACTTTTCACTGCGATTTACTTAGCTCTTACATGATGTATAAATCATCCACTTTGACGTGTATTATGAAGCAAACAATACCAGATTATACTGAGGCTCTATGAACATTAGCCCAATTAGCACAATCATTTCATTTTGCAAATTATCTTTGATGCTGAGAGTTTCCATTTAAAACACTGAAGCCAACTGTGCTCACCGAGAGACAAATCTTGCAACTGGCAGCACACATAGAGAATATAAAGATAAAACCATTAGCACATAATCAAACGCTCCTGTTTATTAGAGTATTGAATCGAAGCCAGGTAATTATCCCTTGCTCTACAGTGAATACGCAGGGGTTTAAACTAGCCTTACCTGAATGGGTAAGCAAAATTGATGCCAATACTGAGGTTGCTGTCGGACTTGTTGATGCAGTCCACACTAACCCGCAGTTGCCCAGAGTAACCTCCACATGTTGCAAATGCAAAGATGGCAAAAAGCTGAGGGGATATAACATAAAGAACAGATCAAGTTACCATGAAATCAAAACTGACCATTCTATTTTTTTTTTTTTTTTTTTGGAATGGAATTTAGCAATATATATGATATGATATATCTATGCACAGCATTATTTTTTAATTCATGTGCCCTCGTAATCATTAATCAAAATAACTTCTCCTCCCTCTTGCATCAGTGACTTGCAATACATCAAATCCCGATGATAAAATCCTGATAAAAGTCCTAGACTATTTTTTCTAGTTCCAGAAGCCATTTCACTTGGATATACATCATAATAGGGAAGAAAAGACTCTCACAACTTCATTTCATGGCGACTTTAAATATAAGAATTATGACATCATTATTTCCCATCAATTTATGAAAATAAAAGCTATTAGATATAGATATAAAGTTATTATTAGTGGTGCATATTTGCAGGTTACATAATTTTGCCAGTAGGTGGCAAAAACTAGGAGAGTCATTGATTTGTTTATTCTGCAGATTTGTTCAAACCACTGATTAATTCAGGAATGAAACAACTGACTGAAATATGTTATACAGAAGTTCAACGTTGACTTTAAACAAAGACTATAGAATTCGTATTATTATGAATGGGAGAAAGTGCAACACGCAATATGGTGGAATAAGCCCCGCCTTCTAAATAGGAGCCAATCACCGATTTGTAAATTCATCGCATCACCTCAGCGGCCGTTAGAAGTTCCGGTTTCTATAGAAACAGTCAGACGCGTGCCTCCGAAATGAGGCACGAGAGACTCGCATTTAGGACTGCGCATTAGGTTGATCCAGTCTGAAAAATACAGTTTTTTGTCATGATTCGAGCGTTTAGAAACAAAATTTATGAGACAGTTGTTGTCAGATTTCATTGGTGATTTCAAATATGAAATTTAATCAAAAGCTTGGCAAACAGCTTTAGAGAATTTGATGTTTCCCCATTCAAAGAGATTGGAGCTGCACTTGGATGCCCGAGAGGCATTTCAAAGATGGCCGCCGAGTGAAATGACTTGTCTTAAAGGGACTTTGCTTTAAAATGACAAAAAGTGAAGGGAGATTCTGTTTACCCACCAGCTTAAAAAGACAGTTTCTAACTAGTAGAGTTAATTGCTCTAATCACGATTGTTTTATTTAGATACCGGATTATCTGCAGCTACGTGAGACTGTGGTCAATTTCAATTAAGTCAGAGCTACTGTTAACAGGTGATTAATTCTCATCCGGAGATGTCAAGAACATTTGCAAAGGGTGTTTGCAAACACTGAGTAAAACTATGATTTCATAATTGTGATCACACCCACAAAGAGGTGCTCTCTGTCTCTCTCTGTCTCCAATTATCATGTCTTTAACATTTTTCTCTTTAACACAACCTCTCCACAGATACCTCTAACATCCATCTCTTTTCCAGTCTTTCCCATGAGTTTTCTCTTTATATGTCCATTACCCTTTTTCACTTTGGCTGTGGATCTATTGTGAAGCCTAGTCTTATTAAGCACAGAGGACAAGCTCTCTGAGAGCTAAACTGACTTGCCTAAAACACATTTCTGCAACACTGATATGAGAATGGGTTCTCTGTAGGAGGTGATACATCTCACTGAACCCAGATACAAGTCATTCTGCAGATATGCAGCTTGAAAAAAAAAAAAAATCAATGATGAGAATATATTCAAAATTCAAGAGAGAGCATAATGTGAAGGAATGAAAGCATACTGATAGATAATGGTGCTCTATAGTGCTTTTTTACAAAAAAAATGCAATATTATTCAAAGAATCCCGTGGCAAACAGACGTTAATGATGCAATGATAGTGCCAGTTAATGTAAAAAATAATAATAAAAAAAGAACTGGAATACAAACTTTTTCCCTTAAAAACTGAAATTTGAAATTTGTAATTTCTCTTCTACTACTGACACCAAATGGAATTGCAAAACTATATATATATATATATATATATATATATATATATATATATATATATATATATATATATTTTTTTTTTTTTTTTTTTTTTTTTTTTTTTTTTTCCGAACAGGTTTCCCCAAATATGTTGCACATCAGCCATTGGTCAGCTGAATAGGCAGTTCTGTCCCAAACTTACATCATTGGTTGTTTCTATGTCAGGCCACTGAAACAAATGTACTGATTTTTTTAAAAAGACATTTATAATGTTACAAAAGATTTCTATTTCAAATAAATGCTGTTCTTTATAACTTTATATTCTTAAAAGATTTCTTAAAAATGTATCATGGTTTCCACAAAAATCTGTTTGTAACATTGATAATAATAATAAATGTGTACTGAGCTCCAAATCATCATATTAAAATGATTTCTGAAGGATCATGCAACACTGAAAACTGGAGTAATGATGCTGAAAATTCAGCTTTGCCATCACAGGAATAAATTACATTCTAAAAAAAAAAAAAAAAAAAAAAAAGAGAGAGACTTCTTTTAAAAACATTTAAAAAATCTTACAGACTCCAAACTTCTGAACGGTAGTGTGTGTGTGTGTTTGTGTGTACAGTAATTTATATGTATATAAAATGTATAATATATGCACTGATATTCCAAAGATTTTCCACAAAATCAGCTCAGAAAATGTCCATGTCCATCACTATTGAAGTACAGAAATTCTTGTTTCTTAATCTAGTTTCCAGTGTCTTAAACCTCAAAAAGCTCAAATCGGCAGATACCATGTGGGTCCAGGGACCTCTGAACATCAACAGTGAGAAACACTGGAAGCCAAATTGCTTTTTTGCACAGCAATTCATTGATCATGAATAATGAGTAATTCATAAGCTAACAAAAATAGACAACTCACTCATTCAGAATTATGAATGATTCAGTATGGTATGAGAGCAATTTTAGCACCTAAAAGGTCTCTGAGATGCTGACAAATGGGATGTTGAGAGAAACTGAAGAAACTGCACTGCAAAACATACAAAAATCTCCTATCTTACAACAAAAACTACCATAAAATATTATTAATATTAGGTCAGTTTAAGTCTTAACTATGTACAACCTGATGGCTGCTACCAGACATACAGAGATTCTGAAGCCAGGACTTACCGGAGCAAATATGACCATACACATTTAAAAGCAAAAGAGATATCCAGCTTCAAAACATATTAGATGCTCTCAAGAGTCAGTTGAAAAGCAGCATCTGTATCTTCTCCTTGTCTCTCTGCTCTATCTCCTTGTCTTGTAGTCTGGATGGAGAAGAGGGGACTGTGAGCTCAGGAGAGGGTTGATGCTTCTGTGTGGCTCTCTAAGTATAACCCTGCACTCCCTGCTTTGCTCTAAGGATGGGGGGGTTGGGGTGGTTGGGGCTGCTCTATAGTCACAAACACACATGCCAGAACACAGAGGAACTCCCCAACTACAGATCACTTCACAATGAAGTCATGTGTCAGACTGTACACTGAATGCTACAGTTCTGCATTCAAATAAAATAAAGCTGTAAGGGCAGACCCAGTTAACAGGGAACATTCTCAGAACTTTTGCTAAGGTTCTGGCAAGGTTATCTCAAATAAATGTTCTTCCCATTCGTTCAGAGTTGTCTGGTCTCTAATAATGTTTTTTTTTTTTAATTTTATGATGTTCCTTTAATGATAATACAAAAACATACTTAAAAATGTATTTCATTTTTTAAAAGTTTAAAAGCCCAAAAGACACCCTACTAAAGTTTTGAGAAAAAAAAAAAAATAGCCTTCCACTGGGACTTTAAGCTTTCAAACCCCCTGGTAAAAATGAGATACTCATGGTATTTTTCTCAGAGCTACAGCAATGCATTGGAAAAGACGAAACCTATTTTTAGGGCTGAAAGGTGCTGTATCAGTAATATGAAGAAATGAATTGGGAGATGCCCAGATGTTAACAAATAAAATTTCCTGAAAACACGTAGCATCAGAGAATATCAATGTGGAGTGACAGTTCACCTTTATGTAAGACAAAATTTTCTGCATTGTTAGGGCAACACTATAATAATATTGCATGTTATGAAACTGTTAGATGACATCCAGATAATAGTGTTAGAGTTTATTACTACTGTCATGTAGTTGCCTATTTCAGATGTATGGAAGATGCCAGCCCTGCTAATAAACAACATGAATAATTACCACAGGCAACAGCTACTAATACAAGAAATCAGTGGCCTGTTATTATGGCAAAAACAATGATGCCTTCTCAAGACTAACCACAAATTGCCTGCTCACATCTCATGCCAAAATAACTTGGAAAAGCTACAACCCCTAACAATGAAGCTTATGTCTAAGTAATGGAAATAAGCATTAGAGTCTCATGATGTGCGTTAAACCCTCAGCATACCAGAACTGGTGCTGAATTTCACACATTCAAGATGTTTCATCCCCTGAAAAAGTTTTTTTTTTTTTTTTTTTTTTTTTGAGGTGTTTTGCAAGCTTTAAAGGGATAGTTCACCAAAAAATTATCCCATGATTTACTCACACTCAAGCCATCCTAGGTGTATATGACTATCTTCTTTCAGACAAACACAATCAGAGTTATATTAAAAATATATGGTAGTGAATGGCGCTCATGATTTTGAAGCCCAAAAAAGTGCATCCATCCATCATAAAAGTAATCCATGGGGGCTTACTCTGATTATTTCAGTTAATTGTATTTCATTATGGTGTTTGCAGTTTAACGTAATTTATATTAAAGGGGCAATTTAATAAAATTTTGTATATAATGCTGTTTTAACTATAGGCAGGAAGTTCAGTTGTGTTCTGAAGGTGCCTGTATGTTTTATACACCAAACTCATTTATCTTAAAAGACAAGAAAAGTTTTATACACTATATTTCCCCTTTAAGAGTTCAACTTAAGTATTAAGTCTAAGGATTCCCCAGTGTGGCCTTTAGACTCTACTTAGTATCCAGTCCAAGAGCTGAGATCCTATTGTGACGGATTTATCCACTCACCACAAGGAGACAAAGCAAAGAGCTTGTGCTGATGCAATCAAATGAAAGTGTGTCTGACAGCAGTAGAATCACACTCAACTTTAGCTGAATCTAATGGACAGGTGTGAGAAACCCATGGGATAACAGGTGAGCCATGCGTGGGAGCTCGACAGCCAGTAGAAAGAATGCTTCTCTCAGCAACCCTTATGTGCATATAGCACCTGTTGAGATGGTAATGAGGAGAGGTGTCCCCTCTTTGTCTTTCCCCACCAGAATATTTTCAGTCTCCACTGTTTCTAACCAACAGAGTAAAACTGTGTCAGAGAAACTGTGTCATGCTTCTATCTTCAGTGGAGTGTGTGAGTGACCTGGGGTTTGGGGAATGCCTCACTTCAATTTTAAGATGAAGAGCTTCCACAGAAATAGAAGACCTTCTTGTAAGGTGAAAGCTGTAGGTACCAAATGGTTTTTTTATGTGCTTGCGGATCACTATACAGGTTTTGAAATCCCTAGAGAAACTCTGATTCTCTGCAAATAAATTCAATAGGTTGTTGAGAAAACCCATCAAGTAGTTCTGGTGGCAATCCATAAAACGATGACAACATAATGTTCTGTAACATATTTTATTCTTTCTAGGTCATTTTTGGCAATCATTATGTGATTTGATGATTTTAATATACACCTGCAACCTAGACACATCATCAGTGATGTAACCTGGGGTCATTGGGTGTTTCGGGTCTTTCAACAACATACACCCTCGCCCAGATGACCCAGCCAGGGGTGAGCAGTCCCCGGCTAGTGTCTAGGTAACTTGTGTGGTCCACGGATCACCCCTTTTGATCCACAGCCATCCAGATGCCTTCTCAGCGGCATCCATGATGTTCCTGATGGCTTTCTTTTTAAGCTTGAGGGCCCTGCAGAGCGACTGGCGGCAAACCATCAGCAGCCAGCCTCGATGGGGAGGCAGCAGGTCTTCCATCCCCTGCTACGGCATTCACCTGCCAACTCCTTGTACTTGGCCCTGTTTCGTTCAAATGCCTCTTCTGTTCGGTCTAACCAGGGCACAGTCAATTCCAGTAGGACCATCTGCCTTGATGATTCTAAAAGAAGGATCATGTCAGACTTAAGCATGGTCATGGTGATGGTTTCTGGGAATTTGAGCTGCCTTCCCAGGTCGACCTTTAGCTGCCAGTCCCCGGCTGTTGCCAGCAGTCCCCCAGATGGGTCTCTGCTGCATGGTGGTTTCTCTCCAGCCTTGACAAATGCAATCAAGCGCTGTGCTGGCTGCTGGTGCCTGCTGAGAGCGACCCCTGTGCTGATGGCTTCTGCAATGACCCTTAGCACCTGGTCGTTGCGCCATCGATAACGTCCATCTCCCAGGGCTTTAGGGCAGCAACTTAATATGTGCTCCAGGGATCCCCTTTTTTGACATAGGGGGCATGCATGGGTGTCTATCAGGCCCCAAGAGAAGAGGTTCATTGGACTGGGGAGGACATTGTAGACTAATTGGATAAGGAACTGAATCTGGTGTGGCTCCGCTTTCCACAGGTCATACGACGAGATCTTTCGGCCCATCACCTGTTCCCATCGAGTCCACGCCCCTTGTTGTTGCATCCCCACCATCCTATTGATGCGTCTTTCCTCCACCCCTGCTCGGATTTCTTCTTGGACCAGTTGATGCCTGTCCTTTCCCCGGGCCTTGTCATATCGATGTCTTTGGATACAACCAAGCCCTGCTGGTCCTGATGCCACTGTTCCCACTAGCACACTGTGCCGCAGCCACGCTTCAGCCTGGTTGACTGCCTCCTGGGCCCTCCACTTCCTACCCTTCCTCACCTCTATGCCAGCAGAGGAGACTTTGGTATCAGTGGACTCTCTGTACAGCAGCACCTCTCTTGCTCAGAAAACCACAAACTCCTCCGACAGGCAACTGAAGGGAAGTTGAAGGTTGTTCTTATTCCCGTACAAGGCTATGATGTTGATGCTACGTGGGAGACCCAACCACCTATGCAGAGAGTGGCTGATCTTCCCCTCAAAGCCCTCGACGGTAGTTATGGAAACGTCGTAAACCAGCAGTGGCCGGAGGAGTCTCGGCATAATGCCATGTTGGTAAATCCAAGCTTTAAACTTTCTGGGCAACCCCAACTTGTCCACAGCAGCAACCCAGGCGTGCAACTCTTTCCCGGTTTCATAAAGTGTGGCTGTGTCCCTAAGTGTGCTGTTAAATACTTTCCCCAGGCTTTTAACTGGCTTCTCTGTGATTGATGGAATTTGGACACTTTCAAGGGGGAAACAGAACTTGTCAGTTACGTTTCCTTTCCTCACCACCAGTGATCGGGACTTGGCTGGTTTAAAGTCCATTCGGGCCCAGCTGATGAGGCGTTCAAGGCCTTGGAGGATCCATCTGCAGCCTAGTACGGATGTTGTAGTTACCATCAGATCATCCATAAATGCTCTAATAGGGGGTTGACACACACCTGACCGGGTGAGTGGGCCTCTGCATTCCACCTCTGCTGACTTAACTATTCATAGCTAAGACGAACAAAATCACTGACCCTTTGATTATTCCTTTCTCCAGCCTATGTAAAATACTTAATTTTTTGATAGCCCTGGAATTGCTGTAAAACAAAATAAAATAAAATAAAATTAAATTAAATTAAATAACAATATAGAAAAAAGAATAAATAATAATAATAAATAAGTTCTGGTGGCTATCTATCAAACAATGACAACATAATGTTCTGTATCATATTTTATTATTTCCAGGTCATTTTTATAGCAATCATTATGTAAAATACTTTAATTTTTGAAAGTCCTGGAATTGCTGAAAAGTAAAGTAAACTAAAACAAAATTTAAAAATTAAATAAACATTTTGAAATTAAATAACAATATAGAATAATAATAATAATAATAATAATAATAAATAAATAAATATTAAAAAAATAAAAACAATGAGAAAAATGTAAGAAAAAGTTGTCCAACAATCATCTAGTGCAGGGGTTCCCAAACACACTCCTGGAGCCTCCCCAACACTGCATGTTTTCCATGTCTCCTTAATCAAACACAACTGATTTTTAATTGAGACACCAAGACCTGAAATAGGTGTGTCAGACTAAGGAGACATGCAAAATATGCAGTGCTGGGGAGTCTCCAGGAACGTGTTTGGGAACCCCTGATATAGTTAATTAGAGAGGCTGACTAGTTTGTCTAAATTATTTCCTACAAATTTTCTACTTTTTTTTTTTTTTTTTTTTTTTTTAACAAGAATGCTGATAGCGTACTGCTTTTACTGTTTTGGTGTTAACCTATAGTTTGCAACACTAAAACTCAATCAGAAAAGTTGAGCCAGAGAAACAAGTGCGCCGCCATCTTTATAATATTGTCTTTGAACTTCCGTTTTTGTGGTAGCTCTGTATATTTCTATGGCATCGCTGTCAAAGAGCTGGTGAAGTAAATTTACTTGTTGCAGAGTTAACAAAAGTTATCATGAGCATTGTAATGTTTAAAGCAGATGTCTTAACAAATGTCAGTAGACCGGGAAGATTTTAAAACGATCAGTTCATTCATAAATATGTAAGATCGCTGTGGAAATACAAACCGGAAGACAAAAGACAACGAGTGCAGCGCTGAAAAGGGGCGGGGCTACATAAGGTCTATAGTCAATAATTGTATCCCTTAAAACTCATCTTTGATCACCAAAATTACGTAGGCCTATTTAAACGTTTTTTCCTGTGAAAAAAAATTCTTAATGCTATAAAATAGCTTGAATGTAACTCTACACCCTTGCCTCATTTATTATACACGGATCTATGAATATGATAATTAGCCCCGCCTCTAGTCACTCACACGAGTTCAACTTATGCCAAGTTTACACTACAGGATTTTAAGCCCGATTTGCAAGTTAACGAGCTTGCCGACAGGTTGGGCTGTGATCGGGGAAAAAATCAGCCGGTGATCGGCGCTCTCAAATCTTTATGTGTAAACTACTCAATGACGCATCAAAGAGGCTCGCTGATGTGTCACCAACACCTCACTGACGCTAGACAAATATCTAGCATGCTAAATATCTGGAGCTGTCGGCCGACTAGATCTCCTGTGGTGTCACGTGTCGCGACGCAACAGCCAATGAAATACACACTGATGTCTATGGAAGCAGCAATAACAATCCATTCAAATATAATTTGCCGACGTTAATTCATATCATATACGCATTGTGTAAGTAACTATAAAGCTCACTCACTCTATTGTTCTCCCAGTTCACCGGCCACATGTATTTCAGGACAAATGGATGAATTCACATTATATATTAAGATCTAGGTAATTACATAGGTTTTTAAATGACAAAACACTCACTTGCACATATTTGAGAATCGTAATATCAGATAGTTGATGACATTGTGAGAAAAGCGATACATCTGTCATACAGTGTGGCCGGCTGGCCGCGGTGTGTCACTTGACAAGCATGACGAGTCATCATGGAAACAATAAAGGGAAACGTTCTAAAATAACAGTCGCCTTAACTCTGGGAGGTCAGCCAGAATATTTTAAACTTATGTGTGAAAGGGTTATTTTAATTTTAATTAAATTTAATTCAAAATTTAATCTAATTTCCTCCCAACATCCATTTTCAAATAAAGTCGTTGGGTGACAGTTGTTGTCAGCTCGTGTAGTGTAAACTTGTGTAAACAATGACTTCAAGACTCCACAGCAAGTCACGTAGTCTGAACAGCACATCGATCTGCCGACGTTTAAAGTCCTGTAGTGTAAACTTGGCTTTACTGAGGTAAACGCTGCACAATGGTAGGTCTATCGCTTTTTACAACGTCGGACACATAACAGTAATTAATATGATTAGCGTTTTGTTTGACTACATTATCAAACAGTTAATGTGTTACTAATGTTACACAAACCATGTTTACATTCACGAGTCAGACAGCTGCCTTCAATCAGTATCCTTAGAAACGCTTTGAATGACTCAAAACGTCAGTGGAGAAAGGCATTTAGTTCATCATAACATCGTAATATGCATCATACACCCGCCATTTTGCTAAATCTACCCGATTTTTCATATAAACAGAAAAATAATGGTCAGTTAATGGTATGCTAAAGCCCGCCAGCACTTTGATGTGATTGGTTACAAGGTAGTTTGTGATGTCTTAAACACCAGCGATTTCAAACCGCGGGTTTGAGACTGTCTTTGGTTTACTGAAGTTTTAAAGAGAAAATACTCAGCAATGGTGTTGACTTATGAATTTGCACATGGTTTGTCTCAAAGCATGTTAGACATATGAACAATATTAAAAATTTGATTATCACCACAGGGGGACTTTAAGACAAGTTTGGGCCATTACGAAACGCATAAAGTAAACCTTAAAGTAGCATAATTATTTAGGATGTCCTTTAAAGTTAAATTAGATTTTACACAAATCTAATAAGAAACTGCCACAGGACAAACCAAAATGAAGTTACAGCTAATATCTGATTCAGGGCCTCCACATTTTTTCTGTACTGTATATCGGGATAACTCATCTCAGATCAATGGTAACAAATACATTTCAATGAAGAATTCATGAAGATACACTATGTGCCACCTACAGTGTCGCTGGCGAACATCTCCCACAATCCCTCATTGATGTGTCGATCATTGAGCCTCACTGAAACTTGAGCTGAACCAGAAGCAGGGCTGCTAAACAACTTCAGACACACAGGCACAGATATTCACACTCACACATATTCCCAGAAATCTACAGGACAGGTTGAACACTGCACTAACTGCATTGTACGCTGACAATGATCCATGTCGTTGAAATGTATTGCAGGAATACAGAACATCCCCCCAGTGGGAGAGATGTTACATGCTGGAATGGATATAAAACTGCAGTTATTTAGTAGTAAATCATTATGGACAAAAACTGTCTACTGGCTTATGGTGTGATAAATGTTACACAGCTACAGTATTGTTTGATAAAAAATGTGAGATCTCTAGAGTGCTCAATGTCATTAAAGGTGCAATATGTAAGAATTTTGCAGTAAAATATCCAAAAACCACTAGATCAGTGTTATATATTTTGTTCACTTGAGTATTTATATCTTTTATTTATGTTTACAACTATTTGTAAATCGTGAGAAAATTGTTATTTTAACCAAGGCTCCAGGACGTGTGAGGAGTCGCCTGTCAACATGTTTAGTCTTATTGTTTAAATCTAATTTTCTTGATTTGTTTGCGAGTACCATGCTATACCATGCCTCAGAGAAAAACACTATTTTGTCAAGTAGCTAACATAGCATAATCAGATGCAGCTTTATTTTTAGTAACAGTAATACAGAATTTTCTCCATCATACAATACGTTTTAAAATGAATTGCATGCCATTTATCACAACAAGCCATCCAGCATTTAATCTGATATTCTAAAATCGATCTATCTTACTGCAGTGTGTCTCAAACAAGTGTCTCGCAGCAGCCACCGACCGAACGAACGAACGCACAGAGTAACGTTATAACATCATTTTCAACACTCTCAAATGTGTCTAATATGATAAACAGAGCTACATTACCTCATACTCATGACCAGAAAAGCGGAAGCGGCGCCGGCGACTGTGGCATAATAAAAGTTCCGCTGCTCGTGGCGTGTTTTGCGCAATCGCTCCAGCGACCTCGTTCAGCTCCCACAACACGGACAGAAAATATTACATAGTGCATCTTTAACAGACTGCACTGAATGACTCATATTATTAAACATATTCTGCCATTTTCTCTCCCTTCCTCTTATTCTTTGTTGATTTTTTACGTATCTATGGATTTGGATGTCTCTATGGATAATTGGATGATTCTTCAATTTCTTCAATGACGCTGTATTTTAATATTAAAAATACCCGGGACCCTTATTTCAGTGCTTAAATCATATAGCCCTCACATTTCACGGCTGAGTGTATCAGATAGAGGAAAAGCCTTTGAAACCGTGCTTGAAATTAATTTCTCTTGTGCTTAGTATTGAGTTACAGAGGGAAGTATTTATTTAAACCCAGTGGTGTTAGTTTGAGAGACTCAGGGAATCCAATTCCTTATTTATGTGAATCGGTAGAGCAAGGCAGAAGAAGTGGTCCTGTATCGACAGCACACTGATGCTCATCAGAGAACTGATCATTTGTTTTGAATGTGGCTTTAATGGGGGTCACTAGAAGAGGCTACAGCTCTGTGTCTAAGCAGTGTAACACAGGTTGAACTTGTCAACACATCATACGCATTACTTTTAGTAAAGTAAATTCACTGTAAATCACGGCTTATTGCTTTAATAATATTATACCTTTAATAACACATACCTGGCAAGGTTTCATAAAATAAACACAAAGATACAAAAATGTAATGCTATTAATAAAAAAAATATTCTTCTTCTGCCAAACAATGCAGTTCTTCAGAAACGGAATAGTTGCCAAGCAACACCAAAGTCCCTTTCAGGCAAGTAATTTCACTCGCCGGCCATCTTTGAAACGCCTCTCGGCCAGCTATTTTAGTCATGCAAGTGCAGCTCCTATCTCTTTGAATGGGGACACATCAAATTCTCCAAAGCTGTTCACCAAGCTTACAATTAAATTTCATATTTGAAATCACCAGTGAAATCTGACAACAACTGTCTTATGAATTTTCTTCCCTCAAATCATGACAAAAAACTGCATTTTTCAGGCTGGACCAGCCAATGCAGCCATGCATCACTGTCGAAGAGTAATTAGCTGGTGAATTGGATTTACATATTGTAGAGTTAGCGAAAGTTATCATGAGTTATCATTGGAATGTTGGAAAGCAGATCTCATAAATATTAGTAGACTGGGAAGATTTTAAAACCAGCGGTTCATTCATAAATCTGTAAGATCTTACCTTCATGCTTTGGAAATACAAACAGGATGACAGAACACAACATTGGAGGAAAGAGGAGAGTCGAAAAAAGCAACATGCTCCAAAATCACTGTTTAGCTCCACCCTCTCCCATGAAGCACTGCAAATGACATTATCAAGTCAATCAATCTACGCTCTCAAAATACTGAAATGTTTGAATATATATGCATATTTTGCAATAAACTTAAAATATATTGTTTTTATACATATAATTAACATTTGTAAATAAGCAGTTTTATATTTCTCCATCATTTTTAATTAGAATGTTCGCAATGCTTCATGGGATTCTAGTTCTTTAAGAAGTTTTCAAAAATTTTTTTGCTTCAAATCAAAGTTTGTAGTGTAGTGATTTACCTCATAGCTGATTGGCTTGGTTCATGGCTTATAACTCTTTAACGAAGACTATTTTAAAATCTCTATGGGAAAGAAATGAATGAAAAAGATACTTCTGGAACCAGCAAAAAGGGGCCGGGCAGTGATGCACGCTATTGACGATTGGCTCTTTTATTTAGAAGGTGGGACTTATTCCACCATATTGCGCATTGTACTTTCTGTAGTAATAATACAAGTGCACTGTCTTTGTATATATAAAGTCTTTGGCAACACACAGATGCTGCAATACAAAGACACAGTGGTGCAGTAATACTGACGTAATGCAGTCACAGCTGTATGTTTGTAGAGTAATTTACAACTGGTTCGAAGGCAGCTCAACCAATCATAATCAAAGGCTGGAACTATCCGTTTTATAAAGTAGCCTACTTTTTTTTATGTTTTTGAAGTTTGACCACCCCAGTCACTATTTTGTTGTATAGAGAAAGAGAAATTCTGATTCATGTTGTTGCTTGAAAGAGAAACAAACATACTGGTTTTGAGCAGCATTATTATTGTTAACTAAAACTAAAACCATAAAAAAGATTTTATTACTTGAATAAAAGTAAATGTTACATGAAATAAAATATAAAAAATATTTTTATATTTTTAGTTTTAGTTAAAGTTTTAGTAATTTTGTTGTGTGTTCTTGTATTTTTATTATCTAATTCAAAATATTAATCAAAACTATATTAATACATCAGTGATACTAAAATAAGTTAATTTTAGTTTCATATTTTATTTTGCACAAATAAAGTGGTCTTGAATGCAGATTTCAAAAAAGATATTCTGGTTTCAGAATTTACTGTGTAACAATTCTGCTTTTTTTTCTTTAAGAGTTGCTTTTCTGATATTGTCATTTCTTTCAGACAGTAGGCGATCGTCACTTTGAATCTGCTGCCCTCATCTGTTTTAGTTAGGAAATGTAGTCTTCCAGACATGCACTGAGAACATATACAAACAGTAAAATAAATAATAAATAAAAAGTATAAATGCATTTGAACTCACACTGTAACATTTTAAGATACTGTAACATTTAAACAGTTTCCATTCTAAGCAACAAAGTAATATTCGTTAAATGGGTAACAGCAAAAAGATAAGAATTAGAGCCTTGTAAATAATTAGCATAACATTATCATTTCCTCTAGGAAAATATGCCTCTATAACTAGCTACTTCATAACCAGTATTTGCCCTTTGGTACTTCTGCCATTTAGACTGTGGACGGTATATTAATGTGTAAGAGGATTATTATACAGTACAATAGTGGATGTGATAACTTGCAATGAAAATGAAGCAATTACCGCCATCTGGTGGCAGCACATAGATGAGCCTCAAATAAAACATTTTAAGCATTTACAGTCACAGACAGTGATTTGTTTTTAGGAGACTGTTTTCATGACATTTAACTCTTAGCTTAGAAATAACTTATTAAATAATTTACACACAAAATACCAATTCACTTTAAATCAATAAGTATGGTCTGATGTTTTGCTGACATTGGGGAACCAAATGTGTGAATAATGCTCTTAATAACAGTTAAGATTAATTAACAGTATTTGTGTGTCCTGTATGACGTTAAAGAGAGCGGAATTGTATAGGCACTTCTCCCTGATAAGCGTGCGCACACACATCACCCAGAGCAAGAGCAAGAGCACGCCCATCAACGCGTTTCGTTCAGGATACGGAAGCCGAGAGATTTTTCAACAATGGCCGTGTCCCAATTCAGGGGCTGCACCTTTTGAAGGCTGCATACATCATCGAGGCAGTCTCATTTAAGAAAAATAACCGTTAGATTGCAAAGTAAGAAAGAAATTACAGTATTTTACACCTCACAATGAATATCAGTCAATTTTATTACAGTTACCTTTCTTAAATATAACATCCTTGATGAAGTATTCAGCCTTCAAATGCGATCTCCGAAGGACGCAGCCTCCGAAATGAGACGCAGCTCCTGTAAACAAAGGAGCGTGTTTTTGGTTGTGAGGGAAAGATTACCTTTTTCAGCTTTCCAAAGAACCCAGCGTTAAGGGAACAGAGGATGAAGTTTGTTTTTCCGAGGCAGCAACGGAGTTGCATGTATGTTTGTTTGTTCCCGGGATTTCGGTGATGAATACTTTGTAAACAAGTCCCAGTTCAGCGCTGGATTTGCAGATCGCGGGTGGTGAGTAAAGCTGCATCAGGTGTCTGTTTTGTTTGCAATCGGCGGGCAAGTGCATATAATGTAAACAACACAAACGTTTTTGTTTCCTTTTTATTTATAATGATGTCACAGCTAGCATGCGATCTCTACGCAGAAGCTGCGCGCGCTCTTGACTCTTTAGCTCCGCCCACGACACTGACGGCAGGCACGTGTCCAGGATCTCTGCTTTTTTCGGAAAGACTCGGTTTAGCGTATCTATCTTTTATAAATATGACAAAACTAAAGACTTTTCAGAGATATGAAAGATGCATTGTTACTCTATATGTACTCAAGATTAAAATGAGATTGGCAGAAACTGTGTGTGATACCCCCCCCCCCCCTTTAAATTAAAATTAAAGGCACACTTTGTAGATTTTCACCACTAGAGATCGTCTATTCAAAACAAAGGCATAGCCTAATGACGCTGAGATTGAGCGCGGATTTATGGGAGATGTCGCCTTCACCTCACAGCTGGTAGAAAAGAATCTGGAAGGGACTCGGGCAGAAATCATGTTCATGGATGAGATTATTAACGTTACTGTAGTATGAAGCAGAGCAGGACAGAGTGTTGTGGGAGCTGAACGAGGCCGCTGGAGCGATTGCTAATGAGAGATTAGCGCGATACATGGTCCGTGTCCTATGTAAAATGACTTATTTCTCTGGATTTAAACTTTCTTGGAAACATTTGGGATAATGTAATTACACAAGTCAACAAAATATATAACCCTGTTCTAGTGGTTTTTGGATATTTTAATCCAAAAATCTTACATAGTGTGCCTTTAAGCACTTTTATTCATTCTTTTTTTTTTTATTTAAAACTTGTGTATTATTTGAGCTGTAAATTTGTTCATGTCATTTTACGGTTGTTTTAAAGTGGACCTATTATGCAAAATTCACTTTTGCATGGTGTTTGGAGTGTCAGTATAAAATAATAGAAGTCAAAGTCTCAAGCATGTGTGTGAACATGTGTGTGTGATAATAGTGTGAGCCAGTGGAGCTCACATCACTGCACTGGATGCACACTCGCACATGAATAAGCACATGCTTGCCTAAACAAACAAGCACACACGCACACAAACCAAACCCCAAACACACTCGCTTCAAGCATGGCAACCCACCCCCTCTCCTCTCATCCATTACAGCTGCATTCTCCTCTCCATCCCTCCGCTCTCAGTTTCTCCCTGTCTCGCTCTTTCTCACATGCACACACTGGTGTGACTACGAGCGGGTGAGTGTTACGATGCCGTGGCTTGTTTATCAAGCTTTCCCAGCTGTGTTCTGCAGGGCAAGGATGAAGAGCGCAGAGAGGAGAAGGGGGGAGAAGATTACACCAACACAGACCCACTGACTTCTTAGACACACAGCAACTCTGAATGTGTGTGTGTGTGTGTGAGAGAGAGAGAGAGAGAGGAGTGGAAAAAGAAAAATGGGCCTGAGATATTTTAGGAGTTTTTGGATTGATCTTATGATTGATTTTATGGTACTACTGGTGTGTTTAAAGCTCTGAACAGCTTAGAGAATACAAAAATGTTTCTTGAGCAGCAGATCAGCATATTAGAATGATTTCTGAAGGATCATGTGTCACTGAAGACTGGAGTAATGATGCTGAAAATTCAGCTTTGATCACAGGAATAAATTACTTTATAAAATATATTCAAACAGAAAACAGTTATTTTAAATTGTAATAATATTTCACAGTATTACTGTTTTTACTGTATTTTTGCAGCCTTGGTGAGCAGATAAAACTTCTTTTTAAAACATAAAAAATCTTACCGTGTCAAAACTTTTGACTGGTAGTGTGTATATATATATATATATATATATATATATATATATATATATATATATATATGTGTGTGTGTGTGTGTGTGTGTGTGTGTGTGTGTGCGCATGCGTGTTTTAGTGATTTATGAGGACAAATTTGTATAATGACATGGGTATTACACTGGTATTACAATGTAAACATGAAATATGAGGACATTTTATGAGTCTTCATATTTGAAATAGCTTTAAAAACAAACTAAACAATGTTTTATTAAAAATGTAAGAATGCAGAATGTTTTCTGTGATGGGTAGGTTTAGGCGTAGGGGTAGTGTAGGGGGATAGAATATACAGTTTGTACAGTATAAAAACCATTACGCCTATGGAATGTCCTCACTTTGATAGCAAAATGTGTGTGTGTGTGTGCAATTTATTATTATTATTTAGGAAAAAGGGCAGTTGTTCAAAATTGAAGATGGCATAAACAAAAAGTACTGATCGGTATCTAGTGCACATGACCCTAAACCAGCATAATAATATAGGGTTTGACTACTTAACTAGTTGTTCAGACAACCAACTAACTAGTCCATTACCATGAACACTGCACCACTGAGCTTATAGGAAAGTAGAGAAAAAGAACCAAAAAAAAAAAAGTTAGTAGTATATATAGATCAGAATGCACCTGTGTCACATTAAAGCATCCACTCATCCCTTATCCATGGGTGAACACACACACACAACATGCTCAAGAGCGACGTGCCTGTCAATCTCTTCACTTTCAGCCTGTATTGAACACTTCTCTCAGACAGCGTAGCACTTCCTGAATGTTTCTAAATACTGCTGAATGCAAATACACACACACATGCATATATACACATACACACAAAAGTGCCCCAACCTTTCCATCCCCCAACCACTGCATTCATGCCACGCTTCATTCCAATGATTCCCAGATTGTGGCAAGAGTAAAAATATCCCATATTCTCGCACAGAAGCATCAGTCACTACTTGCAAGATGTCAGACTGGCTAAAAGTGATTTAGCATTAACCAGATAACCTGATGAACGCAGACTATGTTTAAGGGCTCTAAATAAGTCTATAAATGGAACATGAGTGTCTTTCAGACCATTTTCAGATCCCTTCAAAATTCTCAGCTTCCAGTCATTCTTGCAAACTGCAAGTAGTGTTTTATGAGATAATCTGTGTTCAAATGAGAAGGACACTCACTGGATGGTCCCAGAGCTCATTATCCTGTACAGTGCACTCAGGCCTATAACAGCCAGTGTGTATCTGGGCGCTGGGCGCTCTTTGTATGCTTCACTGATCATAAGTAGGCATAAAATCTCATTTTATTTTTAAAACACTGTCCCCCCTTCTTTTCTTCAGTTGCTGTCTCCCTATGGAGTTTCCATGGCTACTTGGTCACATGATATCACAAAGCCCCTCCCCCTGCCCTGAGGTGACTGTCACAGCGGTTAGTCAGATTCGGCCACCCGACCAGGATGCGATCCGACTGTGTATTTGAGCGTGCGTTTGTGTGTTTGTATGTTGGAGCTTATGTGTTGACCCTGGTACCGCTGCATAGATTTTGTCATAAACTAATCACAAATCATGTAAAAGAACTGGTTGTTCAATGATTTTAACAAAAAGATTTCTTATAGTTTTACAGCTGTTGTTCTACTATTCATTTACTGGACTGTAAGTCACAAGATTGTGTGATGTGATTCGGTTTAGCACTTCAGTCTTTCCTCTGTTGTGTGTTATCCATGTGACAAAAAGGTGGATCATGCGAGTACAGGCTCGAGATCGAAAAACGGAGAGACAGCCAACCTTTCACAGATGAATTTCTGCACATCTGCACACAGGCAGCCAAAGCACATCTGCCCACAGTCATTCAACCTTTCTGGTGAACTGAAGTACATCTAAAGTCAACTAACCTTTCTTCTGTGAATTTGTAAATCACATACCCTTCTGTCATTCAACTTTACCTAAGTGAATCACCAGTCTGCTCAGTCTCAGTGGTCTGTCATTCTACCTATCCGTCAAACAACTTTTCAAATAAATTGACTCAAGGTTTCTTAGTTATGGAAAACAAATAATAATGTGTTTGATTTTTTAATATAATATAATCCCTGTGACCCTACATAGAACAAGTGGTTTGGAAAATCTATTATATTATATTATATTATAATGCTCTGATTGGCTGGAAGGTGTACAATAAAACCATTTAATGCACAAGTTCCAAGTCAGTTTAATCATAGTTCTATATTAATGTGCTGCTTTCATTGAAGCACACACACATAGGTCACTTGCACACAGAGATTGGAGATCGCGAAACAGAAACTGGAGCACAGAAACTTGTTGTCAATACTGCCCCGCGACTTTTATTAATAAATTAACTTTGCTACTGAATCGCTACATTATATTAATCAGCAAGGAGGTTGTAACTTTGCTGTTTTTTAAATAATTAAACTCACAGCTTCATTGCCATTCTCTCTTTCTCTCACAATAGACTAATTAATTCAAATAAATGCTATAATTCAAAGAAATAAATGTAACCTTACCACACTTTATCTCAGTGCCTGATGATAGCTGACAAAAATTTTAACCCTTCCAGTCAAATTTAGCACTGCAAACATCAATGACAGATTTAACTTGTCAGTGCTGACAAATGACCATGGTATAAAGCGAGATAATCCACAGCTAGCTGTGCATTATTGAATACACATATTATATTATATTATATTATATCCATCCATTTGTCCAGAATACAGAATTTTGCATATTTAAATGAGTCATTGGTCTCACTGAGTCATCTCATTTCAACAGCTCAATAATTGGCTAATTTTCACAAATAATTGCTTTGAGAGGCTGAGAGAGAGAGCAAATATCAAGAGGACGGCTAGGAATCACTGTGTAAAAAAAAAAAAAACTGGCAGAAAGGAAAATACAGAGGCAGAGACAAAACTAAAGACCTGCAGAGAGAGATACACAGACAGAAACACTAAAAAAGCCACTGTGTGACCAAAAGTGATTAAGACTGCATGTTTCCCCGGTGATAAGCTTCTCATTTTTCTTTTTTTTTTTTTTTTTCCAGAGGACACTTCAAATGGAGAGCAGGGAGATTAATTTCCTCAGGAGAAGATGCATCACATCCTCCAATCCCCCAGCATTCAATTGCAATAATTATCCAAAATGGCGTTGCCACTTATGCCTGCCTCACATTTGCATAGCTCAGAGCCATTTATGGTTGCCATTGTAAATGTTTTAATTTTTACTTCTGCATACAGTTTGATGATGGAAAAGAGGTCTGGGAGAGCACTTGACCTTTTGACTTTGTGCAGTTCGTTTTGCGGTGAACAGTAAGAACGGCACAGGGGAGGCTTAAAAATACTGCTTTTGATGTAATAAAATACAGTATGTAATGAAATAAAATATCTGCAAAGTTAGAAGACCTTACTTGTTTTACAAAAATTCTATTCTACAATATTAGAAGAAATGGTTCTATATAGAACCTTAAAGGACTCTGTCAGGGGTTTTATATATAGAACCTTTATATATAGAACCTTTATAGGGCTCCCATCATGAAAATGGGATAATTTAATGAACTTAGTTTTAATTAATTCATTGTGTTTAATTCAAATTCTTATCTTAATTTATCTTATTTTTTTATGAACTAAACAGCTTGTTAACATGCTTTATCACTATAAAAAATGAAATAACCCATAAAACATGAATGTATTCTGCAATCATTTAAGACATTTCTCCTCATATATAAGTTTTTGGCATAAAGAGTCAAGTCAAGAACCCTATATTGAACCCTACTAAACCCTTTTTTCCTAAGAGTGTGTTCTATTCTATTCTATTCTATTCTATTCTATTCTATTCTATTCTATTCTATTCTTTCATCTGGGAAACAGGTCAGAACACAATAAATTTGCCATTTCAAGTAAGTTTTTAAGACAGACCCGAATTGTTTTTTCACAGTAAATAAGCTTTAATAGCTACAAGTGCTCTGCACATATGTCTTGCCATGTGCTAATGAAAGCATCCTATATGAAAAGATTATTTCTATGAATGTTTTGCTTTCTGTAAATCCTGAGTTGTGCAAAGAGTCTGATAGGGTACTAAAGCCACATACCTCCACTAACAACCCCAAAAAGACTTGACACACATAAAGACAAAAAAAAGATGGACACACATACACAAAAGCTGGACATGTCCTCATAGATCAGGTACTTTCTGAGTCTCATCAAGATTATGTCAGAGCACCAGAGTGTGACACCATGGCAAGTCGAAACACACTTCCCTGCATGACCCACACTCATCAGATGGCCGTGGGAAAACAAATTTTAGCTTTTTTCACACTAGAGGCTACAATTAGTGGCAGAATAGTAATATCTGGTAACACAGTAGGTAAGTATAAAACAAGAGAAAAATTATGCAAACTAATACAGCCCTGTACATACTCCATTATATTGTTTGTACCGCACAAATATAACCTACACAAGGAATAAATATCAAAGCAAATGCATTTTGCTATGTATTTACACATCTGCTTGTTTAAAAGCACATCAGCTCTCTAATGCATGGACAGACCACATGTGCGGAAAGCAAAAAAAGGGTCATCTGCAAAGATTTTACTATAATGGTAAGCCTTGCTGTCATCAATTATGTATTTACAATTTGTACTCAATTTGCTTAGACATCAAGTTTCGAGGTCATCTTAAAATTGACTCCATTTACATTTACCAATTCCTTCTTTATTGCAGTAAAAAGTGAGTAAGAGCAGAACCCATGAAAATAATTGAGTGCTGGTGCATTATATAAACCCGAGCCCCTCGGTCCATGTAAATGGGATTGATCATATCTTCAACAGAATATGTCACTTACACGTATGAGGTGTAATTTACATGTTTAAAATAAATGACACGGTTATCAGAACTTAGGTATGCTAGATATCCGTTTAATATGCCCAATTCCGATACTTATAGAAATGCCCAAATGGATTAACGATTATAAATATGTCTGTGCCACATTTACTTATTCAAAACTGAGTAAAGCACATGAATGATGGTAAAAATCGCTCTCTCTCCCTCACACATGCCTGGACCAAGCTTATTCAGCCAATTGAGAAAAGTAAAGGAAAGAGAGTTAGAGAAAGGTGAGAGGAAAAACGCGTGCTTTACGCACACTTACCCATTCCAGAACGCGGATAAATCCCAGAGGTAATTTAAGCACTTGGAATGTCCCAAGTGACATAATCTGTAATAATAAATGAACATGATCAATAGCGTCATTTGATGCAGTTTGATTAGGCACATTTCTCATGATTTTCATTAGATATTGTCAAATGCACAAACAATAAAATATTTCCTACCTGGTTAGCTGTTTCCATTTTCTTGTTGGAGAGAAATGCTTGTAAGTAGGATAGGTCAAGACCAAAACAACGCTAAATGAGTGATGTGCCAGAGTCGCGAGCGCAGAGCAGGGAATCGGCTGAAATCGCGCTTCCGTACGGAAAGTGCCGAGTGACTTCGGCATTAATCGTTTCTCGATACGAACAGAGCCGATAGACTTCGGTTTTAATCTCTCCTCTACAACGAAATGTAGAGTACCCTCGTCATTAATCTCTCCACAATAGTAGGGAAAGAGCCGAGTGTCTTCGGCAAAAACCGCTCCTCTTTTCAATAGTATATCGGAAAGAGCCGAGTGTGTTCGGCATTGAGAGACGCTCTGAAGTTCCATGGAGACAGACACGGATTGGATTTCACAAAATGAACCGTGACCAAAATGTTTTTCTCTATTGGACAATGTTATCAAATTACAATTTATTTGCTCTATAAAATATTGTTTTGTCAGTCGAAAATACGTTTGCTGAGGTATCAAATATTGACTGCACATATTTCCGTGAAGTGGGGATTTTTCTTACTTTCAAACTCAGCAGATTACACAAACTATTGTGGTGTTGACAAGATAAAACCATTCTCAAAATGTCTGGCATGATTATTACATTGTGTTTTATTCAGTTTACCATTCAGTATTTTGTAGGCGTTCTGTGTCCAGTGACATTTTCTTAAAGCTCATTCAAGTGTGTGGAAACAGTACTGATTCCAACGCAGCTACATTACATAATCATGATCTCTTTTAACTCAACCAAGTAGGCTGGGCAAAGAATCAAGATAATAACATGAAAATTTGCATGAAGATGTTATGCATATATGCATATTTTGAATTTGCTATTAGATGAGAACAGCAACTCTTACAAACATAACACTAAATGTATTATTCATATAATATTATTGTATAATATTAGCCTATTACAGAGCCTGTACAAAGATTTTTTTTACAACACGCATGTACAAACGTGTTCACATGTTTTATGGGGACTTTTCATAGATATGATTTTTATACTGTACAAACCGTAAATTCTATCCCCTATCCCTATACCGATCAAAAAAAAAAAAAAAAAAAAAAAAAAAAAAAACATTATCATGTATGAATTATAAGCTGTTTTTAAACTTATGGTATAAACAATGAGTCCCCACAATGTAGGTTAAACCTGTACACACACACAGACAGGTTTGTTTTGCTATCTTAGTGAGGACATTCCATAGGCGTAATGGTTTTTATACTGTACAAACTGTATATTCTATCCCCCTACACTACCCCTACCCCTAAACCTACCCATCACAGAAAACATTCTGCACTTTTACATTTTTAATAAAACATTGTTTAGTTTGTTTTTAAAGCTATTTTAAATATGAGGACTCATAATATGTCCTCATATTTCATATTTACGTCGTAATACCAGGGTATTAATACCCATTTCATTATACAAATTTGTGTCCTCATAAATCACAAAAATGCGCGCGCGCACACACACACACACACACACACACACACACACACACACACATCATATACTGCTTAAGGGACTCAATCAGTCACAGAGAATGAGGGGAAAAAAGACTTCAGGAAGTGTGAGTGTCAGAATGAACCCTACAGGGACATGAGCCCCAAAGAGTTTTTTTATTAGGCACTGTTCATTTAAAGTTCACTGTGTATAAGTGTGTACTTACATTTAGATCTGCGTTTGCCTGCAAGTCCAAGGTCAAGTCTACCCCGATCACTGTACTTTCACTTATTATGAGAAAGACCCCAAACACGCACACACCTGATGCCATCTCAGCTGTTGCCCTTGCCTTCTCCATCACAAAGGACTCTCAGAATCAGCAATGTAAAATGTCACAGAAATGGGAGCTTTAGCGGAAGTTCTATCTGGAAGACTCTAATGTACGTCATTACTCATTATCTGAACAATCATTACATGTCACCTGAGTATACAAGTTCTGTTCCCACCCACTAATATGTTCGCAGATACCGACGCCGGCATTCATCCCCATCCTCCCCACCACCACCAGGTCGGTCCCTGTCCATACATCGGGGGTAAGCTCCACCCCTGCCTTTATCTTCAGGCAGGATCTGCAATCATCTGCTACCCTCTGGATTGTACTATGGATGGGGCCTATGCCAAAGAACTTTATCATTCCATCATTTCGATATTTGCATACAAACGGTTAAATAAATCTTATTTAAATGTTTCCTTGCCTCCAGAGTCTTTCTGGTAGAACTGTGGTAATGTTGTTTGCATGCATACGTCTTGGTGATACTGAAGTAACATTAACAATATTCCTTACAGGTGCACCACACAGACAGACACACTCATCACACCCTGAGACAGCAGAACACCTGGGTTCAGATCGCTTTAGGGAAAAATGGAGGACAATCGGTATTTTTTTTTTCTGAGAGCTTGCCACACTCAGTGTGCCAGCCGTCATTTTGAATATTATCTATGGAAATATATTATAGGCACAATTTACAAGTCCAATTACTTATAATTATATTTACTCAGGCTGGCAAACTATCAAATACAATGAACAAAATTATAAATGCAACACTTTTGTTTTTGCCCCCATTTTTCATGAGCTGAACGCAAAGATCTAAGACTTTTTCTATGTACACAAAAGGCCTATTTCTCTCAAATATTGTTCACAAATCTGTCTAAATCTGTGTTAGTGAGCACTTCTCCTTTGCCGAGATAATCCATCCACCTCACAGTTGTGGCATATCAAGATGCTGATTAGACAACATTATTATTGCACAGGTGTGCCTTAGGCTGGCCACAATAAAAGGCCACTCAAAAATGTGCAGTTTTATCACACAGCACAATGCCACAGATGTCGCAAGTTTTGAGGGAGCATGCAATTGGCATGCTGACTGCAGGAATGTCCACCAGAGCTGTTGCCCGTGAATTGAATGTTCATTTCTGTACCATAAGCCGTCTCCAAACGCGTTTCAGAGAATTTGACAGTACATCCAACCGGCCTCACAACCGCAGACTACGTGTAACCAGCCCAGGACCTCCATATCCAGCATCTTCACCTCCAAGATCGTCTGAGACCAGCTGCTGCAATAAACGGTTTGCATAACCAAAGAATTTCTGCACAAACTGTCAGAAAGCGGTTTAGGGAAGCTCGTCTGCATGCTTGTCGTCCTCATCGGGGTCTCGACCTGATTGCAGTTCGTCGTCGTAACCAACTTGAGTGGGCAAATGCTCACATTCGATGGCGTCTGGCACTGTGGAGAGGTGTTCTCTTCACGGATGAATCCCGGTTTTCACTGTACAGGGCAGATGGCAGACAGCATATATGGCGTCGTGTGGGTGAGCGGTTTGCTGATGTCAACGTTGTGGATCAAGTGGCCCATGGTGGCGGTGGGGTTATGGTATGGGCAGGTGTATGTTATGGACAACAAACACAAGTGCATTTTATTGATGTCATTTTGAATGCACAGATGTACTGTGACGAGATCCTAAGGCCCATTGTTGTGCCATGCATCCACGACCATCACCTCATGTTGCAGCATGATAATGCACGGCCCCATGTTGCAAGGATCTGTACACAATTCCTGGAAGCTGAAAACATCCCAGTTTTTGCATGGCCAGCATACTTACCAGACATGTCACCCATTGAGCATGTTTGGGATGCTCTGGATCGGCGTATACGACAGTGTGTTCCAGTTCCTGCCAATATCCAGCAACTTCGCACAGCCATTGAAGAGGAGTGGACCAACATTCCACAGGCCACAATCAACAACCTGATCAACTCTATGTGAAGGAGATGTGTTGCACTGCATGAGGCAAATGGTGGTCACACCAGATACTGACTGGTATCGCTGTGTATTGTATTGGCAGTAGCAAGTTCCTTTACTTGCTCTTTAGCAGCAGCAGCAATAACCAACAGCAGCAGCAGTGTTTTTTTTTTTTTTTGCAAACCTGACTGCCTCGTTATGCAGAGGATCTAACTAATATAGGAATATATTCAGTAGTTTAGACTTGACTTTGTCAGACAAACCCGTACAGCAATCAAACAAACTCTAATTAAGCTGAAGTCTCTAATTGTGCTTTTGCTGGATTTGTATTCATGTAATGCTCTTTATCAATGTTAATTTCAGGGTTGCTGTGTTATGGTAGAGCAGGAGTTATACATTGAATGCACGATATTGCTTTGGATAAAAGTGCCTATAAAATGGTAATTTAATAAATAGCAATAGCACATATATTCACAATCATTTCAAGCACTTGTAGTTTACTATATAATACGTGAATTATGTTACATAACACTTTTACTATGCTGCAATGCCGCCTCAGGTTCAGCAGTAAAATATGAATGTGTGGTGGCATGGTGCCACTCGTCACTCCTAATCTCTCTGCCTGGGAAGAGGCTAGATGTGGCATGACTGGCATCTGGAGTAAAGAGCTGCACAATAGCACAGACACAAGCCTCAGGAATCCACACGCATGATGGAGCGACCTGGGGAACAATCAACATCATTCTGTTTCACACCGCTGCTCGCTCGCCAAAGAATTATGGCAGTGGCCAAGACCGTCACTTAACCTGCACTGAGAGTCTGAGAGGCACAGTGCAGCTCTCAGAACAATTACGACATGGCTGGATCTCTTCCTCCAGTTGTGCCAACAGTTGCCACACTGAATAAGCTTGCAGTTAAACCGGTTCAGTCCGCATCCAGCTGCAGCACACCCAGGGGTTCTGAGCAGCTGAGTGAAACATTAACAAGACAAGAGAAAGAAAATCCATGTAAAGTAATGTAGTTTGGTTTTTAAGGGGATAGTTAACCCAAAACTAAAAACTTCTGTCATCATTTACCCACCCTCAATTTGTTCCAAACCTGTATGAATTTCTTTCTTCTGCTGTACACAAAAGAAGATATTTTGAAGAATATGGTTAACCAAACATTTGATGGTCCCCATTGACTTCCATAGTATTGGAAAAAGAAAAAAATTATGGATGTCAATGGGGTCCATCACCTGTTTGGTTTCCAACATATATTTGGGTGAACTACCCCTTTAAGTGCTGGGTTGCGTTCATGCTAAAATGTCTATTCAAATCAAATCATAACCATATAACAACATAAATATCCTTGTCTACTTTTTAAAGGTAGAAGCAAACACCTATATCTTTTTTAGTCGATGATCTCAGTAAGCATAGTGCTAGCAACATCAAGGTCATGGGTTCAATTCCCAGGAAACACACAGCCTACTGATAAAAATGTTTATATACAGTAGTGGCTAAAAGTGATGTCTGGCCTATAAGAAAATTGACATCACCATTTATTCAAATATTATCCAAAATCTGATTTTGATTTTGTAAGCATATTGCATAGTTGTGCTTGGAGTCAAATGTTTTATTTGTGATAACGCAATTAGACATTCCAAACTGTGTGGACATAAGTTTTGGCCAGGCTGTCACAAAGAAATTATGAACACATGCAAAAACAACGACCAATTAAATGTTAAAAACTGATTATAATCAAAGACTATAGAATAACACAAGACGTGTCACTCGTATTGTTTTGAATGGGAGAAAGTGCAACAAGCAATATGGCAATAAGTCCCGCCTTCTAAATAAGAGCCAATCGCTGATTGGTAAAGTCATCGCATCACTGCAGCGGCCGTTAGAAGCTCCAGTTCCCATAGAAACAGTCAGATGCGTGCCCACTTGCGTGTCCACTTGGCACTGCACATGAGCTTGATCTAGCCTAAAAAATACAGTTTTTTGTCATGATTCGAGTGTTTAGAAACATAATTTATGAGACAGTTGTTATCAGATTTAATTGGTGATTTCAAATATGAAATTTAATCGAAAGCTTGGCAAACAGCTTTGGAGAATTTGATGTTTCCCCATTCAAAGAGATAGGAGCTGCACTTGGATGCCTGAGAGGCGTTTCAAAGATGGCTGCCAAGTGAAATTACTTTTTTTGCCAAATAATTTTGTCAGATAAATACCTTAAACAAGTTTAGTGTTTTGTTCTTCCCTTTGAAAACTTTTTTCATGTTTTATGGGGACGTAAACTGTATATTCTATTCCCTAACACTAAACCCACCCCTAACCCCTACCCATCACAGAAAACTTTATGCATTTTTCAAAAAAAACATCACTTAGTATGATCCAAATGACCCCACTAAGATAGTAAGATGAGGAATTTATGACATTGTATGACATTGTACATAAAGACAACATTTTAAAGTCATATATAAGAATGTTTGACAAGTCAGTATGGCCCTTCCCTACACCATACCTAAACCTACCCATCACAGGAACCTAACATAACTTTAACATTCTTTTATATATATATATTTATATATATTTATTTTATATATATATATATATACACTACCAGTCAAAAGTTTGGAATCTGTAAGATTTTTAATGTTTTTAAAAGAAGTTTCGTCTGCTCACCAAGACTGCATTTATTTAATTAAAAATACAGTAAAAACTAATATTGTGAAATATTATTACAATTTAAAATAACTGTGTTTTATTTGAAAATATTTTCAAATGTAATTTATTCTTGTGTTGGCAAAGCTGAATTTCATCATTACTCCAGTCTTCAGTGTCACATGATCCTTCAGAAATCATTCTAATATGATGATTTGATGCTCAAGACACATTTATTATGTACAATTGTACAAAATATTTGTGTACAATATATTTTTTTCAGGATTCTTTGATGAATAGAAAGTTCAAAAGAACAGCGTTTATTTGAAATATAATCTTTTGTTGTAAATGTCTTTACTTTTGATCGATTTAATGCATCCTTGCTGAAAAAAATAATTAATTTCTTTAATTTCTTTTAAAAAAAATAAAAATTCTTACTGACCCCAAACTTTTGGACAGTAGTGTATAATGTTACAAAAGCTTTGTATTTCAGATAAATGCTGTTCTTTTGAACTTTCTATTCATCAAGGAATCCTGAAAAAGAAATATTGTACACAAATATTTTGTACAATTGTACACCGCAAATATTTCTTGAGCATCAAATCATCATATTAGAATGATTTCTGAAGGATCATGTGACACTGAAGACTGGAGTAATGATGCTGAAAATTCAGCTTTGCCAACACAAGAATAAATGACATTTTAAAATATTTTCAAATAGAACACAGTTATTTTAAATTGTAATAATATTTCACAGTATTACTGTTTTTACTGTATTTTTAATTAAATAAATGCATCCTTGGTGAGCAGATGAAACTTCTTTTTAAAACATTACAAATCTTACCGTGTCCAAACTTTTGACTGGTAGTGTATATATAGTCAACATTTAGTCTCATATAAAAGATTATGTCCTTGCGGTCAACCATTCCATATCTTTTGTACTTTATGGGGTCTTCTGGGGTCTAATAAATACAACTTCACACACACACACACACACACACACACACACACACACACATTTTTTAAAATATCTTTTGAATTCCACAGAAGAAAGAAAGTCATTCAGGTTTGGAACAACTTAAGTATGAGTAAATGATGACGAATTTGATTTTGGGGGAACTATTCCTTTCATTTAGTTTTTATAGTTGAATATGAACTGGGAGTTTATGACTACTATTTATTACCTGCAAAAACATTTAAAAAAAAAAAATCTAATTATTGTATACATTTTTGACGAACTGATGGACCATTTTAGGAGTGAATATGAACCTTTGGTGTAGAGCTGCAGTACTGAACCCTCAGGCTGTTTCTGAATGAGCACTTCCTCTTTTGAATTTCAGATTTTTTTGACAACCTTCTATATATAAATGGAGATGGTGCACCCTTCAATGTTCGATTAGGTTTCAGCTTCATTTTCACACCAGACTGCTAAACCAATCACCATGCTCATACCAAAACACAAAGGACGCGAAATACGCTTAAACAGGCCTATAAAAGACAAAACGTGAGATTCTGGAATTGTTCTGTGTGTAAATGCATTATCCCTCCTCTTATTCTGCACCACTAATCTGGCGGAAATAATCAGGATTAAAATTTGCATTCCGGGGGTGAAATGAGCACAAATGAGAGAAACCAAATAAGCACACGCACAGACACAATTATTGTAGCAGCCGCAACGATTTGCTATTCTTTGTTAACAGACGTCGTAAAAATGAACAAATACAACTGACTGTTGTTCACGAGCATGTCTACACAATACGTCCTGTCTATCATGATGCTGTATCACGAGAGACTTTGCGCACGCGCTCGCCGATGACATTTGAACAATTGTAAATGTCAGACAGGTGCGACACTGTCATCTCGCGCACCCTGAGCTGGAGTTACCTTCGCCCGCACCCTGTTATCAGCGGTCAGCAGACCATTTCGGAGGGCGTCCGGAACATTTGAATCCATGACAACACGGTTAGCAAATAGGTTGCTTAGCAACTAATCCAATGAGCGCAGAGCGGCCTATCAGTAGTGACAGCGTTTAGCCAATTAACAGATCCTTACTCTGAGGACGCTTTCATACATGGCATTTGCTCTCTGATCTGCGACAACCAAGCAACGCTGAGGTAAAATATGTCAAAAAAAAAAGAAAAGAAATAGAAGCTTCGTTTTATTACATATGCAAACAGGCACCAGAGGCTTTTGAGTTGTGTAAGCATAGCTTGCATTTTCTGGATTCAGTGAATAGATAGCAACTTAATTAATTATGAATTATTTATTATTTATTAATTATGAGGCCTATGTGCCAGGTGAGATGTACTAATTGGCATGTTAACATTTTTTTAAGGAGACATTATTAGAACAACAAATTACAGAGAACTGCCAGGAATAATAAAAGGACATTCAATTCAGATTATACGCAATTGAACGGACATATATGGTCTATTGACGTTAAGGAAATATGTATGCAAGTATCTGATTTTATTGTGATGTGATTGTAACTTTATATAAAGTTGGTCCTTCTGGTTTCAGGGGAAGTGCACTCTTCAAAACGATCAATAGAGGGCTCCCTTTAATTACAGTATTATGTCTATGACCAAAAACATCATCAGCTTTCATAAAGAAAATGATTTGGATCAGATGGATTATTACAATTAAACACTGAAGAATTATAGGCTTCTTAAAAAACCTTACAATACTGTTCTAAAGTTAAAGCTCAGTAAAAAAATTTGTAAGAAATTGATACTTTTATTCAACAAGGATGCAATAAATTGATCAAAAGTGACAGTAAAGACATTTATAATGTTACAAAAGATGTCACGTTTTCCAACTGTTTTCAACAGCTTTGGTAGCACAAGAATACATGGCATTTTAAATATATTATTATATTAAAATATATATTAAAATAGAAAAGAGCTATTTTAAATTGTAATAATATTTCGCAATATTACTGTTTTTACATTTTGATCAAATGCAGCCTTGGTGAGCATAAGAGACTTCTTTCAGAAACATATTAAACACCAAAATGTTTTATCGGTAATGTAACATTCTAGAATAGTTATTATTTGAAATAATGTCTTATACACACTGTGAAACCAAACAGTAAAAGTGAGTTTGTGTCACTCAAATAATGAAAATTCATTGTACTTAATAGAAAAAAAGTTGTGTGAACTCAAAATTTAATTGTAGTAAGCTGAACTTAATATAACTGAGTTGCAGCAGATTTCTAATTCCCAGCATGCTTTGCATAAATAAATGCTGAAATTAAGTGTTATTTTATGTTTTTGAACAAGATTATCACAGGGAGACAAAAGTTAGTGTTTATGTTGTGTTATGTTGGGATTTACAGGGGGTTCTGTTATGTTAGTTTTGTAGGGTTACCATTGTGGTGAAGAGTAGAGCCTGTGGTTAGGTTGAGGATGGGCTGCAAAACTTTTAAGACCATACTGTATGTTTTTTGATTATATATATGTAAGTATATAATGACAGTCTCTTTGATAGTCATAATAGCATGTGTTATTTGCTATCTAACATTTAACCATGATCTGAATGTGATATTTATAATGTTTTGAATATTCTGAACTTATTGAGTTTTACAGTGCACACATAAGCTTATTCACTTACACAATTGAAACCTGGTCTAAATAGAAACAGTGTGACTATTTCGGCCTGTGGACAAAATTGCATTACAAAAATATGCTGCAGAAAGTTAAAGGAACAAACTCAACTAAACTCTGCTGTGCTAGAACTATGACTCTGACATCCTAACAAACTCAATGCAATGCAATGACAGTAGGAGCTTTGGGATGCCAAACTAGGATGTGTTTGAAAAGTGCATTTCATGTAAATACAATATAATTGTGCAACAATAAAACACATCAAGGCTAAACAAATCCATCTTCTGATGAATGTAAACTTCATTGGATATATATATATATATATATATATATATATATATATATATACTTGTCAAGATTCACTGAAATTTGTAAATATGGACTTTTCTATTTAGTTTTGCACAACTCAAAACAACATGCAGATCCAATTAACATAACTTATTCTGGAAGTCACATTCCTTCCTTTGGCATTCCATTCCTTTTCTGCTATGACAGCTATGAAGGAAGATGGCTGTGCAAAAGGGCACACTGTTTTTATCCAATTAAAAACTGGGAAAGACTCCAGACATACTGGCACCACCTCCAGTGCTTTTGGTAAATATTCTGTTTCCATTTTTTTTTTTTTTTTTTTTTTTTTTTTTGGTATTCCATTTATAAAACCTTTACTTTTTTCTTTCCTTTGCCAAAAACACACCCTAAAAAGAAAAGATTAAACATGTTCAATGTTAAGATAAAGAAGTTCAATCTATATTTATTATAGTCTTTTTGTCATCCAAAATATCACTTTTGTAAAATCAAAAAAAAAAAAAAATCAAAAAAAAAAAATGTAACAGGAACGCTAAAACTTCAAGACAAAATGTATCATTTAAACTACCATTAAAGAGTATTTACACAAGAGAATAGATGCTATTTAAGTATAATGATCATCATTTCATATTCATTTACAGTCTTATTAGTCAAAAAAAAAGAGGTAGGGTCAACAGCTTCATTTCAGATGTCTGGAACGAATCAGAAATGAGTCATTTCCATGTTTGAACACTTAGATGACACAATATTCATAATTAAACCCACTGCACATCTCATTCTGCATCAGCATATAGATGTGAAATGTGATGGAAGCTTGACAGCAAAAAACATAAGGCAACAGCAAAAAAAAAAAAAAGAAAAAAAAAACAATCACTGAACATCATTCATATGTGAGTGACATAGAATGAGAACATAGGGAAGGATGAGTGTGATGGACAATATTAAAGGGATAGTTCACGCAAAAATGAAAATCATTTACTCACCCTCAAGTTGTTCCAAACCTGTATGAATTTCTTTGTTCTGCTGAACACAAAAGAAGATATTTTGTAGAATGTGGGTAACTGAACACTTGATGGTCCCCATTGACTTCCATAGTAGTGGTGATGGTGGTGGGGGGGGATCAATGTGGAGCATCAACTTTTTGTTTTACCCACATTCTTTAAAATATCTTCTTTTGTGTTCAGCTGTAAAAATAAATTCATACAGGTTTGGAACAACTTGAGAGTAAGTAAATGACAGAATTTTCATTTTTTGGGAGTAAAAGACAAAGCAAGAAAGAGGGACCGGCATTGAGGTCCGAGTGGTTTTTAAGGCACCATCAGCAGCTGTATGGAGACAGAACACTGGGAAGTGTTCTTATGATGTATTCCGTGCATCTCAGATGGAAGTCTAAAACCAACTCCACATAAATCACTCTATAAGTATTAACAGGAAAACTTTTCTATGCAGCATTTACTCCATTAAGGGAGTAATCATAACATCAGGATCAATTTACCATCATATAAAACTCCAGAGAAGACATTTGTCCATCTGTAAACAAAAATATTATTCTGATAGGTCAGGAAGCAACTATAAGGGAGTTGTGTAACAGCAAGAAGACAAAGCGGGTGGGTAATCTTCAAGTCTGTATCTATATGTTGAACATGGGAATAGCTTAAAATATATATTTTTTTAAAGTAAAAACTGCATCATTGCTATCTTGACATTATGGGCATCTACAAAAAATGATTAAAAGAACACCCAAAATCCTTCAAAAGTTAAACAGTGATTTTTAAATCTAATTTTTGCATTTTCAGTGTACATCACATCAGAAACCAGAATCATGTGCAGAAGCTCTGGTACAGAAGCCCAGATACGATCATTAGATCACCTCAAATGGAGTTTCCTTAATTTATCAATGTGCTGTCAGGTGATTCTTTAACAACATTAAAATCAACCGAAAGTAAACCCTGCCGTCAGTATACTGCTGAAACATATTCATGCTAAAGCACCAACAAAGACATTTGGCACCTCAACGAGTGGTGAAAATAAAGGAGGAACTAATAAAAAAAAAAATGTGGCAACCAAATCCAGAATTTCGGGGTTGCCTCAAAAGTCTAAAAGTCAGATGTGATATGTAATTGTATAGTGTATTGGCAGCACTGTGTTCTGCTATACTCAAGTACATCAGTGGTTGGTCTGTGAGCGGCAGTGAGAACAGTGTGCATACTGTGTTTATTAATGCACGCCATTCATTATGCGCTTCTGGTGGATGTCCAGAGTAGTGCTGTCTTCTTTGTTGTGTTGGGAAGGGCTCACGTCTTCCTCCCAAAGCTGAGCAGCTTTACGGATCTCATCCAGAGTGTATTCCTGCAGGATGGTCCCATTTTCAAACACGGTCACCAACATGTCCTACAAAAGAAGACCATATTAATAAGGATCACCAAATTAGGGGAATATCGGCATACATGATATTCCCCTGCATTAACTTCCTTATAAATGTTTGCATTTATAATTCCACATACACAACCATTCAAAAAAGTTGGGGGGGGGTCATTAAGTATATATTTTTTTAGTTTTAAAGAAATTATTACTTTAATTCAGCAAGGACGTGTTAAATTTATAAAAAGTGATAAAGACATGTACTATGTTACAAAAAAAATCTATTTAAAATATATTCTGTTCTTTTGAACTTTCTAAATGCAATAAATAAATAAAATAAAATTATGGTTTCCACAAAAATATTGAGGAGCACAACTGTTTTGATAATGTTAAATGTTTTATGGGCACCAAATCAGCATATTAGAATGATTTCTGAAGGATCATGTGACACTGAAGACTGGAATAATGATGCTGAAAATGCACCTTTGCCATCACAGGAATAAATCAAATTAAAAATAGAAAACAATTATTTTGAATTGTAATATTACACAGTGTTTTTACTGTATTTTTGATCAAATAAATTCAGCACTTCCATAGAAGTAAATGCAATTTTCTACAAATATTTTTGTGAAACATCAGGGAATTAATGGGTTAAGAGCTAGATGTTGCAAAAAGCAGGTACTTATTAGTTATTATAGTTAATAAAGTTTATATATGGATATCTTACAAAAACCCATCGCTTTGCTTCAGAAGGCCTTTATAAACCCACTGGAGCCGTATGAATTATCTTTTATGATGGAGGGATGCACTTTATTGGGCTTCAAAACGTGCCCCCTGTTCACTCCCATTATAAAGCTTGGAAGAGGCAGAATATTTTTAAATAGATCTCCAATGGTGTTCGTCTGAAAGAAGATAGTCATATACTGTACACCTAGGATGGCTTGAGAGTGAGTGAATCATGGGATAATTTTTATTTTTGGGTGAACTATCCCTTTAAAGTAACAATTGGAGGTTGCCACATTTTACAGTGTATACAGCTAAATTAACCTCCTCTGGTTTGCCCGCTCCTCTTTCCACTGTCTCAATGCAGCCATCTGAGTTTCTCCTCAGAGAGAGACGGCCACGCTTGGATCCTTTAGATGGGTCCGTCACTGGCTGCTTATAGACGTCCATCTATGAGAACACAAATGACATGATGGTAAAAGAAAAAATAACAATAAAACTCAAATTTATTTTGTGACAGGATGTTTTAAAAGTGAAAACGAAAAAACTCACGCCTTTGCCATTGGTCTCCACATAGCTGCACTTGAAAGCGCAGTTAAGCGTGTCTCTGTTGATTTTCTGCAGGAGTGCACTTCCGCAACCGAAAAACACATTTTCAGCACTCCAACCCTCATCACTTAGTTTCTCCAGAATCTGCGCTAGCCAAAATAAACAGTACTGCTGATCAGAGAATAATCACTGATTTACCACTGTGTAATCAGTACTAATGTTTATAATCTAACAGTCAGAAATGGTTGATAAACATTCAGGGCCAGTATCACATTTTCTCTGGACACACTATTCCATTCACTTAATATACAACAGCACATGTGATAGTTATTATGTTATAATTTGCTAGTCATATGAGCACATCTAGAATGAGGTCCAAAATTTTTGCAAAATGGCAGAAATTGCATTTCTCAAATTTAATACATTACTTATTTAATTACTCATCATCAATTTCATTTGCACAAGAATTTTTATAACTATTTGTGTGTTAATTGAAAACTTAACAAGAATTTCGAAACAACCCAAAAATGAAACGTCTGTCATTAATTACTCACCCTCATGTCGTTCCACACCTGTAAGACCTTCGTTCATCTTCAGAACACAAATGAAGATATTTTTGATAAAATCCGGTGGCTCAGTGAGGCCTCCACTGACAGTTATGAAGCGACGAGAATACTTTTTGTCCGCCAAAATAACAAACTAACACCCCCCCCCCCCCCCCCAGTGGCGAACCATTGAAATTGCAAAATACTTATGACATAACAAAGCCTTGTTTACTGAAATCACATGACTTTGGCAGTTTGATACATGCTCTGAAACGCTGATTCAAAACAAAAGATTTGTAAAGCTTCGAAGCTTCATGAATCAGTGTTTTGAAATCGGCCTTTACTAGATATTGTTGAATAAAGTTTTTTATTTTTTTGGCACACACAAAGTATTCTCGTCGCTTCATAACATTAAGGTTGAACCACTGTAGTCACATGAACTGTTTTAAATACGTCTTTAGTAGCTTTCTGGGCATCTGAAAGTATAAATTATCTTGCTGGCCATTGGATTTTATCAAAAATATCTTCATTTGTAATCTGAAGATGAACGAAGGTCTTACGGGTGTGGAATGACATGAGGGTAATTAATGACAGAACTAACCCTTTAAGCAAATTTGCTTTTGTATAAAACCTGAATGTTCCCCAGTATGATTTGAGAAGGATCAAAAGAGCATCTTGTGTTTCAATGAAAGTAAGAACATCTGACCATCTGTAGTCTGAAGGAGCTCACATAATCAATTTCAGGGGACTTAGAAACAGTGCAGAATCATAAATATTTCTTATTTATTTTATATTATAAGGTTTTTCTGTTAAATCATTAAAATTATAAAACATTGTTTACTTCTAGTTCCAGTTTTAAATTACTTCTGGTTTTAAATTCTAGATTTCAGACTTTTGGACACCACTGTAAATTACACTGGTACATAAACTACTGTTCAAGTATGGCGTCTGTCTTTTTGAAAGAATCTCTTATGATGCACAAGACTGCATTTATTTAATCAAAATACAGTAATACTATCAAATATTTTTACAATTTGCAATAACTGTTTTCTATTTTAATATATTTTAAAAGTAATTTATTACTGTGATGGCAAAGCTGAATTTTCAGCATCATTACTCCAGTCTTCATTGTCACATGATCCTTCAGAAATCATTCTAATATGCTGATTTGATTCAATGTTGTAAACAGTTGTGCTGGTTAATATGTTTGTGGAAACCACAATGCATTTTTTTTCAGGATCTTCCATAAATAGAAAGTTCAAAAGAATAGCATTTATTTTTAAAAAAATAGAAATTGTTTGTAACTTTCATAAATGTCTTTACTGTCACTTTTGAGAAATTTAATTTTTATTCAAATTTTGCTGAATAAAAGTACTTAAAAAAAAAAAAAAAAAAAAAAAAAAAATAATATATATATATTACTGACTTCAAACTTTTAAATGGTAGGGTATGTTTTTTTTCTCCCTCTCTGAGGTTTAGTTTACCTCATTAATCGAGTTCAGATCAATTCCATCCCCCTGGATAATGCGCAGGTATGATGGGAGCACCTTGTAACCAACTGAGTTCAGAGAACATCCAAAACACTCCTCCAAAATCTTTATCACCTAAAAGCGAGACAGAAGAGAAAAATTTAGAGTGGTAAGAATTCAAGGATGCAGCTAATCAATTTAAACTCAAGCAACAAACTAATCTGAAAGCAATGCTATGCCACAGTATTCAGGTATGACACAGCTTTCATACAGGCGTCAAAGCAACAGAATTTAAAGCCCCATCAGTCACAGTGCTAGAAAAAGCTTCAAGCAAAGCTATTTGTTTGAGTCTTTACTTCACTAAAATAAAGTTCAATCACTGAAACAGCTGCCTTAAGATCTGTGGTGAACATTCCTCCACTTCTAACACACTTGGTACATGATACACACACCTCGATGAGGGTCTCAGAGGGGTCCCCGGAGTCTGGGCGAATAATGAGAGCAGAATCCTCACTCCTCTCCATCACTCGCTCTTTCAGCTTGTCCCCCCAGATATGCTTACAAGCCTTAAAAATGTCATAACTGTCGCTAACCACAGCTACAGGCCCAGAGGGAAACTGGTCCAGCAGACACTCGAATGCGTCCTTCTCTCTGCTCCTACCCCAGGAGATGATGGTACTACAGAGACAGGAAAAACAAAGTGTGACAAATGATTTGAAACACTAATAAGTGAAGTGCTTTATTTAGTTTGAAGGTGCAACAGGCTACAAAGGGTTTTTCTTTACTAAACAAGAATTAGAAAGAATCATTTGCAGCAAATGAGTCATTCGTGTCTAATGATCCTTAGCCACAGAGCTATAAAAATCTCTGAGTGATTCACGGAATCTTCCGGTTGACTGATAAACGGAATGTTGTGATGGTTGAAAAACTTAAATTTGAACTTGGACTGACGTCACAGAAGAAGTCGTGTGATTTGAAATGTGAGAGCTATCCTGGGAAATGCAATCAACAACGCAGACAAAAGGCGCTACAGCTGTGAGATGGATGAATGCGTAGCTACTAATAGAACAAATTAGAATCAACGGAACAAATGCAAATTAACACGCAGGTGTTAAACGTCAGCTTTGAATTTCAAGATGTTGGCTGTTTAATACAGAAGGCAGCTGTCTAACTGACTTGCTGCCCAGTCAGTCTTAAAGGGATAGATCAGCCAAAAGTGAAAATTCTGTTGTAATCATTTAAATTTTCTTTTTTCTGTGGAACACAATTTTGAAGACTGGTTAGAATTTTCCATGTAATCACAATGAATAGGGATCAAAGCTTTCAAGCTTTAAAATGACAAAAAGGTATCATAGGCCCTGTTTCCACCTGGTATTAAGATTCGTTTTGGTCGATCGGATCTCAAGTAGACAAGTGAGACACATACCCCTTTACACCTGATATTTTAATCTGTCTCTTTTGTCCACTTTCTACCACTTCTGTCCTGATTTCTTTGATTTCTTTCTAGGGTCTATGGGCAGGTAAACATAAGGTTTTTTTTCCAGATCTTTCGATCGAATGAACGAAAAAAGCTTGCGCAATTTACATATGGACGTGCCCGGAGATAACGGAAAAGCATAGGGAGAGTAGCTTTTCGTTTCTGCTCTGAACGAATGCTGTGAGTGCGTGTTAGAAATCAGGAATGGTGAAGAACATTGTGCTTGGTACGTTTTTTGTTTCCACTACGAAAACAATCCAGTCGAATGTGTTTTCGACTACCTCTGTAAGTGGTCAAAAGTGGACAAGCTCAAAACATTTTACACCCCATTTACAACTGTATTTATTTAGCGTCGTCCATTTGTGATCCAATCGACCAAAACGCATCTTAATACCAGGTAGAAACAGGGCCATAAAAGTGGTCCATATACAACTTGTTTGCTATATTCCAAGTCTTCTTAAGTCATATAATAGTTTTGTGTGATAAACAGACCAAAACTTAAGCTGTTATTGACTGAAAATCTTGACATCTACCAAATCTTGACAGCTCACCATTATACTAACTTGTTCATGAATCAGACTGGATGGATGAATGCGAGCATTCACAGAAAGTCATAATGTCTATAATGCCTTAGTGCTTTAACAAGTTTTAGAGCTGGGCGATATGATGATTTATAACAATAATATAAGTGATCATCTAGATTTAGATCTACTTATTGTATTTATAGTGTTGTCCAGCAGTTAAAGCATTCACAGGCTTTGCTTTATGCATTTCCCTGGTGTCGAAATCAGGTACATATAAATGTCAGGAAACCCGATTCCTTGCCACAAGTCAATATCCATGGACCACTGGTTATTTGGTAAGTTGTAAGAATCACTGTAGAGTCCAGCTTCTTTTAATTTAGGAAGATAATTGTTTGTTTTACTCCAGTTTTTGCAGTTTCCCCTAGTAAATCCAGTCATGTTGCAGGATGTTTTGCCATTCAGTGCGGCTGAAGGGACATGTTCTGGTGGGAAAGTAACATCATGCATAACCTCTATACTTCTTGTATGGAGTTTCTCTCATTCTTTGAAGTTTTGAAAGCTTCAGTCTCCATTCATTGCAACGGCTTGATAAAAAAGCAACCAGTACATTCTTCAATGTGTTTATCAGAGACGAAAGAAAGTTATATGAGTTTGGACTAATATAAGGATAAGTAAATGTTTTTAAATACATTTTAAATAGATTTTTTTAATTTTTAATTGAACTTTCCTTTTAATGAATTAAATTAAAACTGGTTTCAGACAGGCTTTTAAGGCATCATTAAATTATGTCTAACAATCCTGAACCAGAGTTATTTTAGTATTATTAATACCATTATAGTATTTATTAATATTTTGAACTAGCTTTTAATAATTTTTATATTTTCAGTTTTCATTTTAATTCAAGTTTTTGCAATTTTGTTATGGGCTTTTGCCATTTTTATTAGTTTATTTTATATTTCTATATAGCTTTATTTTTATTTTAGTTCCATTAATTTTAGTATATTATTTATATATTACTTTTTTCAGCTTTAAATCCAAACATTCCTTAACAAAATAAGGTAACACTATTTTTAACAGTAAATTATGCATAATTACAAGTAACCCTAAACCAAACTAACCCTAACTGTAACTCTATAATAGGTGCGTTTACACGGAGCATCGTAATCGGTTTAAAAAGTCCAATCCGAAAGAAAATGCTCCATATAAACATCCCAATCGGAATAAAAATGCCCAAACCAAATGAAATTGTAATCGGTTTGAGAGGGGTGGGATAAACCTTTCTATAAACCGAACAAAATAAAAACACTGCCATGTAAACCCGTTAAACCGATTACTTTGCATCTGCGTCATCACGTCAAGAGGCCAGGGGTCATCAGAATGCACAATGGCTGTGGCAAAATTAAACTCGAGTAAAACTGAAACATTATTAAATACACTGAAGGAAGTCAGTGTACCATTACTACGGACCTTCATCCACATGCTTCTCCTTTTCGAGATGCTCCTTAGAGATGCACAGCCACCAAATATTCAGCTTCCTGTGCCTGTCTTTTCCTCATAGCTCCCAGCAGTAATATGCTACAAATTCACGCTGTTGCTTGATTAAGGGCAACACTTTACATAAAAATAGCGCGCATAAGAAATAACGTAACTCCATATTGACAGGAATAAAATGCAGCAAACAGGACATAAGCTAATGTGCATGTCACAAAGTCATTCCGATTGAAAGCGCCGGCACATGTAAACACCATATCGGATTAGATAACGTTTCATGTAAAGAGTCCACCAAATCTTTCAATCGGAATGATTTTAATCGGAATGACAAAAAAGTGTACATGTAAACATGGCTAGTAAGTACATGTAGTTAGTTAATATTACTCAGTACTTTTTTGATTAAGTACAATGTAACTACGTCACCTTAAAATAAAGTGTAACCCAAAATAATTGTCCAGTAAGTACATAATGTGCATTACCTGTGCTCCGCAGCAGGGATGGAGAATCCGGCCATAGGACATCCATAGTATTGCTGTGCCATCAGCAGACCAGCCACTGTGTCTGTGCTGCAGAAATTCACCAGATGTGCAGCTCCACCAAGTGCTGCCGACTAGTTCGGTAAAGAGAGAAAGAACACAACAGAAATAAGTCTCTGAACCCGTTTGATAACAAACCCATAATCCCCGAAGTCTTTATTGTACATTTATGTACTTATGTCTCCAGTGAAATCCAAAATATCAATGTTGTGACAACACCAGCCAGTTCACATTATTTTGATCCTGCTTTTGTAACGGAATTATAGACAGTGGCTTTTAAGAAGCAAATCATAAGAGAGACATTGACCTTTGAAGTCAATTGTGTGAAGACATTTTTTATATTCCCCTGATTTAACGCTCAGGTTATTGACTGCGTCTCAGTTCATTCATCGCAAGGTCACAGTAATCAGTGGGGATTTGCCCTTTAGTGATAGTCAAGAGAAGGTTGTTGCTCTGAAAAGTGAACACGTTTGATCTCAAGCAAAATGTTTTTAGCTCCCTGAGGAGAGCATCAATATTTCTTGCTCTACTACATGGTGTATATTTATATGGGAATTTGAGGAGTCTGTTTCATTTTTTTTTTTTAATTTAAGAACTGATGAGATCTGGACTTGATTTTAACCCAGGGAAATTTGATTCGCAGCAAGGCTTTAGTCTGCAGCTCTGATTGTAGCAAGGCCCTAGGGACCTTGTCATGTATTTGGAAATGCATTAGAGGGGCAGAGCACCATACAATATGATAGATCAATGATGAATCACAATATATATCAGCGTTATTATATGTATTATTTCAGCTTTATTTAAATTGCTGAAAATTATTTTTAACAGTTTTAGTTAACAATAACAACACTGATCCCTACACTTGAAAGTTGTATGGATTCCGTTTATAGTACTTATTTATAGTACATTCTGCTAAACTTCCTTTCGGTTTTCCACTTAAGAAAGAAAGTCATACGGGTTTAGAAGGATTTGAGGGTGAGTAAATGATGACAGAACTTTCACTGTGGGTGAACTGCTCCCTTAAAAGCATTAAAATCTATCACTGCTTGTCCCCTGATCAGAAAAGAGTGATGGAGAGTGAGCAGAAACCCTGAGTATCAGAGGCATTAAACTGTGCTTGGCATCATTAATCTCCTCTTGAAGCCGTCATTAATCCAGTCAGCCGCAACCTAGAAAATACACTATCAATATCCCACTGTCCCTAATGAAGACTCAATAGTTTTACACAGCATGGTTCAGTCTTTTTTCAACTGCTGTGGAGAAACGCTTTCTTAGATCCCACACTGATGTTCTTTCCCTTCTAATTTATCCTGTTCCTTCCTTCTTTCTTGAAATTGTTTTTTGCACTTACTTTCCCTTACAAAGCCTTGCACGCACAAGCGCGACATGGAAACATCATATTTCATATAATCGCCAGTGATCAAACAGGCTTAAACACACACAATAGCAATATTACACTGACAGTTGGCCGAGAAATATGCCATAAAGCCAGATATAACATGACCCACGATTAGGACGACCAGATGTCCGTTTTTTTCATTAGACAGTCATGTTACCCAACAACACCTGAAATTCTATGAGACACTACTGATTATTACTAGTGTGGCTCAACATAAATGACAAGGTTTGGTAGGGAGAGAATACAATTAAATAAAAAAAAAAAAAAAAAATTAAAATAAGCTTTTCAGTTGTATTATATTTGCAATGAGATTATAAAGGCTGCAAATTCAAATCTCTGTTAAACTTTTGATTATTTTTTTTTTAACAAAGTTAAAAAGTTAAATTAAATCATAAAAAAAAAATTGTAATCAAATAAAATAAAACATTTTCAGTACAGTGGTATTATATTTGCTATGGGGTTACAAAGGTTGCAAGTTCAAATCTCAAATTCTGAGAAACCTTGATTATTTTTTAAGTTAAAAAAGTATATTAAACCATAAAATAAAATAATTTTTTTAATCAAATCAAATCCAACTTTTTCAATACAGTGGGATTAAATTAGCTGGGGTTCCCTTTCTGTCAGTCACGTTTGACATTACGTCAGAACTGAACTGACGAATTGGGATCTCAGAGATTTGAACTTGCAACCTTTGTAACATCTCAGTTCCCTCCTTCAGGGAACGAGGGTTACAATAGTAACCGAGATGTTACAAAGGCTGCAAGTTCAAATCTCTGAGAAACCTTGATTATTTTTAACAAAGTTAAAAAATTTAAATTAAACCATAAAATTAAAAAATAAATCAAATAAAAAAAATGTAATCAAATCAAATCTTCTCAGTACAGTGGTATTATTATAATTGATATGGGGTTACAAAGGTTGCAAGTTCAAATCTTTGAGAAGCCTTGATTATTTTTAACAAAGTTAAAAAAATTACTTAAATCATAAAAATAAATGAATAATAAAAAAAATAAAATAAAAAAATCATTGCATGCATATTACTAGAATATTGGCAATTTTTTAGTACTTATTAAGCACATATTAAAAATGCATTAATCATAAAAATAAAAAAATCAAATAAAACATCTCCAGTACAGTGGTATTATTTTTGCTATTGGGTTCCGAAGGTTGCAAGTTCAATTCTCTGAGAAACCACAATTATTTTTTAACAAAGTTAAATGTCACTTGTATGTCAGTGAATATATATTAAAAGCCAGTGTCATGAACAAGTTTGACTGCTCTTAAGTTGAGTTTAGCAAGGTTTAGTGATGCCCCTGAGCATCACTTTATTTGTACGTTGAATAAAGAATTGGTTTAAGTTAATTAATAAGATAAAATGTAAAAATCCAGCCTGTGATATGACCTAAACCTTTAATCATATTTTTGATTTTAATAGAAAATGCACCTTTTCTAATCGGTTAGGCTGCTGAGGTGATCTATGAAGGTTGCGTCACCATCTCCAGTTTTAGATCATGGCGTACTGGTCTCAAAAGGGCACCACAGAGGGGTTATGTCACACCTCATCAGAATCCAGTGGTCTCACTTTCATACACAGACAAACACAAAGGTCTCCCACACTCAGCACGCCCAGCCAGTCAGTAACAGACTCACTGCTTATCACTAGTCACCCAACACCTGAACCTGCCACTGTGTGATATAGATGAAACCTGGCAGAGTTGACCTTTACACAACAGATGGACCAATTCAAGAGCCAAACAGTCATCTTTACTCACACAACTCTTCAAACAGCACTCAAACAACCTCACTCAAACACAGCCAACAATCAGGGCTCCTACCCTTGAAATCCACAGAATTCGAGAGTGGTCCGCATCATGTGCGTATCGAAAGGTCAGGTCTGATCTCTTTTTGATTAAATGGAATGGTCTTGTCTCATAATGAATCGATTTTCTGCTTTCTCCGAGTAATGTCTGATTTAATTTGCCCTAGAAGAGCGGGCTTTCTTAAAAACACTGAAGAGAGAAAGACCACATTCGGCTTGAGCTTTGATTTCAGTGCTAAAAAAAAAAGAATAAAGGCAGAGATTTTAACACCAGTGGCACTTCCTGTTTGACTATAAAGATATTTTAGTGCCTTGGAGGAGTCTTCTTCAGAGTGCGCTGTGAATGGCTACAGAAATGAGACCTTGAGGGCAAAATAATGTCATGTAATCGGTAATAGTTATTTTCTAGTTTTCTATATAGTCACTTATAGTCATAAAACACATAAAAGATTGTGTTTTTGGAAGTATCAATCACACAACAAAACACAACACAACAAAAACAAGTCGATTATGAAAACACAAAGATTTGCACATCCATAATTACTATCACGGTATCACAATCATGCAAAAACAATATACATACATATATATATATATATATATATATATATATATATATATATATATATATACACACACACACACACACATATATATAATTATTTACTATTATTTTTAATTATTAATTATAACTTTTATTTTTATATTTTCAGTTTTAAAGTGCTTTTAAGTGCTTTTGTTGTTAGATTTAACTAATTTTTGTTTCAGTTTTATTTTTAGAAATTTTAGTACTTCAAGCTAACATTAGTTTCAGTTAGTTGCTAAGTTAACATTTCACATTTTCATTTTTTAGGAGTATTTTTAAGTTGAACCACTGTACTCACATGAACTGATTTAAATATGTTTTTAGTACCTTTCTGGATCTTGAGAGAGGAAGTACCATTGCTGTGAATGGAGGCCTCACTGATCCATCGGGTTTCATCAAAATATCTTAATTTGTGTTCCAAAGATGAACAAAGGTCTTACGGGTGTGGAACAACATGAGGGTGAGTAATAAATGACATTATTTTCATTTTTGGGTGAACTAAACCTTTAACTAATGTTAACAAAAGTAACCTTATATGTAAAGTGTTTCCAAGTTTTTTTATCCAATATTCATATTTTATTTTATTTCAGCTTACTGAAAATTATTTTTTTTTAAATTTTGAACAGGAAATTTAATTATTGATCCACGCCCATCATACCTCTTGTGAGGACACCCCTCTGTAGCCGAAGTCATGCAGCTTGAGGTCCAGACCCTCCAGGCTCCCTGACGTGGCCTTCAGGTGCTTGGCCAGAATCTTTTTGAACTCCCTGGAGATTGTTGCCACGGTGATGGGGTACCACATTTGGACCAGCATCGTCTGTAGGGACAGAGCGTACACACAATCACATGTGCGTCAGAGAAGACCAAAGATGGCTCGTAATTGCACTCACAATTTTTTATGGCCCTGATACCATCATGACCATTTGACTCACGACTCAATGATCTGTGGCCCCTTAAGGACATGCATATCAGGAACAGAAAAGACAGAAAATTCTGTATCATGTTTGGATCTAAAATGTTTTCGCTGGTCTTCACATCAATACATAAACTGTACTCATTGAAAATGCAAATAGGGCTTTTCAAGTAAAGAAAAAACAAGCAAGATCTAGGTGTACCAATCAGGTTTGACTTAAACCATTTATGACATCTTGAATAAAAGTAAAACATTTTATCAGGATCATTTATCCAAAGCAACTTACAGTTCATTACAGAGACAATCCACCTGGAGCAACCTGGAAGTGCCTTGCTCAAGGACATCTACTGTACATTACATTCACTTAAAAGACAGTTTAATCTAAAGTGACTTACAAATGAGGGACATCATTGAAGGACAGTAATACTGTGATGCAAGATTCAAGAGCATGTTAAGTAAAAGTGCAGATTGGTAAAAGATATTTTATTTCCATAGTCCTTTATTCCGTCTACTTAATATCTGCTAACACTTTATTTTGATGGTCCCCCAAAAGACATTATGGTTGCACTTTATTTTACAGTACGTTCACTTACATTCACTTACAGTGTACTTACCTAAGAAAGTACAGGGTAATATAAGGTAACTACATGGGTTAAGGTTAGGTTTAGGGTAGGTTCAGGATTAGTGCCTACATATTACCCAGTTATTACTCAATTACTTTAATAAGTACATAGTATGTACATGGGGAACAGGACTGTAAAATAAAGTGCTGCCGACATTATACTGAATAAAAGTATCTTTGCAACTGCATATCAACTAAACCTAATAACTAACCCAAACCTAACAGTCTACTAAAACTGTAATGAGATTTAGTTGACATGTAGTTGCAAATTTTGAGAGTTAACTGTCATGCAGTTGCAAAGGTATTTATATATAGGTATTCGAATGTCTAAAGTGGACTATCAAAATAAAATGTAACCTAGAAATGTATTTTATTGTGATTGCAGGCAGTTTAAGTGAATTGATTGTGGAAGAGTTGTGTCTTTAACTGTTTCTTGAAGGAAGCACAGAGAGCGAAGGATCTGGAAAGGAACTTTGTATCTCATTGTGATGGAACCATCAGGCACCATAATGAAAAATACTGTATCACATATGCTGTGTCTGAAATCGAATACTTCCCTACTGAATAGCATGCAAAAAACAGTAGGCGAAAACTACCCGGATGACCTACCACCTCCCTCAAGATTCTGAAAAGCGCATTCGAACATACTTTTTTAACGGTTTTATTCAAATTCAAATGTAGTACCTACTCAGACAGTATGCGATTTCGGACCCACCAATAGTGTTCCTGTACCTCAAACAGGCCTTTCTAGGGCTGTGCGAATAAGTGTAATTGATTTTTCGACTTCAATTTTGGCTTCCAACAATTATGAAAACAAGTTAAACAAGAGTATCCTCGTAAACACAGTCGGTTATGTCTTAAGTGAATGTAAACTGTTGAGAAAGGAAACGCATGTGTAACAGTATATTGGATCCGTGCAGCTCTTAAAGTGACAGCAGCCTAATAAACCTGCTGCAGTCTGTCATTAATTTTAATCAAAAAACCAAAGACAAAGATAAAATCACTCACTGCTCTTGAATGAATAACTTTTGTAGTTGTAATAAGAATCAGTCTATATTTACTGTATACAGCAGTGTTATTTTATATTTGATTACTTTATTACATTTCTGTTGTAGGCTATTACTTAATTAAATTCCACTGTTAGTATCTCCCTGAAAAATTTAGCACTGTTTATTTAATTTGTATTTATTTGTCGGCTTTGTTTGTAACTCGTTTCTTTGTTCTTATTGTATTGCTGACTGTTTACTTGTCTTCTGTAACTATTTTGAGGATCTTTTATTTACATTAGTTAACCTAGTATTAGATTTTGTATTGATAATTGTGAAATAAAATAATCGTGATTATGATTTTTGCCATAATCGAGCAGCCCTAGAGCTTTCAATGCCGAAGTCATGGGTTTGATTCCCAGGGAATGCATGAACCGATAAAATGTATGAATAAACTGTTTGGATAAAAGCATATGTCAAATGCATGAATAAATGTTATTATAAATATCCAAACTTTATAGGTTTGTGTAAAATAATCATGGATTATAGGCATGCATCTTCAGACCTGGTAGCAAGAAATATGTGTGTCTACATAATAACAATAGAAACAGCTGTTGCGCGAGTCTGCAGGGCTGCAGGCCAGGTCAGTATCTAACGACCTCATGTCCTCACTGACCCCACCAGCCTGTTCAAACCTCCCTCGGATATTCTGTCCAGAATCAGCGGCTAGGAGCATGCTGGAAATCAAAGCCTGCTGTCATCCTGAACAACAGTACGGCAGAATCATCCAATATGACGTAAAGTGCCACACCATCAGGTTTATGGACTATGCTGACAGTGAGCCATTCATGGGGGCTTTGTGTTGCAGTTAAGATTGTTGTAGCAAAACAATCTTTTGCGTAAAATATGGCCTCTTTGTGTCTTTAATTAAAACTTATTTCAACTTGTGTAGTGCCTCAAAACTACAAACATGAAAATATGTAAGGATCACGTGATCATAAAGTTACTTCCTTGAGGGGATCCTTTACTAACAGCCTTAAGAGAGGACCCTTTGTTAAGGGAATCAGTCACTCTATTTAGTTTGGAACGACCCTTTGAGTAGCATCCTCTTCTCACAATGTCTTTCAAGGGTGATTAAATGTTTGGCCTTTGCCCTTAGATTACACTACCAATCAAATGTTTTTTTTTTGAGAGAGAGAGAGAGAGAGAGAGAGTAAGATTTTTCATTTCAAAAAATGAAATGAAAAATACAGTAAAACAGTATTACTGTGATATATTATTACAGTTTAAAATTACTGTTTTCTATTATAATATACGTTAAAATGTAATTTATTTACATGATGTTAAAGTTGAATTTTCAGTAGTTATTAATTCAGTCTTAAGTGTCACATGATCCTTCTAAAATACATTTCTCATCATTATCAATGTTGAAAAAAAAATTGCTGCTTAATATTTTTGATTAAAACTTTTCGGGATTCTTTGGTGAATAAAAAGTTCAAAAGAACAGCATTTATTTGAAATACAAATTTAATACGTACTTGCTGAATAAATAAAAAAAAAAATATATATATATATAAATATCTATCTATCTATCTATCTATATATATATATATATATATATATATATATATATGTATATTTGCATACCCTTTGCATTATCTGCATTGGCTACCCTATATAAAAATGTTTTTAAAAGAAATAAAGATGAAAGAATGCAAGTAATACCTCAATATAATTGGTAAGCCAGAAGAAATCTGGATCTGTGTTCTCCACGGTGAAAAGAACGTTCCCTCTGGGAATGATTTTCCCCTCAGGAACTGCTTTGATACGGATTGGAAGGCGGCCATCATATTTCTGACAACACAATTAGGAACAGGAAGAAAGCAGGTGGTCATTATCTTCGTGTGCATTCATCTCCGGAACAAAGTAAGCAGACTTCAAAGTCACGTAATGGTGAAATATCTAAAAAGAAACTTCAACTCTGATATGAACTTCAGTTAGTACCTCTAAAACTTTTCTCCATCCCTCTTCATCGAACACTGCCTGTTTAAAGTGCATCTGATAAAAGACTTTCGCCTGCTGAATCTTTTCCTCTGTGATAACTTGACCTGCAAGATATTTAGACAAATACATGAGTTCAGAGATTCTAAGATGAGCACATATGAAAAACAGAATTGTTTTGCATCTTTATATAAAGCATAAAATGTTCAATATAAAAACACTATCACTATCAAGTGGCACTTTCTGTGCAGTTAATTGCAAAGTTTACAATGGCCATGACTTCTTGCAAGGAAAATGCAAATCCCAGAATAAATGAAATATTCATTGTACAAACAGTGAATACAAATAGTGTGCCCTGAAAAAAATTTTAATCAGTGGGGACAAACAAAATAAAACACTGCTGTTCACACATTCTGTTCATGGTTGTAGTTTGAAACCCACACCACAAAATAAACACTTTCTGGCTTGAAATACTGAAATGGAAAGCTTAAGGGGAATTAGCCTTATGTAACTGTAAAGTTTGTTTGATGACAACATAATCTACTTATTTTTACTTACTCTAACAGGGCTAGAAATGGGTAAAAGCATCAAAATGGGAAAAAATACACTAAGATTGAATGTAAACAGATGTGTTAAAGATGTTTTGAATAAAAATGTTAGCAAACGTTACAATTAGACATGTTGACAATACAGCAATGATAACCGTTAAGAGAAGAAAATTATCAGACCTTAACCGCTCTCATGTGACGCTTTATGAATGTAAAACACATCGCTAGTCTTGAAAACATCTCAACTTTTCAGAATACCGCAAGCGCACCGCAGGTCATGTGACAAGAACCAACCGATCAGCTTCGGCCTTTCCTCAACAACATCGAAAGCTCAACCGAACAGCTGATCGTTGCTGGGTTTTTATTTCTCATCTCCATAAATATATATCTAGTAGTAAAGCTAATGCAAGGGCTAGAAATCAATTAACCTTTGCTGATACTTCCTCATCATTGTGGAGAGCGCAGTTCATGGTTGCATAGCAACGACAGACGCCACGAGAGCTCAAGCGCTTGTGGAAAGGAGGAGCGCGCTTTCCACGCGTTTTTAGACGCGAAATGTGAACGGCCCCTTAAGCGACTGTTCACTCAGAAATGCGTTATTGCAATGAAAAAATGAGACACGGGCAGTGGAATGGGAAAAAAGAAACGTTATTATGACCGTAGCATTTTTAGAATGCTGTTTCATGGTTGAGATGCTGAGATGGGTGAGACACGAGTGCAACAGCCAAACAAGTCTGCCAAAAACAACATGAAAAATAGTGCTAAGGAATGTAAAAACCTGTAAAGAACTACTGTATGTTTGATATTTCATGTTTGCATGATGGTGAAAGGCTGAAAGCTACTGTTATTGTCTGTTTTTACAAAGCATTTGCTGTTAATAATAGCCTATTAAAGGTGTTATTTATTGCCAGAAATATTTAGCATTTTTCTTATTTTAAATTATTTCTAAGTATATAGGATATGTTTAAGATAAGTTTGTACAACATATGTCTTCATATTTAATGCATATTTTCTGCAGAGATATTTAACAAATAAGTCATTTGTTTTACGTTTACACCATGTTGATCACTTCAGGTGTGGTGCACTTGGAAAATAACTTTTTTTTTTTTTACCAGATGGTTAATAAAGAGAATGTTACTTGAATCATATTGTAGGTACTTTTTTAAACTGACTAGTTAAACATAAAAAAACAAATAAAATAAAAAAAATGAAATGCAGGTATGGTAATAATATGGTAAAAAAATGTTTCTGCTAAGGTAATAAAAATGCAGATAAGGTAATACGTTTAATTTCCGACACAAGCGGTAGACCAATCACAACAGACTGAATCTTCAAACTGCTTTCAAACACTTTATGAAATTAGATGATGTGCAATGTATATTAGTGTTGTCACGATACTGGAATTTCCAACTTCGATACGATACATTGAAAAATATCAATATGCGAAACCATTTTTGATACCACGGGGAAAACTGCCACATATACCGGCATACAGATAATTTGCAATTATCTCATTATTTTTTTGATAATTTAGGTAATTTTGTTGGAATGACAGAAATGAAAGTAATCAAATATAAAATAACACTGGATAGTTTTCATTGTAAAAATTAAATATAGATTAATGCTTACAATTAAAGTTAAAAAAGTTATTCAGTCAGTTATTCAGAGCAGTGAGTCATTTTCTCTATCTTTTGTCCTTTGATTAACATGACAGACAGCAGCAGGAATATTAGGCTGCTGTCACTTTAAGAGCTTATGCACAGATCGAACACAACATGTGTTTTCTCTCAACTATTTAAGCTATTAACTGAATGTATATATCTGAATACTCGGCAAGACAGCATTTTGACTACTTGTGTATATTTGAGCGTTTAAGCGCAAAAAAGAAAAAAAAAGTCAATTTGGTACTCGCAAGCTGTTTGAGAGGTGGCTTTATGAAAGCACCACTTATATAGATCAGTGTGGTGCTTGCGCTTTTGGTGTGAGAACGAAACCTGCAGGAATTACTAAAATCATGCGCAATACAAGCACTATTCAACCAGGGCAAATGAGACGAGGGAGAGAGAGGAGGCGGGTGTGTATCAATTCGCTGTCGTATAGAAGAGAATGCGCAGCTGGTATCGGTGTATCGATACTGCAGAAAAGGAGTATGGGAACCATTTCAGATATTTCAGTATCGATATATTGATATTTTTAACAACACTAATGTATATTTATTTATTTTATGAGAAAATTAAAGTGTTAAAAAAAAAAAAAAAAAAACCCTGTATGACTTTCTTTCTTCTGTTGAACATCGAAGAAGATATTTAAAAAATTGCCTGTGCTTTCATTGTACGGACTAAAACAGTCTTCGAAATATCTTCTTTTATGTTCCAGTTCAGTTTTGTAATGACATGAGAGTGTTGCATGGTTCGTAATTTTCATTTTGGGCCAAGTTATACCTTTTAATCATACATTTATAAACTCTTGCAGCTTGTTTTGACTGCATGACTGTCTTTTATAACTGTCCTTGAATGTGAGCTATTAGCGGTTTGGGGACAAGTTTTCCATTACCCAATCAGGTGAGTGACATTACGTGAAAAAACACTTTGTCCGTGCCAGTACATGAACAAACTCAAAAACAAACAGTTTGTCCAAGTGAGCCAACAAAATTGTGCAGGAGTTACACAATGATTAAATTACCTGATAGGTATTTCTTCAGGAGATACTGGAGGCCAAAAAACACCACCTCACTGAACTGCGCCCCCTTTTTGCGCCGACACTCGAAATAGGAGTACACCTTATTGACATTGGGTGGGTATTGCTTGTAGTGGGTAATCTGAAAAGAAAAAAAAAAGAGAGGAGCTTTGAGTATTACAATTGTTTACACATTATTCCAATGATGGAACTGATGGAATCAAAGCTGAATTTTCAGCATCATTACTCTAGTCTTCAGTGTCACATGATCCTTCAGAAATCATTCTAATATGCTGACTTGCTGCTCAAGAAACATTTCTTATTATTACCAGTGTTGAAAACAGTTTAATATTTTGTGGAACCTGTGATGCATTTATTTCAGGACTCTTTGATGAATAAAATTCAAAGTTTATTTGAAATAGAAATCTTTTATAACATTATAAACTGTCACTTTTTAATAATTTAATGACCCCGTGCTGAATAAAAGTATTATTTTCTTTGAAACAAAAAATTACCCCAAACCTTTGAACAGTATGATTCACTATAACACTGACAACTATAGGCCTATTACATCTGAAAAGCACACCTGCATCACTTCCACAGTCTTGTGAATCTGTTAACTTCAAGCTGTGCACATGGATCTCTCTCTGCATTTCATCAAAGTCTTGTTTACTGTACACTGATACTGTCAAGCTACAGCTAGGGTGGGTTGAAACAGTGTTTTGATTCATAGCAAAAATCTGCCATAATACCCTAGATGCAAATTTAATATTTAAAAAGCGGCTGGCCTTTAGTGCCCTGCGGCATAACTAGGCATGTCACGATAACTACTTTTTGTTGTGTGATATACTGACCCAGAAATAATTGCGATAAATGATATTTTCATTTTAAGACCATTTTATGCCACTGAATATACAATCATAATATAACAGCATAATAAAGCAAGTAGGCCTACATAATTTCAAATGACAATAACCCTTTAATTCTTAAGTTTAGATCATAGAAATTAAATATCCTAAATAATAAAAAAAACTAATAAGTAGTAAATAAACTTTTTTTTTTAAAAAAGTGCAAAGTAACAAGTAGAAAAAAAGCACACTTGCAAAATGGACAAAAGGCACTTATGGAGACTTTCCATTTACACATTTTTCCCTGCCCTTCTTTTCTCTGTAAAGTAAGGGTGTACACTATTGCTGAAAAAACAAACCTTAGTTTGAAAAAACAAACCTTAGTAATTAGCAGTCAGAATGAACAAAGGCACAGATGCCTCAACAGGCCATATCTGCTGCTAAAACTATTTTAGTGGCACCATTTTGCGCACTGACGTTTATATTTGAACCGGAACAATGCATTGAGGCTTTGACATAATGGGCGATATATTGCGTCACCAAAAATTATTGATGTCATGTACATAAATTGTGCGATAAGTCGATATATTGATTATTGCGACAGGCCTAGGCATAACACGCATAAAAACGTGGCTACTTTCTTGATCCCCATAATGGAAGGTCTAGTTTTGTGTCCTGTCTCATTCAAAGCAAAACAAGTTATAATTCTATTTGCTACTGAAGTAACAAATAAAAGGTCCATGTGATGTTCCATTAGTTTAGTTGGTCAAAGTCACCAGTTCATCAGATCAACCCTTTCCATGTGATTTGCAAGGAATGGAAAGACAATCTTTGTACACATCAGCAGGTCAAGACGGAATTTGCTGATTTTTGCAAATTCTATGCCGACTTATTGGCAAAACCTTTACAACAGACATTGGTAAAATGTGTAAAATTAAGCCGCATTGTACAATATGCTTATTGGTTGTGGATGTGGAACATTTTATGAATGCTGGGTGTTCCACTTCAGAGAAAATCTGCTTAGCTTTCGAGTAAAATTCTTAGTGGACCTGAACTTCAGCCCAAACCTGACTGGCTAACCAAGTTTAGATGTAGTAAGAATGGATTGTGCCACTTGAGGAATGTTGAGTGTGTGGCGTAACAACAGTGCATTGCACATAGGCGGTATCAAACTAATTTACATACTATTAATACATTGTTGGGTGAGATTTTAACATGGATCCAGATGGGATTCGCGGCTGGATGTTATGTGAGAGGTCAAAGACTAAAGTGAAGCACAAAGATTATTATTACACAGCCTTAGCCAATCAGGGCCAAGATGGAAAATTACAGAGGTGAAATTTCTAAATCTACATCTGCTATGAAGACCATTAAAACTTGACTAAGGGCATTTAATAATTAGCATCACCTCCCAAGATGCTTTCAGCATTATATAATATAACATGTATAATTTTTTTTTCTATACAGTACTTTTCAACATAACCTTAAATATAATCGGTAACACTTTACAATAAGGTCTTATTTGTTAACATTAGTTAACTAAAAATAACTAATAATTAGCAATATATTCTTACAGCATTTATTAACCTTTGATAATGTTAGTTAATAAAAATGTTCATGTTAGTACATAGTGCATTAACTAATGTTAACACATACAACTTTTGAACTTAAAATGTATTAGTAAATGATTAACATAATAAATGATGTAATAGAAGTATTGTTCATTGTTAGTTCATGTTAACCAATGAAACCTTATTGTAACGTTTTACCATATAATCTACACAACTAATCCAATCACATGGTAAAGATGTGCATTAACCCATTTAATCCCACTTGAAATATATGTGATCAGAATTTCCTTTTGAGTTTGAAGGATCTACTGATAGTTGGTGATGAATTATAGTTATCAACTGCAAAAGAACGTGCTGAGTGTTTCTGTTTTGTCAACTTTTTGCATGGCTGTTGTAAATAGCCTCATGACCATGAGTTGTTTAATTTCACTTTATCCCTCTGTAAGTCTGTGTGGAAGCTCCAGATAAGGAATTATGTAAAACATGACATAATACAAAAGATACAACTACAATATTTGATATCAAATAGCATGATTTAATAAGCTACTTTTACTATAACAAGACATTTTGTTAATCTTTGGGTAAATTACCAATACAGTACCACATAATAAGACATAAAGCAAAATAGCGTTTACTTTTTGAACATAATGGTTTTCTGAGTTTCGATTCTTAGATTGCTGCGTGACGTGACGTCACCCGCTGTGGCCTTTGGCGAAGCTAAAGCTGCACGAGGTCATTCCGCATAAGCCCCGCCCCCTGCGTTCAGCGTTCAATGAGTGGGGCATTTAAAACGAACCTGAGCTAACACCAATACCCTTCAACAAAACAAGAAGAAAACGCAATAATTGCGATTTTGCCATATCCGTAGGCTATTCTGAACCATGGTTTCATTTAAACTTCATCGATTCACAAGGTCAAAGTTGTTTTTTTACCGCACATAAATGTAACGGCTACTGCACAAAGGGCTACTGTCAGAATCGGGAAAGTACTGTCATGCGCCTTTGTGTTTCTGTTGTCGAACGACTCAAGCCAGGTGATTCTTACCTTATAAGAATCCGTCGCGAGTAAAAAATTGAAATCCTGAGCTGCCATCCTCGAGAACAAAGTAAAAGCGAAACGATGTCGCTTCACTCCGGTGTAAGTGGTCCGAGCCGTGTGACACCAATCTAAATAGTCTTCTTTTCAATACCTTTCAGGTTGGCTCAGAGAAAATGTAGTGATATACGATCACCTCAGTATCTTGTATATGTGAGAGGGCGCACGGATAGGTCGCATAGTCCAGTATCAAACACAACGGGGCGGAAAGGGGGCGGGGTCAAGACGTATGAAAGCGACGCTGGCCCACGTTCAGTGATGCAACGTTGGGCGGGGACATAAATTCAGAAAGCTGAAAGCGCGCCACTGTTCTCTGAAACTTGAAAAAGCAGCTGTGGTGCTTGTTTCGTTCAAAGGCCAAAGTTTCGTTTTCTTGAAAGGGTAATTAAATTATGGGATGAACGTGGTACGTTTGTTTTAGACACTTTTAGTTTTGCTATCGCTGGTGAAAAAGAAAAAACTCAGGTTAAACCAACATAAGCGTATACATGTTTTATTTTGGTCTTCCTTTAGAGAGGTTTTGGCCACTTTATAGTTGGGCACACGGGCAGGTATCAAACTTTAATAAAAGTTAATTATGCTATTAAAAAAACCACACACACACACAAACAAGCTTACATTTTATGTATACATAATATTGTTGGGTGAGATTTCAACATGGATCCAGATGGGATTTGCGGCTGACTATTATGTGTCTATCATGATCAAAAGACTTTTTTTTAAATTCATTTTTTTTAATGTAATCAACATGAATTGTTGGTAGTATATGGGAATACTGAACTTGCTAATATGCATGAGATATATAATTTATATCTGAAAAACCACCTCAGGCTATGAGTGCACCCAATATCTAATCTCTTTTCATATCACAAAAGCTTTTAAAAACAACCCCGCCTCTATAGGAAACAGTTAAAGACAATAGTGATTAAAATTCAAAAAAGATGCAATTAAGCTGAGAGTCACTCAGAGAATTTGTTGACATTCAGTAAACTCCAAACCCTAGATCAAATAAAATATTATAAAGATTGTAATATTTTAATCATCTATAGTTGATGAATGATGTCAATTTTTAAGCCAACCCAAGGCTCGGAAATGGCTTTTTAGTGTGTAGTTAACATTGCTACAATATAAATTACAGTCATAGCTCCAACATACCTCCTTTTAAGCTGCTGTGTTTTTAAAAGTCTAAGGTGCAAACAAGTTGCTACTAGGACTACAAAGGTTGTATAATTAATCAAGCAGTTGTAGTCTTTATTTAGCAACTACCAGTTTTGGGGGTAACCAGGGGCGGACTGGCCATCGGGAGTACCGGGAGTTTTCCCGGTGGACCGCTGGACAATGTGGGCCGGCCCGTTGCAAAGTAAATATATATGAAGAATGGATTATAGTAAATTTACGTAGTCTATATACGAATTGCTCGCTCGGGCGCGGCCCACTTGAGGCAAAAACTCTAATCCGTTTGTGTCTAAAAGCGCTCGTCAATATCAAAATGTTTGAGATATCCAATCAAATCGAAGGAGGCGGGATTTACTGTCCACAGAAACCGAGCAGCGCGGCTCTTTTTATTGCTTGAAGAATTCGAGCCGAGGTAAGATATGGCGAGACAATAACATACAGCAATATTTGCAGACTGTTTACGATAAAACGAAGTACAGTCATTTCCAGAGATGCAACTACTTCTGGCCTTTTTGAATTTTTCATATTTTAATGCCACTGATTTACGTTATTCGTCACACAATGAACAAAGAAACATTAACGTAGCAGTTTTCAGCATATCAGAAGAGTGAATGTTTAGCCTATCATGTTGTCAGGCTTTCTTCAGTAATTTAACAATCATTTGAAAATTATTCATAGAACTCAAAATATCATTCTCAAATTTACACTAAAACATGGTAATATTTCATATTCAAGTAGCCTATATGCCGTGTTAGGAAAGTATCTAACATAAAAATATAATTTGCTAATTAGTTCACATGCATTATTTTACACACTAGCAATCAAAAAGTTTGAATTAAGATTTAATGTTTTTGAAAGAGGAAGGAATTCCATCTGAATTTATTTGATCAGAAATACAGTAAAAAAATATAAAATATTTATAAAATTTTAAATATCTGTTTTCTATGTGAATTGGTTGTCAAATGTAATTTATTCCTGTGATCAAAGCTGAATTTTTAGCATTATTACTCCAGTCCTCAGTCACCTGATCCTTCAGAAATCATTGATTCTAATATGCTGCATTTTTCATAAACATAAGAATTTTTACACTCTTTCCCACAATTGGACCTCTATTCCATAAAATGACAGTTGTCAAGCCCCTGAAAGGACAAATACTAGAAAGGCACCATAAAACAGTCCACATTCTGCACTACATTCTAGCTTAAAGACCATTCCAGAGCATTGTTGTATGGACTGATTAAATGGTAGGTATTGCACTTTAGTGATATTAAACTTCCCTGTATGGAAAGGAGATTTGAATTTTTTTTTTAATTATTCACTATTTGCCATGTGCACCAAGAAAGACAAATTATAATGTAAAGAAGTATGCCAGTCATTCATTAATGTTAATGATAAGCATTTCAAAAATAGCATTTATATTTCTGTACAAATAGCATTTATATTTTTATGTAAGTGGTGTAGAAAAAATCGGTGGGTTTTATGGTGAGGTGTGTTGCAGACCGTGTGATGGGCCGCTTTGTGCCGGAAAGGCCAGGGCCACTTTTTTGCCCCAGTCCGCCCCTGGGGGTAACGTGTTACAATTAACTTGAATTACGTAATCATATTACTTTTTCAAGTAACTAGTAAAGTAACGCATTGCTTTTTCAATTTACAACAAAATATTTTATAGTTACTTTTTCAAATAAGTAAGGGAAGTTACTTTTTCACATTTATTGACTTGCTCTCCTGTCCCCCATGTTGAAAGAAATAAAGTGCAGAGGCGTTGTGTGCGCTGTGTATACATGATGGATATTGTAGTTCTATACTAAATGTGAACATGCATTTACTCATATCACTTGCACAAAAACATTCAGTATTCCTCAAAATGAATAAAAACAGTGTAATGCATTCTCTGAATTTTATGCAAACCTGTAATAATTAAAGGCCCGGGTATAAATAATTTTCTGCGCCTGGTCGCGTCTCGCGCATCTTTCAAAGTAAACTCAACCGCAGATGTGCGTGGATGACCGATTTGACACATGCGCAGTTAAAAAAGAAGAAAATTAGTGCATCCATCATCGCAACATAGTTCAGACGATACATCAAGAGAACAAGAATCAAACACGATGGAGAAGGATATGCTTCTAAGTGTCATATTTTCCTCTATGTTTCAAGCGTGTTGTTTTTGAATCGCTCTTTCCACACTCTTCTTTGACGACTGCACTCTGTGCTTACTGTGCGTATTACCACTTAGTGGACTCTTCTTTCCTGTTTGCGCAAGCGCTGTTGCACGCGCACCGTCCGCGCTGTTTTAAAATTTGGGCTGCTTGCGGATGGGGTGTGCGGATGTCTGCGAGCCCTCTGGATGATGAAAATTACGTCATGCAGACTGTACGAACACGGACAGCCGATGTATACTTTGGGCTTAACTGTATTAAATTACACAAATATAGGCTACTTAATGTATTTAATCTCACTTTATTAACCAGTGTTTTTGCTGCTGACCTTCAAATTCATCCATACTAATTATCAAAAATGTGTTGAACTTCCTTCTCCTTCTCCTATCTCCTATTCTTCTTTTAACCAAAATAGCAGCACAGCTGATAGGTTTGTTTGAGCTGCGCCCTCTACTGTACAGGCGTAAATATGCATTTCCTTCAGCCTGGCTTATTTATTTCACTTTTGGAAAGGGCCTTAATATTTGCCAAAAATACAACTTTTTTTGTTGCTTTTTAATTAACAAACAAACAAGCCCAGCCCAGGTGATAAAAAGTAACGCAAAAGTAATGTAACGCATTACTTTTCATAAAAAGTAACAGTTAGTTACTTTTTTAGGGAGTAACGCAATATTGTAATGCATTACTTTAAAAAAAGTAATTTTCACTATAGTTTTAATTTAATGGGCCTGTCTTAATACACACATGTGGTCATAAAAAGGCTTAAATGTATTTTGTAAAGTGTTTTCAACTGAAAGCACCAAAATTACTGAATTGTGTCATCTGTTACAGAGACTACTGAACAGATGTTTAGAAGTTTAGGTTATTTTAAAAGTGCAAAGTATTGAAAATCAAAATCTGTAAAAACTTTACTTACATTTTTCCACACACTTGCGGTCTTGAACATGGGCACATTACCAGAAACATGTATGTAAGTATCCAAGTGTTCAAGTTGAAAGACCTCAATAGGGACAGGCAGTGACTCTCAAAACATAAAACAATAACATAAATCTATAAGGAAATACAGAAATGACTGTTTAATTTAAAGTTAAATTGATGGAAACAAAGATGTTACTAGCTATAATGACATTTTTACAGTGTTACATCTTATGTTTTTATTACCAAAAATGTTGAATAATTTAACCACTGTTTTCAAAACCAATAAGAAAACGCGCGCGCTAGCGCGCGCACACACAAGCACACAGACACACACAACAACAACGGACGACAACAACGCAGCAGCTGGATTAAGTAAAATCAGTAGGAAGTCATGGATTAATTCCTAAACTTCTGTACTCTAATAGTAGAAACACAAAGTTGCCTGTGTCTAATTTTAGGAACTGCTGTAGTTGTTAACGGTCAATTACATGTGGTGAATTTCGTGCGCGAGAGAAACAGCGATAGTGGCTGTCGCGGAAATCACGTCAATGACCCCCTCCCCCTCCAGCTTCAGTTCAGAACCACGGTCAGCTCTCAGCGCGTGCCGCTCTCATTGTCAGTATATTGTCAGTACCATTCGGTACTAAATTGAAAGACTGCCGGAGGAAACCAGAAAAACAGCAGCCGCGAATCGTTTTACGACCCTCCCCGTGTTATCTTCCATTAAACCCGTTATGGTAAACGGAGAGTTAAACGAAGAAAACACGTAAGCAGCAACAATTTAATTCGGTGGAAGACTACTGGCTGTTGGAGCAGCTTTTTCACTCGCGCTGAGGGTAAGTGACACTTTTCATGTCGCGTTTGGATTGTAGACTGTGGAAAATTAAGCGTCTTCCCTACTTTCCCGTCCTCTGAAGCGAGTTATAGATGGGGTTTGTTACTAAAAAAGACGCCGCTTGAATTCTCTCTCTTGATTTCAGGGAAGCAAGAACTTACATTAAAATGTTGGACCCATCATCCAGCGAGGAAGAGGCGGAGGAGGTTGTGGAAGAAGAGCGCAAAGTGGTGGCGGCGCCCAAGGCTGGTGGTCCTCGGGTGTCTCCAAGCAGGACCAGCGAAAGCTCCGGTGGGTTGCAGCCAAGCCGAAGCACCAATGCCCGTCCAACGAGCCCGTGCCCCTCAGTGGCGATCGACAAGGAAAAGGATGATTTGGAAAAGATGCAAAGGGAGGAAGAGGAGAGAAAGAAGAGGCTCCAGCTTTACGTCTTTGTGATGCGCTGTATTGCCTATCCGTTTAACGCGAAGCAGCCGACCGACATGGCGAGACGACAGCAAAAGGTAAGAGGGCAAAGGCGCATGCAACAGATTGCTGTTGAAATGAAAAATTAGTGAGCAGCACTGTTCTGGTTTTACGCAAAACATATAGCCTAGGAGAGATGATTGATTCAGCTCTAAGTTAAATCAACATAAAATGCATCAGGAAATTAATTTATTCCTGTTCTCCAATGCATTAGGACTCAACATTATGTTTTATTATTATTATTTTTTTCAGTTGTATGCTCTTAAAATATCATGTAAAAATATTAGCATTTGCCTCAAGATCAGGAGCCCTCTCACATCTCTGATACTTCTGATAAAACTGTACAAAAATTGCAGGGGTTTTCAACGTGGGGTCCATGGACCCCCAGGGGACTGCAAGAGATTGCTAGGGGCTCTGTTGAAATGTTCAGAGAAAAACTGTGTAAAAAAATAAATACAAAATAAAAAAAATAAATAATAAAAAATAAATAAATAATAGATTAAAATAAGTAAATAAGCTATCTAACTTATAAATAAACATTTTCCAATTTTGACATTGTTAATAAGATTCTTTTTCACAGTATTAATTCACTACCTCCCCAAAGCATCTCAAATCAGGATATCAGAACCAAAAAGAAAATATATGTATATGTGCAATACTCAGACTGAGAGAGATGTTCACAAAATACTCAGAAAAAGTTTCCAAACAAGGAGTGCACTTTTGTTTTTCACGGTTTACACATTTTCCAATACTGCATATTGGCAGACGTTTCCAATTACTCACTGTCATGTTCTTCTGTCTACTTTACTTTAACACATCTGTTGACTGAGTTTGCACCATGTTAAAGAGAAAAGTATGTGTTTTTGAGGTGGAACTGGTGTAGATGAAAAGGTAGCAGCAATTTCTCATTAGTACTGGGTGGTGTGTTAGTTGGCCAAAACAGATTACTTCTCTGATAACCTTTTAGTGGGACAGTATCACACTTATGCATACTTGTTTACTATTGCGCTTTGGAAAAACAGTCCAAAACATCTAAGATATATGCTTTGTTTCTTGGAATGCTTGTTTTATGTGTTTTGTTGTCTAAGGATATAAAGATGCATAAATCTAGATGGTTTTTAGAAGTTCAGGGCACTGACAAGTTGGCTTTGTGAACATATTAAATATCACAAACATGTCAGTGGTCTTCTGGCAACATACAAATCTTAAAACCCCATAGAAGCATTTAGTATTATAGAAAACACAATTTATTTGATGCAACTTTGCTCTCAGGGGTTTCTATCAACAAGGGTGAATGTGTCCCTTGTGAAAATAGCAATACCTTTAGGCATTTCCTCAGATCCTAAGAGAGAAAATACCTGATTGTTATTCAGGAATGATGAAATCTGGTTTACTAGTTGTCATGATCTCTTCATGGCAGTGTAGAGTTGCATGCAAAATATGCTTCTGTATAAGATTAGTTCATTTAAGGCTCGTTGCTTATCAAATATAAGTCAAAACCAAATTTCTGAAAGCTCCAAAGCTCTTTAATCCTGAAAACTAACAAAGAGGCAGCTGTGCCACATTAGCACGATGTTTGAGATCAAGACTTGGTGTTTGAGACATTTCTCCTGGCTTCGAATCAGAGGCAGCGCTCTGAGAGAATGAAGTTGTCTTTTATGTCAGGATCTTGAATAATTTATGTGTTCATCATATCCATGAGTGCCTTATTCAGAAACGTTTATCATATATAGTAGCTTGGAGAGGTTTTAATTGTGCACTGTATTTGAGCGCTGATACATTATGTATTGTTTGAATTTCAGATCCGCCTCATTTTAAGACTCACTGTGAGTTTCATTTCATACAATCTAAGGTCAAAAACAAGTCTGTCTGTCTTATTTGATTGTGTCGCCAGGGGCTTGTTTGCTTGCTGCTATTGTCTTCAGAGACAGTGCCTTGGGACAATAAAAAGAGTCTCTGTGGGAAGTTATTCTCCAGCCGGTGATGTGTCCTCACAGATAAGACTCATGTGAGACAAAACATCAAGAATCAAGAATTGTGTTTTTGTTACACTGTATATTCCTTTGCTGCTTAGTCAAGAAGAATCTGATTTTTATTAATCATCTCAATATTTTTCTCAATAGAAGGTGCACTGATCAGTCATATTGTACATGTTGTGATGGTGTTCCTTTGAGAATAGATAGAAATTCAATACAACTCAGTGCTCAGAGATAATAGTCTACTCTAATCATTAGTCAGACATCTTTAGCAAGAGATCTGCCATGGCCAAACTGAGAAACCTATAATATTTCTTCAGTTAATATTTATGTAAAGGTGCAATTACATTTATCATTGGTTTATGCCTGAAAGTTCACTATTGTGAACTTTAAAGGGTTAGTTCACCTAAAAATGAAAATTCTGTCATTAATTACTGACCTTCATGCCGTTCCAAACCCGTAAGACCTTCGTTCATCTTCAGAACACAAATTAAGGTATTTTTGATGAAATCTGAGAGCTTTCTGACCTCCGATAGACTGCAACGTTATTACCACTTTCAATGCCCAGAAACTAAGGCAGTAAAGACATCGTTAAAGTACTCCATGTGACTTCAGTGGTTCAACCTTAATGTTATAAAGCGATGAGAATACATCTTGTGCGCATAAAACAAACGAACAAAAAAAACTTTATTCAACAATTTCTTCTTTTCCATGTCAGTCTCCTACGCTATTCATGTAGTAAACAGTGCAGCGCTTCCAGGTTCTGCATCAGAACGCCGGCTCAGTATTGGCCGACGCTGTTCACGTGAGCACCACGACGTATGCGTGTGATGATGACATATGAGCCGGCCAATATTAAGCCAGCGTTCTGATGTAGAACCTGGAAGCGCTGCACTGTATGTACTACATGAATAGCGTAGGAGACTGACATGGAAGAGGAGTTGAAGAATAAAGTCATTATTTTTGTTTGTTTTTTGCGCACAAAAAGTATTCTCATCACTTCATAGCAGGTTACTGTCTTGGTATCACGGTCTTGGTACTTTTGACAACACTACTGTAGTCACATGGACTACTTTAACGATGTCTTTCTGCACCTTGGAAGTGGTAATAACTTTGCAGTCTATCGGAGGTCAGAAAGCTCTCGGATTTCATCAAAAATATCTTAATTTGTGTTCCAAAGATGAATGAAGGTCTTATGGGTGTGGAACGACATGAGGGTGAGTAATTAATGACAGAATTTTTATTTTTGGGTGAACTAACCCTTCAACATTTGACCAGACCTGTTTATATCAACCCTGGCTCATTGGAAAAACATGCCTGTTGTGACATGAAATTATATTACGTTGTTTCTTGTATGTTTCTCCAAACTTTCTATGTGAAATGTCTAAACCGATGAAAGGGACTCTGGCAATGTTTTATTATGTTGGTTGTTGTATGTATTGTGGCAGTTCGGAAATGAAATGTCAGATGAGTGGCGCTAAAAGGGTAATGATCTATTACCTTTGAAAATAACGCACCTAACCTTACACTAAACCTATCCAATAGTGTTAACAAAAGCAAATGTGAGCTAAAAATGCTTTGCTGAAGCAACCATGCCATTTTAGCTGGTATCTACAAGTGTTCTTTTATCATGACTTGTGTTTCACAGGATGTGAATCAACCTATAAACGTAATCATAATTTTTGTGTTAAAAGGAATAAGAAATGTTGGTGTTTTGCTGCTAATGTTAATTTCAGCTGGAAACTGCAGTGGATTGTATGTATAGGTAAATTTTCTGGAGTTTTGTTAGTGGAGGTAAGTTTTTTTTCAATAAGCCTATGTTGGTTTATATGACGATACGATGGAAATGTTCATTATACTCCAAGCAATATTGCTAATTCATGCTGGTTATTATTATTGATATTTTAGTGGATGAATGAGTTAACTAGTCAGATGAGGACGTAAATGCGACTATCTTCTAACGTTATGATCTCAACCCTCAGAGACAGATTATTAATACCTCAGCATCTACATCTTCGATTATGCATTTTTACAAAATATTAGCGAACATCTAAAGTTTTATAAATACACTGATTTTTATAATCAACAGTAGGCTACTGTGCATCGTTGTTGTTGTTGTTGTTGTTATTAAGTTCTGTGGAAATATCAAATTAACATTAGTGTTTGTTTACCCCCATCATCCCCCCTCCATCTTTAATTATGATGCAGTGACATGCTAATTCACCCATCTTACGATTATAAGCAGCTCTGCTGTTTTTATTCATGCAGGACTTGCTCATGCCGGCAACTAAATGTGGAAACTCCTCACGGTGCTTTTTTGCTGTCTGCTTCAAAAATGGTAGTTCAGTCAGTTTATTAGTCATGATGACAAGGTGCACGCTGTCACATACTTAATGATCAGTAGGACCATGTCAGATGTCTTACGCTGCTGCCGCTCGCTGTCTCCAGCACACACCCACCCACACACTGAATGGAGAGCCTAATTAAGAAGGCTATTAACAATATCTCCTACAATGTCTTCTCTCTCTCTTCCTTTCTTTCTCATTCTCACTCTCTCTCACACACTGTAAGACAGACCAACACAAATATACACACATTTAGAGACAAACAAGCAGGCACAACAGAAAGACTGTTCAGGGAAGGTAGTTACAGTAAGCACACATGCACATCTAAAGCCCAGTCAATTACGCCCAGTCAATTATTAAGTTTTGCATAAAACAAAACAACAAAAAAAGCCACAAATAGAGACATTAATTAGGGCAGAGCGCAACTACAAGAGCTAGAGCAATATGGAGAGATTTTGAACCTAATTAACCTCAGTGGCAGATATGACGACCAACAACATATATGGTGGTATCTGTGTTTAGCTGTGGTAGATTACCTATTACTAGAGATAATAGGAGAAGAGAAGGAGAAGAGATGGACCACTTGTGTATATGTCTATGCACATGAATGGGAGACATTGTAATGATGGTGCCTTTTAGTTCCTACCACAGTTGAAAGAGTCATATGTGATAGTGGCATCACAACGCTTAATAGAGTTCAAAAGTGGCCACACACTTTTTTTTTTAACATAGGGATTTTAAAAAAAAGGGTTATAAGCAATGAAACAAATCGACCAGCTACGAGGTGAATCGCAACATTAAAGGGATAGTTCACCCAAAAATGAAAATTATCCCATGATTTACTCACCCTCAAGCCATCTTAGGTGTATATGACTATCTTCTTTCAGACAAACACAGTCGGAGATATATTTAAAAATATCCTTAGTCCTCCAATGTTTATAATGGTTGTGAATGGGAACCCAAATTAAAAAAAAAAATGAATCCATATGACTCCAGAGGGTTAATAAAGGTCTTTTGAAGTGAAGGGATGCATTTTTTGTTAGAAAAATATCCATATTTAAAACTTTATAAATTTAAATAACTAGCTTGTGGCGGACTACCGTATATATACTGCGCATGTCGATTTGGGCAGAAGAACAACCTTTGACCCCACGCGATGACACAATGATGAACGTAAAGGTGCAGAGGAGAGAGCAAAACAAAACACCGGTCATGAATTAGAAGTCTAAAACAAGAAATTTTAAAGAGAAATGTCAGAGGATTTTTTTATGGATGAGGCTTTTTTTTTTTTTTTTATAATTTGGGTTCCCATTCACAACCATTATAAACCTTGGAGGACTAAGGATATTTTTAAATATATCTCCGATTGTGCTCGCCTGAAAGAAGATAGTCATATACACCTAGGATGGCTTGACGGTGAGTAAATCATGGGATAATTTTCATCTTTTTGTGAACTATCCATTTAAGAACTTTAATTTGAAGCAAAAAAAGTATGTGAAAATCGGGCAAAAAGACAAATTGACATGACTGTGCACTTAATGAGTTTAATGAGGAAAAGAACTACAATCCCATGAAGCATTGCGAATGACATAATCAAATTAAAAGTGATGGAGAAATATAAAATTATAGATAGATAGATAGATAGATGGATAGATAGAAATATTTGTACATCATGGGTAATGTAGTTTTTCATGTAGTTTTTCCACAATTCTGCTGTTAAACATGATTATTTAAAAATAAGTTGAAACAATGTGATCTTATGGCTTCAACAAACAACCTCGTAGCTCACAGTAGGTCTGTCTTTAATGGTTTATCAGTTAGAGTTTAAAGTCAGTCGCCCTATGGAGAAAATGAATGGTATTTTTTACTTCCGTAACAGACTGTTGCACTCTGTATGGCAGCTGTCTGACTGGAAGTCCTGCATTACAGCATGATTCTTTTTATGATTTGAACTTCAAAAGCACAATTTATTCTGATATGAGATCATTCAAACATTTGAGGTTATTTTGAACATAATCTTGACTAACAGTTTTGGAGATTTCAGACTTTCCCCTTTCAAGAGCTGTAAGTGTGTGACTAGACATAGCCGCCCGAGGGCATTACCAAGATGGCCGCTGAGTGCAATGAATTGCCTTAAAGAGATTTTAGTATTACGTAGCATGATCTGATCATTCTCCATAGAACATTGTAACATTGGACAAGAAATGAGAATATTCTAAATGGTAAGTCTGGAGTGAAAGATGTCCTCGGATGATCCTACGAGATATAAGCTGCTAGCAGTGTAATTTGATGCCTTTATGAGAGTGCTGATTGAGTTATGGCATGACATCATTTACCACAGTCTACTTTACTCTACTAGAGAATAATAGCACTACGATATCACACAGCAGCATTTTCAGAGGCGATATGACAAAACTCCTTTAAACTGTTGTCTTTCTTGTCAAGATGTTCAGATACAATAATTTGCTTTAAATTACAGGGCTTATTCTTGAGATTAAGTTAATTACAGCCCTCGTTTAAAACAATGACAGTATCGTTTCCTCTCTTTTATTCTTGTATTATTATAACAAATACCTATTTTACTGCATTTAGCCATTTCTCAGGTTTTTTTTAGGCAGAGAGAAAGGAAGATTATTTGAGAGAGCGTATTGATATATCTCTCCACAAATCCATTTTCTTTTCCACTCCCTCTCTGAGCAAAGATGCGATGTTCAACGCCCGTCTTGTGCTTAGGAGGGCAAGAATCTGAAAGGCCATTGTGTTAGAGACAAACCATAACCCAGATAAGAGCTCTCTGTCTGTGAACGGTCTGCTGAGGTGCCTCTCACAGCTAATAGACGGATGCACCAAAATGGCCTTAAGAGCCTTACTAGCTGAATAGGCCTGATCTGAGGTCAGCAGGCTTTCATTGTGGGCTGAAGTTCTTGATGTGCAGAGAGGGGGGGAAATTGCTATTGTGATTGCCATGATGGATTCAGAATGAAGCGCTGGCTGATCTTGGGTCAGCTGCAAGCAGGAGAGCACATAAACTAGGCTGTTATTGAAAATCCATGCAAAAGATTTCTGGAATTAGCTCAGATTGAAAAAGAAATCTTGAAACTGGTTGGCTGTGGATAGATGTTTTAAGTATGTAGTTGTTCTTGGTGTAAAAGATTGCATTCATACTTATGTTAATTCAGGTTGTGCAGAATATATTTTTTAAATGGTTTAGCTTAACATTGCTAATATGAAAAGTCCACAGTGGCTCATAATATAGCAAACATAACATGTTAAATATATATTTTTAATTTGCTTAATAAATTATAAATATACATATGCTTAAAGGGGTCATGACATGGATTTTTTAAAATTATTTTAATATGTTCCTTGAGGTTCACTTGGTAATTTTTTTTGTGTACAAGAAAACAAATATATATATGCATAAAAACGTATTTTGAACCTTCTGCTCTGTCTGAAACGATCTGTTTTTAAGGGGCGGCTCCTATAAGGCTTGTCAATAAACGGCCACTGTTATGATTGGTTAAAGTCATTGCTTAGAAAACTGTATCAATGCCACTTGCTATTGCATGTGAGTAAGTGTTTTGAAAACATTGTACATTAGCGCTGTCAAAATGGATGAAAAGCTAAATTCGTAATTCTTTCTGAAATATTTGCAAAATTCGAATTATATTCGCAATACTTAATGTTAGAAGAAAAAAGTACTTTATTGTCTGCTATGCCCACAAGACAGCGCAAGCGAGCACAATAAGCAATTCTACACCAAATCAAGCATCGCATCTTTTATTGAAATGAAATGACATTCACCTATTGAACTCTATTGGTAACGACGGAACTTGCGACCATAGTTCGCTTTGGGAAACGCACCCCTGAATGATGTGCCAGATATGATCAAGTATGTCTTTGCCAGCTGCGCAATATGTGGAAACATACCGTATGGTTTTTTGCCACCAACTGAGAGGGTTTTCGTCAGTGGGTAGCTTAGCTTCTCATTCATATATCCATCTCATGGTCCAAAGGCCTGATGCCTTCTTCAGCACTGCTTAGGGTCTGACTGCATACGCCGTCAAACTGGTTGCCCATGGCTGACAGCACAGACTTTTTTTCTTGCGTCCGGTTGTTTTACAACATCAGTGCGCTCACTTTTTGACTCCTCCATTATATTTATCACATTAATGCACCCTGCACCGCGTTGTACTGGATAACCTAACAATAAACAAGCCGCATCAGTTATGTCATCATGGCTTGCGCTCCTCTTGACACAGCAAAGATTCGAATGCACGGGTTGTACATTCGAATGTGCCTTTTTTTTTTTTAAATCAACGAATAATCGAAATTCGATATTTTTTTTGACAGCCCTATTGTCCATATAAAACTGTCATTTACTGGCAAATCATTATGAAATCATTTACTTACGGTTTGTGATGCAGCTGCTGTCAGATCCAATACAGTTGACTGCTTCATCTTTCCACAAAAGTTTCTTTGTGAACTCTCCATTACTCTGTGCCTCGTTTACAAAACCAAATGCTCTGAACAAACATATAATCCTCAAATGTGATCCGAAGTTCTTTCACTCTTCCATTTGTCCTGTTGTCGACAGTGCGTGGAGTATTTTAGAAACTGAACGTGCATCTATATACTGTATCCAATGCAGAAAGCATCAGTGATTATAATGAATTATTTTTGCTTTTCACATCCAGTGTAGGCAATTGAATGCCAGTGGGTAGGGCCTATGGTTGATGTCTTGCTCTGGAGGCAGCCATATGTAAATGTATTTGCCTGTGTCATGTGACATCACAGATCCCGCAATATCAAAATGAGCTGTTTTTGGACCTTATTTAAATAAATGCTTTGTTTATTATGAGGAGGATGTTTTAAGCTATGAAACTTGCTGGATGTTTTAATGGCACAAAGCCCCCATATATGTCAGAAGTTCAAGGAAAATTTGATTTCTCATGTTATGACCCCTTTAAACTTACATTTAGATTTTAATTTGTTTTAATTTAATTTAATTAGATTTTCTGAATGCAGAAATCAACTCCCACATGAGCACCACTGCACATGCACTGAACACTAGATCACAGCTCCTCAGACTTGAATGTATATTCATTCTGTTTGCTTTTTTATGTTTCTATTTTTTATGTTTTTGGAAAGAACTGTACTGAGTGGAAACAGAAATCACTATATTCATGTAAATTTGCCTGGGTGGATTTAGCAAACTTTTGTCACAAGCACTAATGAGCAAAGCACATACAGACGTACGTGTATCTATGACGAGTGTGTTTATTTGTACGAACGGGTGCTTGTGCATGTGCTTGAATAAAGCAGCGCAAAGGCTGTGGGAGGATGACCCCTTCATTTGCTCTTTGTTGGTTGTTTGTAATCTGGGATTTACGCATCCATTTGCCTTCTGTGATCTGTTACATAACAGTCTCTATATGCACAAGAGTTTCTGTGTGAATTAAGACGGTTCAAGATACATTACACATAAATGTGGTGGACTGCAGTGTGCGTTCAGGTGTTTAGATAGGCTGACGGTATGAAAAATTATCAATAGCGAACAAGATTTGATTAAAAAGTACTACAGGATTAAGAACTATATCCTTTCCAGATGGGTTCAAATTAAGGGTGTCTCAAAGTAGTACTTTTATATTCAGAGCAACATGTTGATTATAAAACTGTGGAAGCCAGTTTTTCCTTCAATAAAAAATAAATTAGTTAAAGGATTAGTTCACTTCCGAATTAAAATTTCCTGATAATTTACTCATCCCCATGTCATCCAAGATTTTTATGTCTTTCTTTCTTCAGTGCAAAAGAAGTTATGGTTTTTGAGGGAAACATTCCAGGATTTTTCTCCATATAGTGAACTTCACTGGGGTACAACGGGTTGAAGGTCCAAACTGCAATTTCAGCGCAGCTTCAAAGGGCTCTACACGATCCCAGCAGAGGAATAAGGGTCTTATCTAGTGAAACGATCTGTCATTTTCTAAAAAAAAATAAAAATGTATATACTTTTTAACCACAATTTCTGGTCTTGCACTAGCTCTGCAATGCGCCACGCATTAGGTAATCATGTTGGAAAGGACAGTAGGCGGATGTACTGCAGTAGGGCGAAAAACTCCATCTCATTTTCTCCTCTAACATCAAAATCGTCCAACATCGTTGGTTTACCTTTTTTTTTTTTTTTTTTTTAAAAGGCCGTTTGACTTAGTCTTTGCACGTTCACTTTGTAGACTCGGGATCACTACTTCCGGCTATGTCACACGTGACCTTTTCGATGTGATTACGTAATACGTGGCGCATCGCAAAGATAGTGCAAGACGAGCATTTGTGGTTAAAAAGTATTTACTTTTTTTTTTTAGAAAATGACTGATTGTTTCACTAGATAAGACCCTTATTCCTCGACTAGGATCGTGTAGAGCCCTTTGAAGCTTGCAACTGTACCTATTTGAAAATGAAACTGCAATTTGGACCACTATATGGAGAAAAATCCTGAAATGTTTTCCTCAAAAACCTTAATTTCTTTTCGACTGAAGAAAGAAAGACATAAACATCTTGGATGACATAGGGGTGATCCTTTAATTATGATATTGTTTAAAATACGAATTTAAGTCACAGTGACATATAAAGTCACATTGTGAAACATGAAGTGACAGTTAGGACAAGTAGTTGCACTTGAACAAAGTCATAATTGTGAGAATTAAAGTAATTATGAGATATAAAGATGCAAATGTGAAATATGAAGTCGGAATTGTTAGATTGCAATATGAAGATGCAATTACCTTACCTGCAATTACCTTTTTTTACTCTGAAGGCATACACGGGCTTCCATATAAAACTGTCAAGTCATAAACAAAGAAGCAAAATGACAAATAGTCTACGTTCAGACTGCAGGTACATGTGGCCCAAATCAGATTTTTTTTGTGCTCATATGTGACTCTGTGATCTGTTTTTGTCATGACAGTGTGAACATCACAAACCACATGGAATCTGATCTGATTTGGGCCACGTCCATATGTGGTCCTAAATCTGAAACAGTTCTGATGTTTTGCAATGTGACCTCTGTCTGAACAGTCATATTGGAACTCATGCGACTTTTACTTCACTCTAGGTCGACATTCGTCACAATTCTGCACTCATGGGAGTCACTTCAAAGATTTTACATACCCGTAGTTATCAAGACCATTGTGAAAGGTAGTCAGTAGAAGGACAGTGATGTGTCAGAGCTCATAAGTATTACAGTGACAGCTCTATATACAAGCAAAACATCATAATTGTTTACAAACTCTGCTCTCTTATTTCGCAGCCTCGTCTTTGTTTATAATATTGCTTGCACATAAATTCGCTCAGTTCTGCGGCAGATCACACAATAAATAAACACGTGATCATTTACTTTACTGTCCTCGTGTTTATTTCCGTATGACAGTGTGTTGCGTGACGTCTATCGTTCTTTTATGCATGCTGGTCCGTTCAGGACCACGATCTGTTCATACTGGAATCTGATATTGGCCGCATTTAAAACAACAATGTGAACAGCTATACAAAAAAATCAAATCTGAGCAATAAATCAGAATTGAGCATTAAGGCATGCATTGTGAACATAGCCATAGTTCTGTGTCTGCTTTACATGCAGGGAATGCAGTGTTTTAATGACTATACAATATTATACAATTACATTTCAGTGAACACTCAGTCAAAGTCTGGAGCGCTTGCTTTACTGTCAACCATCAATGCTGGAACTCAGGCAGCATCACTCATAAACTAAACATAACATCCAGAAGACATGAAAAGAAAGACAGCAAGAGAGAAAGACAGACAGGCAGAGACTCAAGGGACATGAAAGCAGTGTGTTTCTCTACCCCGGGCTCACTGATCACTAATGGGTATCTGTTCTCAGAGAGAAACTCCAGCCGCCATTCCCACGCAATCAACATGAGCCCAGTGGGCACCTGGGAAACACATGCACGCACTCACGCGCACACACAAACACACACACACACAAATAGGCACATTCCATCATAAAGTCAAAAGGATGCGCTAACAATGACAGGCAGTCATGTGCACAGCGTGTATAAATGACACACAAATGCAATCATTGCAGTACATTCAGACTAGAATACTCTATAAGTATTATTATAAGCTGCATGTAAGAAGATTTATTGAATTCCAGAGTTGTCTTATTGTACCTGACAGCTGAGATGAATGGAAGCCTGCTGCTCAGTTTTACATACACTACCATTCAAAAGTCTGGAGTTGGTAAGTTTTGTTTTGCTTTTATGCTCACCAGGGCTATATTTATTTGATTCAAAATACAGTAAAATAGTAATATTGTGAAATATTTTTACAATTTAAAATAACTATTTTCTATTTGAATATATTTTACAATTAATTTATTTCTGTGATGACAAAGCTGAATTTTCATCAGTCGTCACTTCAGTCTTCAGTGTCACAAGATCCTTCAGAAATCATTCTAATGTGCTGCTTTTGTGCTCAAGAAACATATCTTCTTATTATCAAAGTTGAAAACAGCCGTGCTGATTAATATTTTTGTGGAAACAGTGATTCATTTTTTTCAAATTGTTAGATTTTTTTGTAACAATGTAAAAGTCTTTTCTCACTTTTGATCACTTTAATGCATCCTTCATGAATAAAAGTATTGATGTTTTTTTTGATTGTAAAATAAATTTAAATAAAATTAATAAATAAAAGTCTTACCTCCAACTTTTGAACAGTAGTGCTATTCTGACTTTATCTCAGTGTGACTGTATTTCTTATTTTAAACTAATTTCACTTTTCTTTTTTTTCTTTTTTTTTCTTTTGAATGAGTTTTTCATAAATGTGCTTTCAGACAACTATTACAACAAAACCGACTTGCATTAAAATAGCTAACTTTTGCCACAATATCAGTTAAAGTCAACATTAATTTATTTACTTTCTCATTATATGTTCCTGGTCTTATTGTGCACAATTTGTCGATAAAGGCTTTTTTTCCAAGATGTGATTTTAATTGTAATGTGAAGTCTTTGTAACCTTCCAAAATGTAATAACTTGCTCCGCCTCTGAAACAACTTTACATTTCATGTGACATCACCAAACCCTCTTATTTTTCAGCCCCTCCTCTTCTAACCAACAAGCAGGTCTAGTCCCACCATACTCTTTTCTCATTGAATATTGTTTTTCACTCTGAAACGTAATATTATGAAGGTGAAATAAGTTTACTTTAAACATTTACAGACAGCATTTAAAGAAAAAAAAAGTTCATTTGCTAAAGCATTAAGAATGCACTAAAGTTGTGGTACAAACCAGTAAGTGGTTTGCTTTCAAACTAGTAGCTGATTCACACTTGCTGGTTGATCTTTATCTAATATATTTTTTAGATCATTATATTTGTTCTTTAAAACATTGCTGTCTGCACAACTATATATGCTAGAAATTGCATCATTTTGAAGCCCCTTATTTTACAGTAAAGCTTATGAGTCAAACAATACAGTCTTGCTTTCTGACTGAGTGACATTTGAAAAGCCTTTCTTGTGTCCCACGAGCTCTCTCTCCCACTCATTATTGTCTCCGTCTCTGTCACTGGTAAACAGAGCAAAAAAAAGCCATGAACATGGTATGTTGACTCTCCTGTCGAACAAAACCAAATGCGACGCTCCATTGAGCGTGAAGGGAAGCAGAGACTCTGCTCTGTGAAAAAACAGCTCTCTGTGGAAGAGCTATTGCTGGAATTACGTGCTTTCAGCATCCGCACTAGGAAGGTCACATCGCGGACCGCCACTTTAATGGGAGGATGCACTATAAGGATCAACAATTTATATAGACCATGTTGAAAAACTCTCAAGTGCCCTCCTAAACAGAGGAGGAGTCAATTTAAATGTGTAAACCTCACTCTGATACGAGCGCAGGTCTTAGGTCTGCTCTAATGAAGTCCACTGAGTCAATTTTAACCTCTAGCTTAGTGTTTTTTCACATCCTCAGAACATGGACTTTTTCTAGTCGTCTGTTCAATCATATAAGCTTCCCTTCCCCCCATACATCCCCACCCCCACTCTGGTGGTGGAACACACTGTGGATGCCAGTAAGGTTTTAGCAGATTGATACCACTCAGGCTTTGCCATCATTATCTAGTATTCTAGTTAGCATGTGTGTGTCTGTGTTAGTAAATTACTACCCATGGATTCAATGACAAGGGTCTGCGTTTTGTCAGTTGCTATAGTAACCAGCAACAGGCAGGTGTGAGGTGGATCTAAGGTTGTATGTGTGTAGCCTGTAGCAGTTTAGCATATAAAGAGACTGTATGACAAAACTGGACTACTGTACTTTATTTAGCTTCTGTGAATCAGATTTTTGGAACATTACAGTTTACGAACAGAGAAAGGGAGGGTCTGAATAGACAGCGTGAGAGTCATTAGCTGTATTTATTGCAGCCTCTGTGCTCCAGCTGCACCAGCGTGTGCCAACAGCAGTAAAATAGCCATAACCACACGTTTAACAACATGATAGTTTAATCTTTACAGGGAGGAAATGAGTAATTTCCAAAGAATTAAAAAAGAGGAAAGGACTGACGGGAGAGAATGAGGGATGGAAGAGTAGAAGAGGTGAATGATTCATTAAAGATTTCCAATTAAATTCTGCTCAGTCATTAATTCCATGACCATGGAGAGTCTCTGGTGACAGGGTGTTCATTCATTACACTGCACACTTTTGATATTCAACATTGATATGATTTTCAATACATTCTTGCTATGCCAGCTGTGGCGTTGAAATCAAATTGCATTAGATCAACAGCTTAGGCTATTGTGTATATTTTAATTTATTATGTATATTTTAGAAACAGCAGAGTAAAGACTGACATTCATTTACATTTATGCATTTGGAAGATGCTGTTGTCCATAATGACTTGCACTGGATTCAAGGACTGGATTCCACACCATTCAGCGTTTTTTGAGATTTTGGACTTTCTTATACTCGCATGACTGAAAATAGCTGCCCGAGTGCATTACTAAGGTATAAATATAAAATATACTCAAGTAAAAGTACCATTACTTTCCAAAAAATATAGTGTGAGTAGAGTAAAAAGTACTTTTCCCAAAAACTACTTAAGATTAAAAGAGTAGCTTATTTAAAAGTAGGCTACTGTACACTGTACATTGCAATTTGAAAAAATTAGAAACCACTGTACATACTGTATTTCACATTCTCTTTTGCAGTTTGTCAGAAAGAATGAAGAATTCATTCATTTTGTGTCAAATCAACCAAATTTCACAAACCCAGCTCAAATTTGGGGTCAAAATGACAATTTCACCTGAGATTTGAAGCCAGTTTAGGTGTAAAACTGACTTTACAAAGATGGCAGCATCATTATTTAATGTTTATACAAAGATTGGTAGGTCTATTAGTAAAATCTGTTGAATTTAGCAATTTTTTTTTTCATTATATGCCAAAGGTGACAGTTCAAAAAACTTCCTGTGTTTATTGCCTCTAGTTTGCATGGCTGTAACTCAAGAAGTATTAAAAATATCTTAATATTCTTTTAGATTCTGGCTCCAAAACCAAATGTAATACTTTTTTTTTTCTTTTAAAGAAGAATATCTGAAGAATAAATATTGTTGAAACTAGAAATGTATCTCGTGTTTTTCTATCAACTCAATTGCATAGAACATACCTGTCTGCCATAAATATTCCTTTTCCAAAGTTTGCATGCCTGTAACTATAAAAGTATTCAAGATATCTTAATATCCTTCTAGATTCTCATTCTTAATAAACTTTCCTTTTGAAATCTTCATTTTCAAGGCCACATATAGTTCAGTCTCATAGATATGTGGATCTCAATGCAGCTCCATGTTCAAATTGTTGAATTTTACCCATTTTCAGTGATCCAAATATGGCATAAATTGTATGAGTAATATGTTAGTATATTAGCATACTACTAGTATACATGGCATACTTTTGCTGAATTAGGAATAGCATGCTAGCAATTTCTTATATTGTTTCTGTCATATATTGTACAAATTGCAGGAGTAGTATTTTAGCATACTATTAGTATACATAGTATACTTTGGCTGAATTCAGTATATCAAATTAGTATCATATTTTTCTACTCTTGTAAACAAACATACAGAAATAGCAGGAATAGTATGCTAGTATGCTATCAGCCATGAGGTTAGCAATGTAGGATCCGCAACACTTGTGTGCATTGTCATGGTGACGTAGAGAGAACATTACGATGAGTGTTTAGAGGATACACTTTAATTGCTCTACATCAACAGCCTATCCACTATAATCACTCCTGCAGTTACCATGGGAGTAATAGAGCTAATGCAGCTGCCTCTCATAGTTATGAGGTCATACTGCTTGATAACCTGAGAGGGGATAATGGGGTAAAGGGTGTGTTCATGTGTGCTCGGTGACCATGGCAACATACTCGATGAGGAGGAACACCTGGTATTTTCAAAGGATGTCCAACATTTAAATAAAGACAAACATGGGCACAAACACACACACACACACACACTGATCTCCATGCTAAAAACAGAGACCATATGGTTTGAGACCCTGGAGGTGGGCACACTAACATATCAAAGGCCTGCTGCTGTTTACTGGTCAGGTGTAACAAACAAAAGAAAATTAGCTGAATTCAGTTTCTCATTGAGTTGAAATTAAAAGGAAATCATGTTTACATTGATCCTCTGATTAACAATTCACAGTGTGTGCATGTTTGTATTGCATAGAGAGACAAAATTAACAAGAAACTGTAACTAGACCATTGCAAAGCATCTTTTTTAAGTCAACCTAAAATGAAAATTGACACCATTTACATTTTTTAATGCATTCCTTGTCTTATTGTAAACGATTTGTTGTTAAAAAATGTTGTTATTTGTAATTATCAATCAAAATAACACATTTTCAGTCCTAACCACACATTTTTCTCATCCAATATCATGTTGCACTTGGAATTACATCACATTTTAGAAGTAAAATGGGTTATGAGTGGCATTAATTGTATAAAATTACCCATAATGCTTTAGAACAATGGTATGAAGTACATACCCTATCATTACTACATGTTCTTTTGAACGTTTCAGATTGTATCAGGTTGTATGTCATTCATGAGGCATGCTACAACTACTGTACTATCATTTCTATCTTTTTGTATTGTACCACTTATATCAAGGTAACTTGGCCTTCTGTGTAACTAACCATTTGTGTATCACACAAAGGACTAAGCAATGAGTCACCTATGGCTATTGTCAATGATATTTTTGTTCCGTTATGAATCATTTGCATTCATTTCATCCTCAAGGTGGGTTCAAAAAGCCAGAACTTTCTCTTATGCACTATAACTAAGCAAATTCATCTTGTTTCCTATCCCTATTTTACTCTCAGTAAAGCCCAAATTTTATACTGAATGGCTTATTTTACTTTTAAATTCTTATGGAAGGGAGAAAAACACACAAGGGAGGAGGGGGAACGCAGGAAAAGCTCTATAATTATCAATTCCCTGACTCGGTTATGAGACAAGAGATTCAGTCTGCTTTCAGCCTCTTAATAATTTGTGTGTTGCAAAGTGGAGTACACCTCAGTGTCGCAAATGGAACGAATACCGGCTAAGCAGAACATGAAAAGAGATCTGAAAATGTTAAGGAAATAAGACAAGACTTAACTGTTAAAAAGCCAAGCTTCCAAACACAAAAAGCATGGTTTCATAGCCATATAATGAGCAAAACTCATTAGCAGCTGTAGCACTCTGTAGGCAATCACTGTAATGTAGATGCTTGTTTCACATTTCTTCCCAATCGAGTCTCTATCCAGATGGATAAGAAGTGTTTTGAGATGGGCAGTGTCTCTCGTTTTCAATCGTCTAGAGGTTTTATGTGGCCCCTTGGCTGAAATATGATGTGTTTTTGCAAAGTGAAATTGGCAAGAGGTCTAGCCTAATACTTACTAGGGAAAAGAAGTGTTGTTAGGTTGCTGTTGAGTGAAGCTTGGCTTTTTTTTTTCTTTCAGATCGAGGGCCACATTCATCTCTTCATCAAACACTAATTATAACATTAAGTGAAAGTCAAAATGATCTTAGGTCAAAGCAGAATGAAAACTTATTCCAACTGATGGAGTCAAGTGGAACATTTGCTGAGTAATTCTCTGGGGCCGGATTAACGAAACATTCAGAATAAAATTCTTCTTAACTGCTATTTAAAGTTCGATGTTCTTAAGAAAAAATTGAGAACTTCTGAAGAATTTTTGAAGAATTGCACTTAGGAACATTCTTACAAACTTCTTGGAATTTGTCTTAAGAAATGTCTTCTTCCTTAAGAAGATTTTTGTGAATCTAACTGCAAAATCCATCTTTTCTTCCTATGAATAAATATGTTCCAAATTATAACAGATGCTATTAACATTTGGATGTCACATGCAGTGTAATTCAGTAATATATTTCAATTTCTGTCTTTCTGATGTGTTCTCATCTCAGATCAGCAAGCAGCACCTTCAGACAGTGAAAGATCGTTTCCAGGCCTTCCTGAATGGAGAGACTCAGATTGTAGCCGATGAAGCCTTCATCAACGCTGTCCAAAGCTACTATGAGGTTCATCTATGAATTGGTTTTCTCAGTTTGCATTATAATGTCAAATCTAACCCATACATTACCATTCAAAAGTTGGGAGTCGGTAAGATTTTTAACATGTTTTTAAAATAAGTCTCTTATGCTCAACATGGATACATTTATTTGATTAATAATACAGTAAAATCAGTAATTGTGAAATATTATTACAATTTAAAAACTTTAATATATTAAAAAAATTATTGATAGCAAAGCTTTTCAGCAGTGATTACTTCAGTCACATGAAGTAAAAGTATTTACTGTCACTTTTGATCAATTTAATTAATCCGTTTAATATAAGTATTAATTCCTTTAAAAAAATCATACTTTTGAATGGTAATATGTGTATCAGATCTCTCTTAAAGGGTTAGTTCACCCAAAAATGAAAATTCTGTCATTAATTACTCACCCTCATGTTGTTCCAAACCCGTAAGACCTTTGTTCATCTTCAGAACACAAATTAAGATATTTTTGATAAAATCTGATGGCTCAGTGAGGCCTGCTTTGCCAGCAAGATGATTAACACTTTCAATGCCCAGAAAGCTACTAAAGACGTATTTAAAACAGTTCATGCAAACATTAAAACAGTGCTTCAATCTTAATATTATGAAGCGATGAGAATACTTTTTGTGCATCAAAAAAAACAATAAAGACTTTATTCAACAATATCTAGTGATGGGCGATTTCAAAACACTGCTTCATGAAGCTTCGAAGCTTTACGAATCTTTTGTTTTGAATCAGTGGTTCGGAGCGTAAATCAAACTGCCAAAGTCACGCTCCCCCAGTGGTGAACCTTATGGATACACCAAAGCACAACATAAATTCACAAATCACATCAATTTTATTTGTTTGCTGTACTCCAAAACTTTAGAATCCATATGTTTGTAAGGAAAAGATCCAAATTTAGCCCTTTATCCGGCGATCTCCCATCAGTGACCGTCACAGTCAAAGCCTGCGCTCGTTATGATTCAAATTTAAAAGTTGGGCTCTCAAGAACCTATATGACATGGTTTACGGCACTGATATCGAACACTCGTTTGTTCTCACCTGCTTCGTCACAGATTGCAACATGTCGTGTTTCAGTGGATTGACATTAGAAATGAGTGCGCGCCTTCACGGAGAGAAGCTGGATTCATATTTTCATGGATTAATAAGTTAAATTCTGCTCTGTACCCTATAAAAACTATTACCGCCTGAGTGGACTGCGACTGCAACTCATCATCATTTGAACTACTTTTGACATAAATAAATTATTGTAATAAATTACACTTGTTTGTCTGCTATTCTTTTATTTATAACAGTATAGTTTTAAGAAAAAAATTATGTGTAGGTTTAGGGGTAGGTGTAGAATTAGTGGCTCAAAATAAAAAAAATTAGTGGCTTTTCGCTGAAAAAACTTAAGTATTTTTACGTTATAGTGCTATAAAAAAAAGTTACGTATTTATACCTACGTATTAACAATGAGACCAGGCTGGGCAGTTTGATACCTGTTTGATACACGCTCCGAGCCACTGATTCGAAACAAAAGATTTGTAAAGCTTCGAAGCTTCATGAAGCAGTGTTTTGAAATCGCCCATCACTATATATTGTTAGAAGTCGTTATTTGTTTTTTTGGCGCACAAAAAATATTCTTGTCGCCTCATGACATTAAGGTTGAACCACTGTAGTCACATGAACTGTTTTAAATATGTCTGTAGTAGCTTTCTGGGCATTGAAAATGTTAAATGTCTTACTGTCAATGCAGGCCTCACTGAGCCATCGGATTTTATGAAAAATATCTTAATTTGTGTTCCGAAGATGAACGAAGGTCTTACGAGTGTGGAACGGCATGAGGGTGAGTAATTAATGACAGAATTTTCATTTTTGGGTGAACTAACCCTTTAAGAGTGCAGATTGGGGAACATACAGTATATGTTTATGTTCACTTGATCAGCTTTTTACTTTTTTTTTAAAAAAATATCTTTTTTTCTGTTTGATATAAAAGGACAAGAACCTAATTTGATTTGATAAAACAAAGTGCTGGTGCAGACAGGAGAAATGAGCTGAAACCAGAATTCTACAGTACATTCAATCTGGTAATTGCAGCAATATGAGGTGATTCACATACTTTAAAAGTAATTTGTACACCTAAAGAAATATATAGTACTTTTTTTTTTTTTAACCAATATTGTTCAAAAATGTCTCTTTCACATGAGAACATTCAAGTTAGATCAGGGACCTAAAAAAAGCTATTTTATTCTACATAAGAGTGGTCTGCCATGTTTATATCATGGCATCATGACCAGCTGATTACTGCTCACTTTATCTTTGTGACCCCCTATTAAGCATAATAAGTAAATCCTAAATGAAAAATATGCCTGAAAATAAGTAATTTTTGCAATTAGAAACTAAAATACTTTTTCACAATGTTGCACACCAATAAGTGTCATCACAGAGTCCAGGGCCGTTGTGTCAGTTGTTTAAAGGGGTTAGTTCACCCCAAAATGAAAATTCTGTCATTAATTACTCACCTTCATGTCGTTCCACACCCGTAAGACTTTTGTTCATCTTCAGAAGACAAATAAAGATCTTTTTGATGACAGAATGCCGTCAGATTTCCTTCCATAGACTGCCTTTGCAACTACCACTTTGACGCTTCAAAAACTTCATAAAGAGATTGTAAAACTAATCCATATAAATCGAGCGGTTTAGTCCAGATTTTATGAAGAGAATCAATCGCTTGTTGTGACGAACAGATTTAATTTAGGCTTTTACTCGCATGTAAATATTGATCAGCAAACATAAGCAGAAGCTCAACCGAACCTGAATAACGCACATAAACAAACCTCTTCCGGAAGCTCAAATGTGCTGCGTAATACATGAGAATGAACCTCATTGGTTACGCAGCACGTTTGAGCTTCCAGAAGAGGTTTGTTTATGTGGTTTGTTTACATCAAAAATATCTTCATTTGTTGACATGAGGGTGAGTAATTAATAACAGAATTTTCATTTTGGGGTGAACTAACCCTTTAAAGCTGAATGAAAGTTAACAAAACACAAACTGCAGAAGAAATGCCTTTAAGCCATGATGGTGGTACTGAAAGGCTTGATACCACTGGTTAATTTTTGAGGATTTCCAAAGGGATCCTTTGTCTCTCCCATAAATATAATGCAGTTTAAAGGTGATTTTTTTTTTAAATGTTAAGCTGTCTGCTTTATGCTGATTTGATGAGTAGAGTAATCCATATCTGTCCATATATTAAATACATAAGTTGCAATCAACCTTTTAAATATTTGAAGTTACATCAGCTCAAAATGAAGAGAAAATAAATCCTTGCAAAGGATTTTATAAAACTTTGCCTCGCTGATGATAAATAAGTAATCTCAAAGTGATACATACTTTAATGTTATTTTAAGGTAATGTATTATCTTTTATGACCTAGAAAAGGTGAATTGGGAATAAATTGCTGCACAGGCTAGAGTACTAGGCGAAAAGGGGATTGCTCTCGGTATGGGTGGTAATTTAATGAGGTGAAACTAATGAGCGAAATGCCTTTGTATTCAGTCACAGCCAAAGCCAGCTTTTTCAATTCAATTAAACCCTGATACTCTTATTGAATTTGTGCTGGATGTTCCCTCTCTGTCAACTCATCTCCCCTGCTTATCCAGGCACGTTAAGGGAATTGTGTCCACTGGAGAGAGGTAGACTGAGGTAAAAATATATGAGAGGTGAATGGTGAGAGAATACAGAAAATAAAAAGAGTGAAAGAATAGATTATTAAATAAATATAACCCTAAACCCTTCTATAAACTGTCAGCCAGGTTCTGCACTGCCAGAATCACACCAATTTTGCCTTGTTAAGAATCAGGAATCTACTGTGCACTCTATGACACAGGGAAAATCTTGTCTAATTTAAGACAACGTATTTTTCAAGTGTCTTGATAGCCGTTTAACAAGTTTGCGCTGACCTGCAGCCAATGCTTTTGCACCCAGAAAAATTGCTTTGCTTAGAATGGAGAGGAACAGTCTTGGCCTCTAATTTTTTTTTAGCCCATCCCCTTCAGAATCTGATTGATGGCTTCAGCTAGTCACACTTTGGGGCTTGTTTGCTTTAATAAGCCTTATACCACAAAATTCATCTGAAAATGTATATATAATTTACATTTGTATACATATACAGTAATGTACAGCATCGATCTGATGCTGTTCTACAAGGGAATACAGATGTTTTACAGTCATTTGATGTCAACAAAACCTCAAATTAAAATAAATAAATATAAGTATTCCATATTAGAATGTTGCATTTTGCTTTTTGGAAAATTATTGGAAATCATTGTTAATATTATTATATAAGGAAATTACTGTGGCACAAAATGTTGAGGTTCATTTAGTACAACCCAAATTGAGAATATGTCAATCTGAATATAATTTTTAAACAAAAATTTTATGATATATTTATGATTTATAAATGTAATAAAAATTAAAAACATTTTTACAATACCATATATCCAATAATGAGCCTCAAGCAGATTGCTGTTGCTATGGTAACTTCCTCTGGTGAATAAAATATGTTTGCGAGTATCTTTTTTTATTCGCAAAATGGTAAGATTAATACTTCAAATTAATACTTTATTTCAGCAGGAATGTATTAAATTGATCAAAAGACAGTAAAAGACATTTATAATACTCCTAAAGAACCTTTCATTCATCAGAGAATCCTCAAATATGTTTGTGTGTGTGTGTGTGTGTGTATATATATATATATATATATATATATATATATACATATACACTACCAGTCAGTTTGCACACGGTAAGATTTTTCATGTTTTTAAAAGAAGTTTCGTCTGCTCACCAAGGCTGCATTTATTTAATTAAAAATACAGTAAAAACAGTGATATTGTGAAATATTGTTACAATTTAAAATAACTTTTCTGTTTGAATATATTTTATAAAGTTTGTTTAAAACTTTAATTTAAAAATTTATTCCTGTGATGACAAAGCTGAATTTTCAGCATCATTACTCCAGTCTTCAGTGTCACATGATCCTTCAGAAATCATTCTAATATGCTGATTTGCTGCTCAAGAAACATTTATGATTATTGTCAATATTGAAAACAGTTGTGTACTTTTTTTTTCAGGATTCCTTGATGAATAGAAAGTTCAAAAGAACAGCATTTTTCTGAAATACAAAGCTTCTGTAACATTATACACTACTGTCCAAAAGTTTGGGGTCAGTAAGAATTTTAATTTTAATTTTTTTTGAAAAGAAATTAAAGAAATTAATACTTTTATTCAGCAAGGATGCATTAAATTGATCAAAAGTGACAGTAAAGACATTTATAATGTTACAAAAGATTATATTTCAAATAAATGCTGTTCTTTTGAACTTTCTATTCATCAAAGAATCCTGAAAAAAATATTGTACACAAATATATATATATATATATATATATATATATATATATATATATATATATATATATATATATATAAAATAACAGAAAACAGTTATTTTAAAATGTAATAATATTTCACAATATTACTGTTTTTACTGTATTTTTAATTAAATAAATGCAGCCTTGGTGAGTAGATGAAACTTCCCTTAAAAACATTAAAAATCTTACCGTGTCCAAACTTTTGACTGGTAGTGTATATATGTATGTATATATGTATAATGTATATATATATATATATATATATATATATATATATATATATATATATATATATAATATATCATGGTTTCCTCAAAAGTATATTAAGCAGGGCTACTGTTTTCAGCATAATAATAATGTTTTATTTTTTATGCACCAAATCAGCATATCAGAATGATTTTTGAAGAGTGGAGTAATGGCTTTTCCACCACAGGAATAAATTACATTTTAAAATACACTAAAATAAAAAAATATACACTAAAATAGAAAACAGTTCTTTTACATTGTAATGTTATTTTACAATATTACTGTTTTACTGTATTTTATATGAATTAAATTCCTGTTTTTCATTACTGTAACTAGATTTATGCTTGATCACAGGTGTTTCTTAAAAGCGACCGTGTATCACGTATGGTCCAAAGCGGCGGTTGCTCAGCCAGTGACTCCCGTGAGGTCTTCAAGAAGCATATTGAGAAGCGTGTCCGCAGCCTGCCCGAGATCGATGGTTTGAGCAAGGAGACTGTCCTCAGCTCGTGGATGGCCAAGTTTGATACCATCTACAGGGGAGAGGAAGATCCACGCAAGCACCAGCAGCGCATGACAGCAAGTGCTGCCTCTGAGCTTATTCTCAGCAAGGACCAGCTGTATGAGATGTTCCAACAGATTCTTGGCATTAAGAAGTTCGAGCACCAGCTGCTGTATAACGCTTGTCAGGTAAGCAGGGGACATTTATGCAAGTCAGTGTCAAGGAAATGCACACTTGAATCTGCTACTGGATATGGAAAATATAGAGATATATGTAATTATGTAAGTCTGGGTTTGGCTCTGTAATCAGATTTTTGCCTTGCTTTTCTTTTTTTGGTGAAGATGACTAAACCCAAAGCACTTTGCGAGAGTTGGCTTGAAAGAAAGAATAATTATGTGTTATTTCAAATTGCTTGAAACTGGTCTAGAAAGCATCTGCAGAAACCAGAAAAACACCTGTCAAGCTTCCTGCAGCAGATTGAGGAAAAGTGACAGTGCCTTTGCTGAGAAGGTGTGAATTTGCAAATCATCCTTCAGTTAGAAGATTTTTTTTATTAGACCTACTGCAGAAATATGCACTTTTCAGACACAAGTCAGATCTGTGCCCACTTTGACATGAAGTCACTCTCAATCCACACAGTAGAAAAGGGGTGGGCGAAATCTTTTATCACCATATGAGTAATTTTATATCACAATAGCGATAGATATCACAATATAGTTATGCTTTAAATAAGGTTTTTATTATATCAGCATTTTTGATACCATTGACATTTTATAATTCTTGTCACCAATTTCAATATCACAAAAAAAACTACTCTCAAGCTCCCTGAAGACAAGTGAACACTCAGTGATAAAATAAGAACAAAGAAACTAATTACAAGCAATAGGACAACTACAATAGAACAAAAATAAATACATAAATTGTATAAAGCAATCAAATGTTTAAAAAACACTGCACAGTCTCCACTGTGTAAGTTAAAAATACATTTATTCTTATTAAAGTTACAAAAGTGATTCTGTCACTGTCACTCTGAATCTGTTAGATTTTCTCTCTTTTGTTGTTTGATTAACATTAATGACACAGACGACAGCAGGTATATTAGGTTGCTGCCACTTTAAGGCCAAATGCTGTATTTTAAGACTTGCAAAAGGTATGGAACAAGATTAGTAAAATAATTAACCCAAAATGCCAGGAAAGGTGAGAATTCTTGTGCCCTACAGTAGATAATTCCAAAATACACTACAGAATTATATGAATTGATAAGGTGCTGTCAGATTCATCCCAGATTCTATGCATCACCATTTCCTGTTCGACTTCAGGTAAATGAAACAATTGCAAACCAGTAATGTGCGAGGTTTGTGGAAAAGCTATTTACGATGACAATAGCATAGATAGTGAATCATTGACTCTGCTTCAGGCAACAAGAAATGGTGTAGAATGAATGAAGAGAATAGTGGAGCACAGTAGTGGCTGTAGATGGAAGAAGGGAAATGAGTGGGTTTCAGAACAATAGAATAGACAGAAAGAGAAAAATAAATAAAGGAAAGCAGAGGAGTGTTCAACTGTCACGTTTCTAGAGGGTATATCAGAAGCTCTGTTCCGTCAATCACCTTTATTTATAGAGCTTTATACCAGATTGTTTTAAAGCAGCTTTATGGTAATAACAGGAAAATGATCCAATGATGCAAAACAGAGTTCATTTCGGCTGTACAGCAGCTCTAAAAGAAAATAGTGTCATTGTTCAGCTGAAGTCAGTTCAGTGTTGATTCAGTTCCATTGTAAAGATCATCAATTATTAAATTAGTTCATTTCATCTATAAAGCAGATGAATTGCCTATGAAGGCAGTATTTTAAGACTATTCCAAAATACAAACAACCAAATTAGTAAAATAATTTATCCAAAATTCTAGGAAAGGTGAGAATTCTGTCCATTATAAATTCAAAAAAAGAATGGGAAACACCTCCATATAGAATTTCATAAAGGTTTCTGCAGATTTTGGGCAATTGTGGGATTTGTGACCAGTGGGAAAACAAAAGCTCCGGAGGAGGTGTCAATGTAGGAGTCTGCTATTCATCATCATTCCACTGTCTGCGTTTACACTGGAGCCAAGCAAGCCGATTTGAGCGTGTGCCATTTTGATTATCTTTCTATTAGCCTCATGAATCCTACTTACTGTGTGCGGATGGTAATATTCAAGTAACCGTAGCAACGGCGGACACGCCGACCGGTTCTTACCTCAAACCAAACCCAACAACACCACAGTCCTGTGGTTACAAACGCTGGCATATTTGTCTTTCTTTAGCTTTGCTTCTCTGTCTTTGTCACTGCTAGTATTTGCAGGATGCTTACGTTTTTTTTTTTTTTTTTTCACAGCAGGTCGTTATTTCTTCCAAGCCCCTTCCTGCTTTTTAAATTAAATCTTGTTGATAGGCAGAGTCTTTGTTAAACAGCTGTGTGTCGACTCTGTGTGCATGTGTCTATGTGTTTAAACAGCATTCAGTATCAGTACATTGGCTGTCTCCTGGGTTGTAGGAGTTTAATCCAATCTATCAGCTATTTCCTGAGGGCATTTCAAGATACCGGCTGTGGATGGCAAGTGACTGACAGGCAATTCAAATCGATAGAAAACACTGGAACATAGATCCTATTAATAAAATCAAGAACCTATTAATTTTGGGCCCTTAACTTACTCTAATGCCACTATTGCAACTCTTGTGCAACTGTTAAAAAGGTGGTCATTTACAGTATACATAATTTTTAGGGGTGTTTAAAATGTTAATTTATAATCAATTCTAAAAAATAAATCATATTTCATTTACATTTTTTAAATTAATTAAAATAATATTGGCGCCTATAGCCTAGTGGTTAGTGCACTGACATATGGCACAAATGCGTTCACGGCGACCCAAGTTCGGTTCCTGTCTCTAGGTCCTTGCTGATCCTGCCCCCCTCTCTTTGCCCAGTGCTTTCCTGTCTGCTTTCTACTGTCCTCTCCAAATAAAGGCACAAAAAGCCCATAAATATAACTTTAAAAACATGTTTTAATTAAAATAAAAATAAAATGAAATTTAAATTTTATTGAAATTTGAAATTAAATGTCTTTGGCTATTGTCTTGCTGTTTTTTCAGCATCTTGCCACCATGAGCTGTGTCTTAAAGGGAAAGTTCACCTCAAGTTGTTCCAAACCTGTATGAATTTCTTTCTTCTGCTGAACACACAAGAAGATATTTTGAAGAATATGGGGGAAAATGCTATGGAAGTCAATGGGGTCCATCAACTGTTTAGTTTCCGACATTCTTCAAAATATCTTATTTTGTATTCAGCAGAAGAAATTCATACAGGGTGGGTAAATGATGACAGATTTTTATTTGTTTATTTATTTATTTATTTTGCATTTAGTGAACAGAATTGATCTCTAACTGTGTATATAGAGATTTACAGTGGAAATAAACCAAATATCTTCCCTTATTTTCTGACGATGAAGCATACTGCCATATAAAATTTCATGTGATCGTCTAAATTGGATGTAGCTAATGTTAACAAAAACTGCAAGCTTTATTCGAAGTATTTGTATTCAGTGGAGAACATCACAAAAGTGTATACTGAATGAATGTCAGTGTAAAAAGAAATGATAAGTCTGACCCAATGCTTGTATTTTTCAAGATTACTGTGTGATTTCAGGAATGGACGAACAAAACTCCATTATAGCCACTCTGGATACCTATCTGAATTAATATACTTTAAGCAAAATTTAAGAACAAACTGGTGTGAAGTCATTTCAAACAAAATCAGGCCAAAACGAAGTTCGTTTGGAGTTTGTTTCAGAAGTTTGAAACAGCTTGCCAAAGCGAACTTTAAAAAGTTTGCTCTGACTGGTAAACACCTTCTGTCATGTCCCCGGACTGATCTGTCCATTTTCCCGTCTCTGTCGTGTATTTGTGTTTGTTTGGAGCACATGGGTTCAGCTTGACAGTTCACCATGTGCTTCGCTGTCGTTGTGGTGTCTGATCCCGCCTCCTTGATATTTCATTCTTTACCTTGTTATTGTTTCAGTCCCTTCACCTGTTCAGTGTCAATTAAATCATTACTCCCATATTTAGTCCCTTCTCGTGTGCTGTCTTGTGCCAGACCGTAGTTTATGCTCCATGCAAGCAGTTATCCAGCCTCATCTTGTCTTATGTTTTGCCGTGTTGTGTTGGCTTCTTTGCCAGTTTTGTTTTCATCTTTTAGTTTTTGTTTTCTTTGCTACCCTCCGCCTTCTTTGATGTGGAATTCTTCTCCAGTTCATTTCTACTGTTTAATACTGTGAGGCTGCTTGCTTTAAAGCAATATATAAACGTCTTGACTGGAGTGCAGAATTGAAAAGCTCGTACAAACATACATCTTAACTGCAGTTTTCTCACTGCTGTCAGGCTACATACACAATGTAAAGTTTCAGGAGTGAAAACTGCATTTAAATGTGGGAGTGAGTCCCCTAAATTATTGTTCCATGTGTGTACATGACTCTCCCAAAACTGTGATGAATGACACCGTGGTAACAGGGATGGCGTTTACGTATGGCAGTTGCCATAACCTGACATTTAGACAAAACAGGGCAAATAAACAGCTCATGATGCTGCTGGTTAGTTCTGTTGCTTGAGTTGGCTTTTGGCAGAAATTACAGCTTTGAAAAGCAAATTTAAACAGTCCAACAGTGTTGGCTTAGGGCTGTTTCAGAATTTGCATTGATTTTGTATTGTTGTTAAGTCTGTGCATGTCCGTGGACTCCGTCCATTATTTTAGCAGTGTTGCCATGTCCCCTTATTTTAGCACATATTTATTCACCTAAATGCTGCTCTCAGCGGCATTGAAATGTTTGCTAGCAGTATATCACTGAAAAGGTATTTCAAGCTTCTTTTTTTTTTTTTTTTTTTTTTTTTTACCCCAAGCAACCTTTTTACCGTTAAAGGCATTTGCAGAAAAGGAGATTTGTGTCTGACAGTTCAGCAAGCTTTAAAGGGGACCTATTATGCCCCTTTTGCAAGATGTAATATAAGTCTCAGGTGTCCCCAGAATGTGTCTGTGAAGTTTCAACTCAAAATACCCCACAGATCATTAATTATAGCTTGTCAAACTTGCCCCTATTTGGTTGTGAGCAAAAACAGGCCGTTTTTGTGTGTGTCCCTTTAAATGCAAATGAGCTGCTGCTCCCGGCCCCCTTTCCAGAAGAGTTGTAATGTTTTTTTTTTTGGTGCAGACATTGTATATCTCCAGCTGCTACAGCTAGGAAACAGAAATGGCAGACTGCTGCGGGTGGTATCTATCCTAATTGGGCAGATCATCATCAGTCATGGGCGGGGCTTCGCCCTACTCTTACGTAAGCACAAGGAACCTTCTTCAACTCCATGTCAGTTGTTACCTGAGTGCTACGCTGATGTCACACTGTCCCCTTTACTCATTCTCGTCATAATTTCAATGGTACATATTGATTAACAAATGCATTTTACCCTGCAATGATGGCTATAGATGGAACAAATTGGATTTCAGCCATTCAGTGAGGATATGTGTCTTGGTGTGGGCGTCTTGATGTAGGAAGCATTATTCTGTTGAATGAGATTTGTCTTCCTGGCCCCGTCTTTGGTTAATGAAAGCCCAATCTGATATAATTGGCATGAATAGCAAATACAACAGAAGCAGCAAGGTGACTTGACCAGGATGTACTCTCTTTGGTTGATTGCTGTTGAGTTGAGTGAATATAAACTAGACACAAATCAGCGGTGGCTCTACACAGGCACACATGCACTTTAACAAATGGCATCCCTACTTGAATGCATTCATGACAGAGACACACAACGCATAACCAAAAGTCAACACAGAAATGGCTAAACAACTACAAAGGCTTTTCTTTAGACAGTGCTTAAATGAGCAGACGTTGGTAGGCTGGTGCCACGAGGACAGCTGCTGCCACTCATTTACTCTCATCAAACCTCATTGTGTTATCTGTATTCTCTGAAATGCAGATAACACAATGAGCTTTGAAAGCTCTGAAAATAAATACCATGCACGCGTTTGCGTTTTGCTTTGCCAAATCCCTTTGCGTCCGTGTTTGATGTCTGCAGTTTGGCTATGCATTTCTGAGATTCTGTGTGTAAAGCTGCTTGTTGTTGGACAAAAACCACCACAGCACCCTTTGTGTGACCCGGGGCAGTTGTCATGGAGACCATAAACACACAGGGCTTTTAAACACTCACTTTCCCATCAGCTGTTCTTCCCATGAATACATTACAGATTGTAACCTTATAATTACCTCTTTCTCTGTCTCTACCCCACCCTCTCTTTTTCTTTGTGTCAATCACCTGAGCTGTCACTATGTTAAAAAAAAAAACAACAACAAAAAAAAAACATACTAAGGATTGAGTGAGCATGCAAGCTTCTTCAAAATAGAAAGTGACTGTAAGAAAATAGTTATAGCATTGAAAAATTCCCATTTCCAACATCAGGGAAATTATTAAAAAGGTCCTATCAACTGGAGAGGTTACAAATCTTCCTGAAGAGGATGTGTGTCTATATCGCCTTAATACACAACGAGGAGGATAGTTTGAGTCGTCAAAGACTCTCCAAGGATCACAGCTGGAGAATTGCAGAAATTAGTTGAGTCTTGGGGTCAGAAAGCCTCAAAAAATATATATCAAACAGTACCTACTACATCACCAAGTTGTTTGGGAGAGTTTCAAGAAAAATAAATCCTGTGCTCTCATTCAAAGCATATTCTTGGCCATACACTACTAGAACTTCTAACAGGACCAGGTCAGATTATGGTCAGATTAAACTAAAAGGAGCTTTTTGGCAGCATACCCACAAGATGGATTTGGTGCAAACAGGGATAAAAGAGTACCCCATGGCCACGGTTAAATACTGCTAAGTCTTTAATGTTGTAGTTTTAGATACATGGCATCATGGATTCTGTTAAATACCAACAAATAAAAAATCATAACCTGACTGCCTCTTCTAGAAATTTTATAATTGGCCATGGTAGGATCTTCTATCAGGACAGTGATCCCAAATAAACAACAAAATCAACAAAATTAGGCATTATAGCAGAAGACTCTATAGCAGAAGAGCTATTATCTTGGCAAAAGGAGGTTGCAAAAAGTATTTAAAGACCCCCTGTGGTGAAAATCAAGTGTTTATATGTCTATGCTGTGTTTTTAATATGCTTTAAGACAAACCATGTGTAAATTCATATATCAGCACCATTGCTGAGTATTTTCTCCTTAAAACTGCAGTAAAAAAAGACAATCTCAAACCCGCGGTTTGAAATCGCGGCTGTCTGTGATGTCACAAACTACCTTGCAACCACATCAACGTGCCTGATGTATGATGCATATTACAATAATGAACTATATGCCTTTCTCCACTTTCTCCAATGACTTTCTGAGTTGTTAAAGCGTTTGTAAGGATACTGATTGTTAGAAGGCAGCTGTCTGACTCTGACATGGTGAATGGGAACATGGTTTGTGTAACATTAGCAACACATTATAACATAGTCAAGCAAAAGGCTAATCATATTAATTATTGTTATGTGTCTGAGGTTGTAAAAAGCGATAACATTGTGAAGCGTTTACCTCAGTAAATTGACCGAGTGGATCTCTGAGCTGGCGTGAGTGAGTGGAGGCGGGGCTAATTTGCATATTCGTAGATTGGTGTATAATAAATGAAGCAAGGGTGTAGTTACATTCAAGCTATTTTAAGGCATTTTTTTCGCAGGAATTTTTTTTTTAAATATGTCATTTTGGTGATCAAAGATGAGTTTTAAGGAATGAAATTATTGACTACAGAGGGACTTTAGTAAAGAGGGGGGCAATAATTGTGGTCACTGTGTGTTGGAGAAAAACGTTTTTTCATAATGAGATTTTCCCAAATTTTCAGTTGTTTTACTTGAATGAAAAGTTTGATTTTTGTGAATTTTAATTCTTGTATGAAAGATGGAAATTTATTTTCACAACCTTCTTTGCTCAAATTTACCAAGGGTGGCAATGACCCTGACTGGTGAATGTTATTTCACCAAGTAGAACATGTTCCTGGATCAACATTCTTGTTGATCCTGGAACAACATTCCAAAACGACCAATCAGATTTAAGGGATAGGTTTACAGTTAATGTCAAGTTTAGGCTTGAAACAAGGGTTAGGAGCTTCTGCATCAGTGATATTTATCCATCATTTCCCTCTGATTTTAGGGATAAGTTATGGGTAGGATTAGGTTTGGGGGTAAGGATAGGGATAGGACTATGTTTTTGAACAAGAATTTTGTACCTAGATCAGCAGAAGATGTTGATCCAGGAACATGTCTTACTTGGCAAAATCATGGCAACCTTTATACTGTTTAAGCAAAAAAATATATCAGTGGCCTCTTGATAAACACATTTATATTTGGTAGCTGTAGTATAAATGCAGTATATCACTATGAACTGTTGAATTATTGAAACTTCAATGCCCACCCAAGGTTTAACATCCTCTCTGAGTCATGAGTCATCCTCTCAACTTGCAGTGAGACTGAGAGGAACCATTAAATGGTTAGAAACCCATTTTGCAAAAGGCCCTTGTTGACCATGGAAGTCATTTGCTGTAGCTACAGGAAGACCAGTCACCAGGTTCTATTAGGTGAAATGTACAGTAATCACATAATAGAGCTGACATGAAAGCAGCACAGCCTTTGCTTTCTTGCACTCTGACACATTTGGTCGTCTATCATGACCTGCAAATACATATTAGCTCCAGGCTGGATTATGGGATCATGTCAGAGTATAATGATTTTATTAATTGAACCCGGAACCCTTGTGGCTCCCAGAGTTCATAAAAATAAATTATTTACAGATCTAGTAAATTAGTTGTCTTAATTATGGAGATGGACATGTTCTGCAAGTGTGTCCGTGTTTCTTTCACCCATGTCTCTTCATGTCTCATTCCCACTCATCTGCATAAAGATGGGTCTGTCTGCACTCTCTCTTTCTGTATCTTAACAAGCTGCCACTCCTGTACTGATTGCAGTGGTAAAGAGTAATTAACTGAGGAGATAGAGAGAGATTGTTCAAAGAGAGTTATCTGCTTTCTCGCCAGCTGAAATCTGTGGCTAGAGTAATGGGATTGAGTTGGCTAGTCACCATGGCAGAACTACGGTAAATACTTAGAATATTAAAAAGTGGCAGGTAAGCTGCATAGCAGACAGGGATTACATGCAGATTTATAGTGCCAAAGCCTCCATCAGGGGTTGTGCCATGAGTGACAAGCTTTCAACCACCATGCAAAAGTTTTGATCTTTGAAAAGGATGAGTATATTTTCCCAACAGCATCACCATTATGACATGAAACAAGGCTGAAACACAAATGTGCACTTATACAGTGAACGTTTTGGCATTTATTGTTTTTAATAATAAACATTATTACTGCCATCTACTGGCTTCTTGCGAACTAGAGCTGTTTATTCGTTTTTATTAATTTGACTATTAATGACAGAATAAATTATTAGTTATATATTAATAATAATAAAAAAGTTAAATTACACTACTGTTCAAAAGTTTTGTTTTTTTTTTAAGATTTTTTTAAAAGAATTATTACTTTTATTCAGCAAGGATGCATTGAATTCATCAAAAGTGACAATAAAGACATTAATAATGTTACAAAACTTTCTATTTCAAATAAATTTGAAAGTCAGTTCTATTGAACAAAGACTCACAGTATCACAGTTTCCACAAAAATATTAAGCAGCCCAACTGTTTTCAACAATGATAATAAGAAATGTTTCTTAAGCAGAAAATCAGGCTGCATATTAGAATGATGAATATGAATAACGGTACCAGTGCTGATACTGGGAGATTATCACACGGCTCTTAGCCAATCAGATTCGAGAATCTGAAAGAACTGTTGTATGAATTAAAATAGACAACCATAATTTTAAATTGTCATATTTTACAATATACATTTTTGATCAAATAAATGCAGTCTTGGTGGGCATAAAGAGAGTTCTTTCAAAAACATTAAGAAATCTTACCGAACCCAAACATTGAGGTTGTGTAACTCATTACTGCCATATTATAATACAAAGCTACTTACAAGTGTAAGTATATATTGAATTATATATGCTTCCCCCAGGATTTGTAACCCTAACCCTCATTGGTACAGTGATATTATTTTCATAAAGTAGTGACAAATTTCTTGAGGTTCAGATTGGGAAGTAATGCTTTTTTATAATACATAATATTTATCCTTTCGCTGTCAAGGTATATATATCCCAATTGGTTTTTATGTGCTAGACACTGTAATTGTTTTATAGTTTTGCTTCTGATGTGGCCTTTCATTACGGACTCTAAAATATATTACTATCCTATATTTTCAAAATAAGTTCATAGTGGGTTCATATATAAGAAACCCAGTCCCATGTATATAGGCTTATTTGATATTTTCATATCAAATATATGAAACCTGTGTGTATGTGTGTCTTTCTACACACACACATATACACATGCAGAATAGATCATACACTAAATAAACAAAGACATGGATTTAAAGGGAACCGTAGTGTGCTTTTAAAAATCAATTAGATAGTGCTTTATTACAAGAGTGCACCTGTGTGTATAATGTGCTTTTTTTGCCCATAGTCGTGTTCCTCTTGCACTAACCCATGCTTCTATAATTGTCTGCATGCACTGATTCATCACATGCATTTTTGATATGAGGATGGCAGCCATTTTCCTCTCTTTCATCATCATAGAACAAGGCTCGCCAAGATCCACTTTCCCCTCACCTCACCAGCATAGATTACTTCTTATTAGCCATCTCCTCACTATTGATCAGGAACAGCGCCCTGGGCAATCAGACCAGGATTTTTCCTATAGCTAGAATAATTTGCTCTGTCGTTAGAGATCTCGATAGTGTTCTGTTCTCTGCTTTTCTTGTTCTAGTGGTTTTTCTCTGTCTGTAATGGTGATTAACCCTGTGACCTTGTCTTAGACTATCGTCCTGCCCTCAAAAGCAGGCTGAAACTGGAATATTGATTCAATGAAATTTTCTATTGATTTGACTTTTCCTTATAGCTTTTCTGTCCATTTTCTTTATTTGAAACAGGTAAAGACTAACCACATTTTTGCTGCCTAGTGGTTGGAGAAGCAGAGAGTTTTAAAGATTTTCCTCTGGTTTAAGATTGCCGTTGCAGAGATGTTTACAATAAAACGATGTATGCCTTTACTTTAATTTTACAGTTTTTGTTGTGGGTGTAACACTGTGCTTTGAAATCAGAAAAAAAAAAAAAAAACATGAAATCAGATGTCTAGCAGTAAAGTTCACCCCCTGCTAGTTTTGTACGCCTCCATCATGCAGTGTTGGATGCTAACCACCGTTACACCTACGCTAATCAGCTCTACGCTGAGTTGCCTCCATCCCAGAAGAACTAACTTCACCAAACAGACTAAATATTTAACTAACACAGTTTAAGAAGCACTCTTGAACATTCTGAATGCACATCAGGTCATTTTAGGTTTATCCATGGAGAGAGGGACTGTGTTGTTAGTGTGCTCTACTGTTAGATTGAAGCAAATGCTACAAAACAGTATGGTACACTGAAGAAAATAATAGCTTGACACTTTTAAGTATTAATATTTTTTAAATTGTATGTTTGATCTTATTATAACTAAAGACAGAAGCTATAATTAGTCATTGTAGTCTTTCAGGTACCTCACAAGTTAACCATTTAGCTATTGATATATGCTGTTAGCTGATTAGCCTGCTATTGCAGCATACTGATTATTCTGCTTGATTAGCATACAGCTGGACAAGGTAACACTTTATAATAACGTTCAGTTATAAGTCATTTAAAAATGATCAGTTAATGATGATCAAATCATTTACAAAACATGACAATATACGTTCATAAATGATTAATAAGTGTTATGCTAACGATTTACAAATGTGTTGTAAGTTATCTTAAAAAATGTTTAAATCATGAAATAAATCAAACATTAGTAGATGGTTTATAAGTTATTAGTTGATACATTCTTTATCACTGATAAATCAATGAAGTATTTATGACAAAATTGTTTTAGCATCATCTCAATCAACAATTGTTAATCATGAACAAACCATTAGTAAATGATCAGTATATGATTTATTGATGAAGTTGTAAGCTAGTCTGTGTTCAAAAGCACAAACATGCAGTCATGCTAAAGCACTATTTTTAAGAAGAGTAATTTATTTGTTTTGAAGTGGATAAACATTTATAAATGCCTTACAGTCAGGGGATTGCAGTGGGTTATGTTAAATCCTTTCACTCATCAGCACAGACTTGTGTTCTGTGTGGAGTGTGTGGGATCTAGTGATAAAGTCAACCTCTGAACCGTTTTTATCTTCCACTGAAGCTCACATCAGGTGCACAGCAGTTAAAGACTCATGACAGCTGTCTATACCCTCACCAGTCAGCACTCACACTGCAGTACACACTACAAAGTGTTCAACACCTGTTATGGATGATGTGTAAATGCATGGATAACTCATTAACAAAGCTTTCTGCATCCCCTAATCTAAAGTGTAAACTATTCATCACTTGTAAATGTGTTACATATCATTTGTAGACCTTTCTTACCTGTTTTGGTTTATGGTGCGTTTTCATGTTATGGTGAGGAGTTGTCCCTTGAAAAACAAAATAAAAATTAAATGATTAAGTGCTGATTAAATGGTGGCAGAATGTTAATTCTTTAATAATTTAGAATAATAATTTTTTTAAATAATGTAAAGTTTAGGCTTGGGTAAAGTGATGGAATGAGATGGATCATGTAACAGGAAGATCTACAAATGATGTGTAACACATTTACAAGTGATGAATAGTTTACACTTTAGAATAGGGGATGCAGAATGCGTTATAAATGACTTGTATACATATACAAATGATTTGTAACAGGTAAGAAAGGTCTACAGATGATATGTATCACATTTACAAGTGATGAATAGTTTACACTTTAGATTAGGGGATGCAGAAAGCTTTGTAAATGATTTATTTACACATAATCTATAACAGGTGTTGAACACTTTGTAGTGTGTACTGCAGTGTAAGTGCTGACTGGTGAGGGTATAGACAGCTGTCTTCTCTGATACACATGAGTCTTTAACTGCTGTGCACCTGATGTGAGCTTCAGTGGAAGATAAAACCGGTTCAGAGGTTGACTTTATCACTAGATCCCACACACTCCACACAGAACACAAGTCTGTGCTGATGAGTGAAAGGATTTAACATAACCCACTGCAATCCCCTGACTGTAAGGCATTTATAAATGCTTATCCACTTCAAAACAAATAAATTACTCTTCTTAAAAATAGTGCTTTAGCATGACTGCATGTTTGTGCTTTTGAACACAGACTAGCTTACAACTTCATCAATAAATCATATACTGATCATTTACTAATGGTTTGTTCATCATTTGTTCATGATTAACATTTGTTTGTTGAGATGATACTAAAACAATTTTGTCAAAAATACTTCATTAATTTATCAGTGATAAATAATGTATCAACTTATAAACCATCTACCAATGATGTTTGATTTATTTCATGACTTAAACATTTTTTAAGATAACTTACAACACATTTGTAAATCATTAGCAAAACACTTATTAATCATTTATGAAAGTATATTGTCATGTATTGTAAATGATTTGTTCATCATTAACTAATGATTTATAAATGACTTATAACTGAACGTTATTATAAAGTGTTACCATTATGGTAAAAAAAATATTAAATGAAAAAGTTAAACTTAAAAAATGTAAATGAAAATTAGAAATGTTCACTTGGCAACTAACTGAAATAAATAAGTTTAATTTGAAGTATTAAACTACTAAAACTGAAATAAAAATAGATTAAACATAGAAATATAAAAAATAATAATAATAAAAATGACAAAAGCACAACAAAATTACTAAAACTTAAACAAAAATCGAAAATCTTAAGTTTGCACTTAACTGGTTTGGGGAAAAATCATGTGCTACAAATTGATAGTGCTATTTTAATGATCTTTAAAAATATTAAAGTGACATGTTTTGGAACACGCTTTACAAACAGATTCCTCAAAATTTAATTAGATGTTAAATTTTGATGTTAAATGTTAAATACTTGTGTCAGTTCAAGAATAATTTATGTAATTTTATATCATTTATTTAAAAAAAATTAAAAGGCCAGTCTCATGTCTATCCTTGTATTGTTTAACTGGACGAAGTTGATATTGTCAGGGTTATATCTGTTTTGAGTTTGTTTTTGATCTGTTTTCATGCTTTTTCCCTGTCTTCAGTTTCTTAGTCAGTTTTCTAGTTTGTTAATTGTTTCAGTTCTCTTTGTGTGCCTGCCTGTTTGTCTCCTTGGTTACTGATTTGATTAGTGTCTTCAGTTCAGGTGTTTCTTGTTAATTAGTCTCATTTACTCCTCAGTTCTCTGTGTATATATGCCCTTAGTTTCAGTCTTTCCTTTCTCTAGCTTTGATTATGGAAGGTGTTGTTTGTAGTTTTTTTCCTGATGAATTTCATGTTCCTAGTGTTCCATTAAATGTTATTTGAAGATATCTCCTTTGTCATGCATTCATATCTACAACCCATCGTGACAGATATGGGATTTAGAAAGTAATTAGTAATAAGTAATGCATTACTTTTTAGAGGGAGTAATTAGTACAGTAATCTAATTACACTGTTGAAGATGTAATTAGTAGCTTGTAATTAATTACTTTTTAGAGTAACTTACCCAACACTGATGGCAAGAGCTGCAAATGATTCTCTTCATGGACAAAAATGATCTAGTTTGGAACAACATGAGAGTGTCTAAATGACAGAATTTAAATTTTGGGGTATATTATTATTATTATTATTATTATTAATTTTTAAGAAACTGTTGGTACTCATGACACTGTCTGGCTCTCAGTTTTGTTGGTCTCACCTTCCACTCACATAACACACGCACAGGCCAGACTCAAGGCTGTGCCTTAGCTGGCTAAGATTAGCCACATTAATTTAATTACATATGTCTTGTTTACACCAAATCTGATTATCATCAGGCAATGACATCACGGATTGCTCCCTTGCAAGTGCATGAAAATCTCAACAAAGTTATCATGTGTCATGGCACTCCTGGTTATTTGTTTATTTGTTTATTTTCATTTGAAGGCCTTGTTTGGCAGAACCCATCTTTTACATTTTATCAAGCTTCATTGACTTGATAATAACCTCTCTAAATCTGGTTTCAATGGTATCAAAGGTGTCACAATAGAACGGATGGTTGCTTAAAACAATGCCATACATCTGGTTTACATTAATTTTCACTTTAAGATCGGCCTGGCTCAAAGCCAGAGCAGATAATTAAATTTAAATCTAATCAAAAGCCTCACAGAGAAGTTAAATGGCTGCTGTGGCACTTTCTTTCTTGTTAGCTGGTTTGTCATTGTAGCGTCAACACAAAGAGAGGCAGCAGAGAAGTGAGGCATGTCTGAGAAAGACTGTACGCTGATTCATCTTTAGCATTGACTGGCTCAGTCTATCAGAGCAGCTGGAGGAGAACCATGCTGTGCTGCTCGGTCTCAGCTTGAAAAGCTAATATCACTATTAGCATGTTTGTGACCGGACTCAAAAATGCCATTTAGGGGAAACAGTATCATTCCTAGCAGAAATGGGTAGACGTCAGAGCAGTTCTGTTTAAGGCTTAGCCTAGATGGTAATGGAATATTTTCTAATAAATATTTTTCATAATAAATGTTGCAATGTTGCATTTACCAGGTGTAATTTTTCTGAATAAATTTCTAAATATTTTTGGAGCTAAAAAGTTTCCACTAATGTTCTCAAAGATCAGAAGTTTTAATTTCAAAATGCAGTAGTTGACAACACAAAAACTTTGTTTCTTTTGGGTTTTCATAGTCTAATGCACATTTTAATACTGGTGACAAATATGTCATTGACTCACTAAGTGTTTTTAAGTTCAATTAAGTGTTATCAGGCTGTTAAAATAAGGGCTTCTTATTTTGTCCAGTTGACAAAGGTGTCACGATAGAACGGTTGATTGCTATGAGAGTTGTTGGTTGTTATTAATGAGAGTTATTTCTCTTTTGAAATGAGCTTTGTTGCAGAATAAACTACAGTATGTGCTAGATTTTCTGTCAATGATCTAAAGTTCAAAGTTTATACAGTAGATTTATGGAGCAGACTACAGCCCTCCATGATTTTATTAGTCATTATTGGACATGAAATAAGAAGAAAAAAAAAAACTGTTCAATGTTGTTTGGACCCCATTGACTTTCAGAATATCTTTTGTGAAGAAACAGAAGCTAGTCAGTCAAACAGGTTTGGAACAACATGACTGTAATTGCTAATCTAGTAATCATAGCACAGGTGTATTCTCTGTGGAAAATAATTTTGATCTTGGATGAGGCTTAATCTGTGTCTTGCACACTCGTCTTGTAATTCTGCAGTATCATTAAGCATTTAATTATGAAAACACCCACACTTTGGCATCATGCATGTGAGTGTGTGTACTGACAGAATGTGTACATTAATTCATGCATGTATGATGTGAGCATGTGTTTGAATTGTGTATTACTGCACAATTATATGCACTCATTATTCTGTATTCCGAGTGCTTTGGCGTGTGTACACTCACTTGTGTGTAGGAATCCTCGTGGAAGGGTGTAGGGGTTTGTAGCTTTTTGAGTACTGAATTTAGCCCAGCTGGAGACAGGAAGGGGGACACCATGGCCACAGCCTGTCCAGATGGCCCTCCACCCAACGACGCAACTGACTGGCCAATTCCTCCTTCGTAAGGCTCTGAACTCACCATTAGTTCAGAACCCTTTAGAATGGAACATGCAGGGTACTTAAAGACATGTCCTTTGGTCTTGAATCATAAACCGATAAGTTTGTTGGATGAAAAGTGACTTTCTGTTGATTTTTGCAACAGGAATTTTAAACATCCAGGCCACCATCTAATGGTTTCAGTTTTTAGCTGGGCCTTGAATGATAGAAATACAAAATTAGCTAATTTAAAAAAAATACTCTATATTTTTAGCGAGTATGAATTTTCTGGCTTGGAGAGCTTAGTGTTAGCTTAAAAGGATAGTTCACCCAAAAGTGAAAATTCTGTCATCATTTACTCACCCACAAGTTGTTCCAATGCTGTATGAATTTCTTTCTTCTGCTGAACACAAAAGAAGATATTTTGAAGAATGTGTGTAACCAAACAGTTGATGGGACCCCATTGACTTCCATAGTATTTTTATTCCATACCATAGCTAAGCACTGCTAGCTTTATGTATATGTATGTATGTATATGTTCATAAATTTATGCAGATATCTGTGTATAAATTTATAAGCATGCATATTTTGTAATTATTACAAATAGTTTGTGATGTGAGCGTACATTAATCTCGTTTTATATTAGTGTCAGGATCAGTAGTTCATGCTTTTTAACAGAGATTCGGAAGTCACCTTCTCTTAGTGACATGATGACAAATGGCTGATGGATTTTGGCCTCTAATCTAATAACAGTCTTGCTATAAAGGACTAATTAAGGTTTTCAAATGGACAGGGCTGTGCGTGTATGGGATGGAGAAAGCCACATTCAGGCATTAAATATTGAATACAGTTTGCTTGAGGTGGTACATCTAACATTATGGGCCCTATTTTAATGATCTAAGCGCATGGTCTATGGGCCCTATCATACAACCGGCGTAATGCGCGAGTGTTTTTTTTTTTTTTTTTTTTGCTAATTTCAGCCCGACGCAGTTATCATTTTCACGTCCTGCACCATGTTGTTTAAACAGCAAATGCATTTGCGTCCATTTGTGCGCTCATGGGCATGCTGGTCTGAAAACGATGTGTGTTGGTGCGTTACTATTTTGAGACTGCGCCATTGACCAACTGAAACCTGGTCTGAAGGTTGGTTGCGAGCGCAACTTCCTTTTAAGGGGAATGGGAGATGAATAGGGACAACACTTTTAGGCATATTACTATCGTGCTCTTTAAATAACAAAACAAATATTGCGCCATTGACTTTAGACCAGGTTTCAGTTGGTCAATGGCGCAGTCGTTTTCAGTTGGCTCAAAATAGTAAAGCACCAACAATGCGCCTGAACACACCTCGTTTTCAGACCAGCACGCCCATGGGCGCAAATGCATTTGCTATTTAAACAACGTGGTGCAGGACGTGAAAATGATAACTGTGTCGGGCTGAAACTAGCAAAAAAACACTTGGTGCCGCATTGCGTTGGGTGTATGATAGAGCCCAATGTAATGCAAACAAGTCTTGGTAACTTATGCAGTTTTAATTTATTTTATATAAATACACTACTGTTCATGAATTTAAGTCTCTCATGCTCACCAAGGCTGCATTTATTTGTTAAAAAACCTTGATTAATTGAACATTTTACCTTGATTATGATTAATGAACAATTATTTTGTTTGTTTGTTTTTTTGCCCTCATAGTTCACTTATAAGGTTTGTACTGTAAATATGATTGACTATTAAAGGTGGGATATTTTTTCCTTTTGAAAGAGTGATCTGACATAACAGCTCACTTTCAGCATCTATGGTTCGTAACATTTCTTACAGATTTCTGCTCGTTGTAAATCAGATAAAGATAAATTAGCACAGTATCAATATGTAATGAGAGCGATTGCGTGTGTGAATTAGTCATACCGTCTCTCTATTAATTGTGAAGCTGTGGGTTGTAAATAGTTACTTCAAAAGTAGAAAAATATATGCTATAAGTTTTGAGTTTCTAAGCTACTTTAGTGATAAATCACAGGACAGCGCTGACAACTAGTTTCTGCGTTCATCTCTGTGTGCACGATCTTCATGTTTTGTGCAGCTACTGTTTGTATGAGTGTTTGTGCCACAATGCAGCTGCGCGAGCACGGAAGCTCGATATAATTATACACATCCGATCGTCTAATCGCTTGAATGTCTAAACTGGCAAACCGTAATACACATACAACTGACAAAGTTTAGTGAAGATGCAAGGCTCACTGCTCGCGCGCCGTCTCTGTGTTGACTCTGCGTTCACCTGGGTGTTGACTGGACGGGGCGGAGTCACGTAGCAACACATGCGCTAGTATGTTTTTAAGTGGGAAGTATTAACAGGATTAAAAAAACGAAATAACCGACGTGGGAAAATTACATCGGTTAGAGGTTCTGAATTTCGGTTTCGATTACTTTTCGATTATTCGTCCAGCCCTACCATTTATTGTAATTGTGAAGGTCAGATATATGGGTTGATCCTGTAACAGAGAAAAAATGATTTCAGGAATGTCAGTTTAAATGCACTAAAATGTTTATGTCTTACAGCTGGATAATCCTGATGAACAGGCTGCCCAGATTAGAAGAGAGCTGGATGGACGACTCCAAATGGCTGATCAGTTCACAAAAGTATGTGTTCCAATCTCATTCAATTACATATGAAGCTGTAGGATACTGTTTATTTCAGGGTTATAAAGTAGCTTATTCCAAGGCACAAAATGTCTCAATGTCTTGTTATGTCCCTCTTGGCCAGAATTGTTTTGTTTCTCTCTCTTTAACACCTTGAATAGGCTGGCAGATTCCCTAAGTTTGTGTCCAGGGACATGGAGGCCATGTACATTGAGGAGCTGAAGTCATCAGTGAACCTGCTGATGGCCAATCTGGAGAGCATGCCAGTGTCTAAAGGTGGAGAGTTCAAACTGCAGAAGCTCAAGAGAGGCCACAACACTTCCATCATTGACATGGGCCAAGAGGACGAGAATCAGCTCTCCAAGTCTGACGTAGTTTTGTCTTTCACTCTGGAGGTACTTGTTCCTGCTTAACATTTCAGCCTGAATCAGAACGTAGCATGTTCAAATAATATTGAGGTCGAAACATGACCTCTTATAACTCTAAGGCTACGTTCACACAGCAGCAGAATACGGTTGTCCTTAATACGGTTACGTTCACCCACAGTACGGTTATTTACAGGAGTGACAAACACATTCTAACTTACACCTGTAAATATTCAGGACTCACAACCGCATTCTCAGAATATTCGCACCGTGTGAATGGAACTGCACTGGACAACTAATTGTCTGCCACGTCATACAGTGCGAGAGAGCCGCTACGCTAAGGGGTTTCGTGTGTGTGGTTTCACTTTCTTTAACTTACAGCGAGGGAGAGCTAAGCTGCGTGTCATCTGAAGGTTTTAGATCCAGTCACTGTTCCCCACCCGAGCCGCTCCCATCAGTTTTGTATTTCATGCGTGACTAAAATGTGTCGTGTCATGGGCGGCAGCGCGAGGTGCTATAAAGGACGTGAGACACGAGTGCAATGGTTATTGGTGTCCGGTTAGCGCATGTTTACATTGAAACTGCTGTCGATCCCAAAAACGGACAGTGTGAACGTGACCTGTATCACTATTTGGATGGGCTTGGCTTCCTTTCAATGCCTTTAAGGGCCATTTTGAGCAGTTTCCGGTATCAAACTGTCTTTATTGATTTATTTTTTTCAATATGTCTCCAATTAAATTTAGCTGTAGTTAATACTGTAAATCACAAAGGACTAAATAAAAGAAGTGTTAAAAAGAATATACTTATACATATTCAGATGGTCCTATTGAGGTGTAATTAGATTTCTCAAAGGAGCCCTGAGAAAAACAAATTTAGGTAATGAGGTAATTTTTTCCTGTTTTTGTTTTTTGTAACCAAAGTCGTGTTTGAAAAACACAGACATTTGATTCGTTCAAGAGTAAAATCACGAAGTTCATTTGTGAAATGCAAAATACCCACCCAAATAGGTTTATATATATATATATATATATATATATATATATATATATATATATATAGGTTTATATATACTGTATATATATATATAGGTTTATATATACTGTATATATACACTCTGCATTCAAGATCATGTACATTAGTGTTCAAAATTTGGGCTGTTGTTACCTAGTGGTTAAAATCAAAATTTAAATGATAGTGCTTTTTTGAATTTCTCACCCATTACTTTTTGGCCTTGTTTCAAATCTTTTTATAACTTTCCAGAATACCACATCTCATTGCCCACACTTAAGAAAAGCGAATTTATATGAGCACATGAAACACAAACACAGCATCAACTCTTTCCTTTTCACCACCATCTTTTTGTAGCTTGATTTGATAGAAATTGATTTGATCATCAGTCTAAAACAATGTCCAAATTAAATAATTGAATCTGTGATGATCTTGACATTCATCACTGACTCGACGTAGGATTTCCATGTTCCCGTTTATCGGGTGAAAATGTAATTTGCACAGCTATTGTTTTGAATATCTCATTACAACATGTTGCATGTCACTGTCAAATATAACAGACAATGTTGGTGCATTAGCGATATTCTGGTCTTTGATTTGCAGAGAGCGACAAATTGAAATTGTCATCTTCTCTTCATTGTGCAGGTTTAAAGGAGGACAGGAGAATTCTGAATTTGTGTGTGTGTGTGGGTGTCTAGACAAGCCTTACTTAGCACAAGCCACAGAGAAAATCCTGAGTGGCACTGACAGCCTGCTATAAAGCTAGCTTTAATCAAGTGACAGTATCTGAGAGGAGATATTCCCTGAAGAAGAGGGCAATAAAACCATGTGATATATGTTGTGTGTTAACAGCTTGTTCCCTTTTCACTGATACCTTTGTGATGACGGCTTTATCTGACACATCTCCCATCCTCTCTCCTCATGCACAGCTGCTGTGTGTCTGCTTGGAACTTATCTCAAACGTCAAAGGATTAATTCTCCCAAAATTAAAATTCTGTGATCATTTATTCACCCTCACATTGTTCCAAACCCAAATTACTTTCTTTCAACCAGGGAAAATAAATTGAGAAATTCTGAATAATGTGTTTTTCCCTCATTAAATCATGATTGGGGACTGGAGCTTTTAAACTTAAAAAAAAGATGCAAAACACCATAAAAGCAAAAACAAAATTGGTTTTGCCATTATGGAAAATGTGTTAACGTAATGTCCACTAAAAAGTTTATTATTATTATTTATATTTTCTCCCCAGCATCTAAGTTCCCTTAGGAGTCGTCTCTATAGATCTCCTCTTGTTTTCCCCACAGGTGGTGATTATGGAGGTACAGGGTCTGAAGTCTTTAGCTCCAAACCGGATTGTTTACTGCACCATGGAGGTGGAAGGTGGACAAAAACTTCAGACTGACCAGGCAGAGGCTTCCAAACCAACGTAAGTCTGGCAGAAAAAATCTTGCAAAGCATTTTGTATGGAGTAAATGATTCTCTTGCAGACTAATTAAATCAGTCAATGTACACTAACCTACAGAAACCTGTTGAGGTTTGATTGCTTGTCTTCATGCATACAGGCACATTCCCACTGAACTGTTCATGTTATTTAGAGCTAGAGGAACTTAATCTCAAATCCCATCAAATGCTGTTTGCTGTGTGTATGTGTGTGTGTGTGTGTGTGTGTGTGTGATTTAGCTCATTACATGATCAGTTGATCTTATTATTGTGTACACAGTAGGCTCATTCTGTTTGTGGTGAGATGTAACACATAATGATGAAGTAACAATTCTGGGCATGTAATCAACACTTACAAAAACGTACGCTGATCGCATTACTCAACTAGACATTGCATTTGTTTGTGTGTGAGGAGACTGATCCAAGGGTAAGAAAGCGAGGAAACATGCAACACGCACAACACACAAATTCTTGCACCTTTTACTGAACATGCACCCACTCATTTGCTCAGCTTACACTTAACACTCTTAATCAATGTGCATGCTGTATGATTTTGCCACATTTCTTGTCGTAGAACAAAGTCTCTTGTTAATGAGCGTTCCTTTTAAGTTAAGATCTTACTATCAAAATTACCTCTGAAACATAAGCAGTCAACTATTAAAGCCTGTTTCTACTGTACCTCAGAGTATATGCAACTATATATCTCGCAATTGCAATTTTGTTTCTTATAGCTGAGCTTATATCTTCCAATGCGACTTTATCTCAAAACGTGAATTTCTCAGAACATATCTCTTTCAATTGCGAATTTGTTTCTCATAACTGACTTTACAGTATGTCAGAATGTGACTTAATCATGTACATTTGTAAAATCTTGCAATTGCAACTGTTTCTTATAACTGACCTTATGTCTCTGACACTTGCGACTTTATTTCTCATAATTGACTTGACGCAATGTGTCTATATTTCACAATTATGACTTTGTTAATTGTTATTGTGACTATATCTCACAATGTATTTTTTAAGTGAGAGGCTATTTACACTAAGGACAAATTGTGTTAAATGCTATTTATACTAAGTGAAAATAGCAGTGTTTTCTTTGCACTAAGTGTAAATAGTAGTGAGATGCTATTTATACTTAGTGCAAAATAGTGGCAGATGCTATTTGCACCTCAGTGTATTGTAGTATATTGTAAAACAGTATGCAATAATAACAACATATTCAGTGTACATGATTATGTTTATTAAAATCATAAATGGATGTTGCCTTATTGGTACATTACTTGTCCCTATCCCTAAAGCCCTCCCCTAAACCTACCCTTAAATCGAACCATATTGAACCTGCTGAACAGTATCAGTAAAGGTGTCCTCAAAGGTCCAGGAAGGGAGCCATGGTTTTGAGCATGGCAATGCACCGATGAGCCAAAATATTATGACCACCTGCCTAATATGATGTAGGTTCTCTGTGTGCCGACAAAACTGGACAGACTATCCAAACCATAAACCCAAGACCTATGAAGGTGTCCTGTGGTATCTAGCACCAAGACATTAGCTGCAGATCCTTCAAGTAACGTAAAATTCCAAGGTGGAGCTGCTATGGATAGGCCTTGTTCCATATTCCAACCATCTTGTTGCCCTCACATATTGATGAATCTTCTAAGTGATGGATGTGACGTGTGGCCAAGTATGGTGTCCCATATTCGGAATTTGTGTTCTGCATTTCACCCATCCAAGTGCACGCACAGCAGTGAGTAGTGAACACACACCCAGAGCAGTGGGCAGCCGTTTTTTAATTTTTTTTTTTTTTTGCTGTGGCGTCTGGGGATTGATAGGGGGGTTAGGTGCCTAGCTCAATGGCACCTCATTTGTCGGTAATGAGAGTGGAAGAGAGCACTGAATTCACTCCTGAGACTTGAACCCACAACCTTCAGGTTACAAGTCAGACTCTCTAACCATTAGGCCACAACTGCCCCATATTGGATGCCAAACACTCTGTTGCCGGTTTGTGGTTTTTCCCTCATTGGAAGACTATTAGTAGGTTCTCACCATTGCTGGCCATAACAATTTGGCCCTTGTCAGAGTCTCTCCGGTCTTTACTCCTGCCCATTCCTCCTGCATCCAACACGTTGATTGCGAGAACTGATTGTTTGCTTACCATATAATCAACCCAGACATTGACATGTTAAATTTTGTGTAAATGAGAATGTCAGAATGTGATGGTAAGAGATTGATGATGTAAAATGCATAGTCAGCGCTGTCAGTCATGACCACAGTCTGCAAAGATGTATACTGCACAGCCTGACATACAAGACAGTTGATGTGCCTTGGCTTTTGCCCACGATTTCACTGAGGTCAAATCATATAAGCTGACAAGCAACAATTGTAAAATACAGAAAAAACTGCATGGCGTACAGCCAGCTTTACACACACACACAAACAAAAATGCTCATATCCATTCTCTTTCAACTGAAAATACACAGTTGCTCGGATCAACGAGCTCTCACATTCACAGACACATTTGGCTCACATTTCTCCAGGGCTTGCTGTAATGCTAAAAGCCTGCTGGGTCTCAGGGGTAGAGCTGTGTGAGGATGAATGAGAGGGAGTCTGGGAAAGCAAAAGAATGATGGGAAACTGCTGGGAGACATGCATTCTGTACCTGTTTGATCAGACACCTTAAGATTGTGGGGACTGATCCCAACACATCTCTTTAATTAAAGGGCATATGCTCGCTTGTGAGTGTTTGAGTGAGAGAAACAAGGAAGTAGATAAAAACAGGGAAAGAAAGGCTGCAGCCTTTGAGTCTGCTTGGGGGTTAGAAGGGGGCTACAAAGACCTGCTTTAAAATGGCGTTTGCTTTCATAACTGCACTTGTATGAAAGGGGAGTGGTTATGATGAATGAAAAAAGCAATTTTGAAAAAAGCAAGTCTGCCAGATTGGTCCTGTGTATGGATTTGAGGGCTCAGATTGTAGGATGTGCTTTTCAGGCAGCAGTTTTTAGTGATTGAATGCTACCATGACCCCCTGTTGAACCAGTCTTACATAAAAACTAAGAAAATGAAAGGGCTGTTGACAGTAGGTCAAGTATCAAACCTGCCTGGGTGGCAGGTTTGTTCTAAAAGGGGGGAAACAATGCTAAATGCAGCTAACCATATAATTGTGCAAATTTAGGATAAGCACAAATAATTGTGCTTAATAAGGAAATGCTACCAATATATGTCCAGTCAGACTCACACTGCAGATTCATCTGTCAGCAATTGGTAGCCAACATGGACAGGTTGTTTGACTTGCATGACCCAATCATGAAAAAACTATGCAGAGTGAAAGAAAATACGACCCAGACATTAAACGTGGGTTCACTTGCGATGATGGTGAAAATGGTTTGTGCTGCTGCCCGTAATGTGTTTAAGTGTTGAACTTATCATTATATATATACTTTATATATTATATATGTACTTTAAGTACTTTACTTTAACATATATGCTTTAAACACAAAACTCTGGTGATTTTAAAGGAAGGCATTAGTGTTATATGTGACTGGCCATGTTTCTGTTTCTATTTTGTCACAGTATTGTTGCTCTAGGCTCTGTGGATTACATAATTCAGAGAGCTTTGCTGAGGAGTGTTTTGTTGTGTGTGCGTGTGTGCACTTTGCATGTTGTTGTTGTTTTTTTTACAGTGTGTTACTTGTGATATAGATCAGTAATATAGATTACTGTTTCTCTATCACATGGTTTGGGGCTTTAAAGCAATGAATGTTGTATGTTTGGAATAGTTAGTCCTTATGTTCAGGCAGTCATTTGGCAATCACACACTTGACTCACTAACAGCTACATTAATACTTTATACAGAGGCTAATAATATTATTTGAGTGGAAATTAAAGATTAAATGAGTTTTAAATACATTTTATTTTATATACTTTTTAAATACATTTTAATTAAGATTTAATTACTATTCAGATTTTTTTTTATTATTATTATTCTTGTAGTGGACAGCTTAGAATAAAGATCTACAAATGTATGATAACCAAGAATGTTATTTGGTGCAAATTTCTATTTGGTTTTGTTTATTGTACAGCAATTAGACAAAAAATTGTCTAATAGATTTATCATGTCAAGAGAGGATAGCTGGTCCAGGGGCACATGGACGTGGTCAGTTTTTGGTGTGTACAGTTTGACTGAAGCTCAAAACTAAGAAATGAGTCATTCTCATTAGGCATCATAAAATATTGATGTGGTGTATATGTAAATGTTAGCTCTTATACTGCCACCTACAGGCTGTATTGGTACTAGCAGCTCTATGCACTGTGATACAGTGAATTTCATTTACATGCAATTGAATACAAACATATGGCTCTCTGGCAACACTGATATGACAATTTCTTTATTTAAAAGAAAGAAGCATTTGTTCAAATTTTATTTGTTCGGTCTTCAAAAAGATTATGCAGAATATGTTGCATAGCCAGCTAAATGTGTCAAAAATACAGTAGTATCTTAAAAGGTTTTTTGTGTGTGTGTGTGTGTTATCTGTGTGAAAGTTTAAAAATGTATTCTGAAATGGTTAATATGAGATACCAGAAAATGTCAAATGAGACTCATGCAGCCAAACATAGAGCTCAGTGACTTTCACGACTCTTATTTATCAATTTCTGAAAGCAACATGTAATTTATGGTAAAATGGAGAGTATAAACTTCAATAATATCTGCCTACTGGACTTTTTAATTGGTCAGAAAAACATTTTGGAATGTTTCCAACTGGAGGGGAAAAGAAATGTTTTTCATGTTAATACTGCTTTTATGCTTGAAGTCCCGTTAAAGTTGATCTCAACAGAACATAGGTATAAATAAGACAATACCTTCATTTTCTGTCTTGCTGTCAGGATTTAGCCATGTTCCTCTGGGATCTGTTGTTAGAATTGAAGTGGTGATCCAATTACAGTGAGATTTTATTATTATTAAATGAACATGTCAGGCCTTGAGCACTTTAACCTGCTGAAAATATGTGCAAAACATGCAGCCAGTGTCTGAATGTCTCTGACATGATGTTCTTCTGTGTGCAAATGGTCACATAGTGATGACTCATTGAGCAAATGAGAGAAAATCAGTGTTGCCAGATTGGGTGGACGATTTACAGCCCAAAAGCTCATAACCCGCCTACTCCAACAAAAAACCGCCCAAAACTTTAACTGTCAAAATAATGTGATAGAATTGTTTTGCCATGTCAATCAATGTTGATATGGACCATTTTTAACTCTTTTAAACAAAATAATATAAAAATAGATAAATTTCCCACGAAAACGGATCAAATCAGGGCAAATACATTAAAGAGAATTACCAAACATGACTAAAATGTCCAGACTATGTCAAAATGACAATCAAGAAATTAACCAGTACCCTCAGAAAAACAAATGCATAAATTTCAATGTCAACAGACATTGAAGAAGCCAATTTAAAGCAACATAATTAGCAGGTATTTCACACTAGTTCATGCACACACAGTGACAGTCAAAACGGTCATTCATTGATACGTAGGCTACTGTACAATAATCCAACAACAAAAAATTAAATTGCTAGTTCATGCACACACAGTGACAATAAAAACGGTCATTCATTGATACGTAGGCTATTGCACAATAATCTAACAACAAAAAATTAAATTGCTTACCTTCATGTTGCACTTTAAAGGGGACCTATAATGCCCCTTTTACAAGATGTAATATAAGTCTCAGGTGTCCCCAGAATGTGTCTGTGAAGTTTATCTCAAAATACCCCACAGATCATTTATTATAACTTGTCAAATTTGCCCCTATTTGGGTGTGAGCAAAAACACACCGTTTTTGTTTGTGTCCCTTTAAATGCAAATGAGCTGCTCCTCCCGGCCCCCTTTTCAGAAGAGGGCGGGGCTTTAACGGCTCGCGCTTTGGATACTCAACAACAACAATGCTGGAGAATCTCACACAGCCAAAATGATTATTGTCAGTAACGGTGTTCAGCCTTACATTGTTGAAACTAGAGTCGGACACTGATGGAGAGGCTCAGGAAGAAGTTACAACTTTTAGAATGCAACTGGACGTTTCTGAATGGTTAGTGGATAAATTTATGTAGTTACTGTGGAGTTGATTCGACTCATTGACTAGCATGTGCCCTCATGTTAATCTTGTGCAAATCCAGCGTTGAATTGACCCTTGTTTGTGAAGCAGTTCGGCGTAAAATGACGCCATGGTAACAACATTCTATTACTATAACTCTTCCTCTTCTCTAAAGCAGCCAAACATGGCCTCACCTCACCTCACTTTGTTACGTGTTCCCAGAGGCAGGGTTTATGTAAATTTTGGGGTTTGTGATGTCACCAACCTGGGAAGAAGCTCATTGTAGCTTCAACCAGCCGTTTGTTATAATCCTTAAAAAGTGATTTCTGTAAAATAAAATATCTCCCTTTGCATTGAACTTTGAGCATCGTAACTTTGCAGACATTGTTTGTGCTCACACAGCAACATTACACACCAACTAAAGTTAAAAAAGTAAAATCACAATCAAGGACCCCTTTAACTTCAGGCAGAACTACAGCATGTCTTTCGTTGGCTACATAATACATAACTTTGCACAGTCAAAACTATTCAGCAGCTTTCAAGGACATGTCTGGACAGTTTAAAAGATGTTCTGATGCAGGATAGGATCATATAGTCCCATATTCAGTTTCAGTTTTGATTAAATTATTCAATTGTGCTCTGATTTAAGAGTTACAATGAAATTAACTAAGAGCCTTCGCGTCATCTCCCTCCACAGGTGTAATTCACGTTTTGAGAGTCACTCTCCCACTCTTTACCTTGTAACTTATATTTAGGCCACTCTGAGGTTGTGATCACTTTGAATATACAGCTGTACGTTCAAAATCTGATCCTTTTTTGCGCTAAAAAAACATGTAACTCATGAATCATGAACCCTCGTGATTGGCTAAAAGTGCGGTGGGCGACGTTTGTGTGTTTAGTAACGTCATGATGACTGATTGTATGCAGTACACGCACACTTGGGTTGTATTTGTTATCCAATTAGCCTATAGATGTTTTAGATGTTAGCCAATTTAGATGTTTGAAAACTGCCAAACTGACCCCAAACCAGCCCAAATTTTGTCTACTCGCCCAAACTAATTTTTACCCACAAAATTCAAAACCGCCCAATCTGGCAACACTGGAGAAAACGGATGTGTACTGTGAGTATGTGTTTGTACCTATACATAACCATATTTTGGGGTCCTGGTATTCCCTACGTTATGAATGACATAAATGACATTTTAAAATATATATTTAAAATTGAAAACAGTTACTTTAAATTGTAATAATATTTCACAATATTACTGTTAGGTAAACTATATCATCTACTGTGCCACAGGCAGCTGCTGATACTAAAAAGCAGTTCACAGTACACATGCTGTGCCCAGTGGCTGTAGCATTCAAGCACACAGCAAGTCAACCGTTTTTCATGATCTTGTATTTATGGCATGCTTGCTAAGAGCATTTATTATTTCTTCCAAAGAGTTTGTTTCAATGCCATGAGCCAAATATGCATCAGACATCTCTCCTGAGACGCTGATGTGAAAGAAGGTTGAACGGCACTGTACACAGACACATACACAAACATACATAAAGACACAGCGTCCATGTACCCTCAGCTTCACCCCAGGCATTCTAGAGGGAGCCAGGCTCAGAAGGGGGTTGCCATGGAGACCCGTTTACTGCTCTCTGTTCCCCCAGTGCACTGTGGCCAGATGATTGCCCCCCTCATCTCAAGGGATCACAACATACACACACACACCAGCAGACTCACATGCTCACACATACACACATATGCATCACACTTTCATGTGCACACAGTCACATCAAAACACACACATACACTGTGTATTGCCACACACGTCAACAAAGCCACAATACTTGTCCTGTTTATTCAGTCTTTCTGCACAACATAAAAGGGACTGGGTGATCCATTTAGAGTTATTTATGAGTGTAGACACGCATACTAGCTCAGATTTACCTCAGAATAGTTTTTTTTTTTTTTTTAGCTTCTTGTTGGATGTTTGCTACTGTATGTTATTAATAGGCACAGTAGATTCAGGCCAGATTCAATCCTATGTCTCCCACATAGGTACCACTTCTTAATGTGTGCATTAAGGGTAGAAGTATAGTAAAGACTTCGTTAAAATAGTCAACGTGACTACAGTGGTTACATTAAAAAAGCGACAGCTACAGCATTCGACGTACGTCCAAAAAGCATCATAGTATGCGCCATGATGTTCATGTTCTACACAATGACATGACATACTACGCGTTGTACATCATGGCGTAGTGTAGAACGTCATGATATTGTGTACTATGTCGCGGAAGTTAACGCTTTTTGGATGTACATTGGAAGCTTGTTATTTAACTTTATAAAGTTTTAAATAAGGATACTTGCTTTACACAAACGATTCGCATAGATTCGCTTCAGAAGGCCTTTATTAACTCCCTGGAGTCGTATGGATTCATTTTTTTTTATGGATGGATTTTATTTTGTCTTCAGAATTTGGGCAGCCATTCACAACCATTATAAACCTTGGAGGACTAAGGATATTTTTTAAATATATCTCCTTTTGTGTTCGTCTGAAAGAAGATATATACACCTAGGATGGCTTGAGGGTGAGTAAATCATGGAATAATTTAGATTTTTGGGTGAACTATCCCTTTAATCATCCAAAACTCAGATAGTGTTAATGTAAATTATATTATTTGGTCAACATGATTTACTTTAAAGGGATAGTTCACCCAAAAATGAAAATTATTCCATGATTTACTCACCCTCAAGCCATCCTAGGTGTATATGACTATCTTCTTTCAGACAAACACAATTGGACATATATTTAAAAATATCAAGCTTTATAATGGTAGTGAACAGGGGCCTGTTTTTTTTTTAAGCCCAAAAACTGCATCCATCCATTATAAAAATAATCCATATGGCTCCAGGGGGTTAACAAAGACCTTCTGAAGCCAAGTGATGGGTTTTTGTAAGAAAAATATCCATATTTAAAACTTTATTAAGTATAATAACTAGCTTTCGCCAGACGACCGTACGCACACTGTGCAAATCGCCAAAAGAGTAACCCCTGACCCGATAAATGACGTAGGAGTATCATAAGATTAGACGCCTCTCGCGGTTCAAACAAATAGGGCTGGGCAACAAACTCAAGCTCCTCTTCTCTTGTCTCTTATATCGAAATCCTCCAACATTTCTCTTGAAGATTTCTCGTTTTAGACTTTTAATTCGTGACTGGTGTTTTTTTGTTTTTTGCTCTATCCTCTGAGCTTCCGCGTTCATCATTGTGTCACTCGTCGGGTCAGAGGTCACTCTTCCACCGCAAATCGGAAGCTAGTTATTATACTTAATAAAGTTTTAAAAATGGATATTTTTCTTACAAAAACCCATTGCTTCACTTCAGAAGGCCTTTATTAATCCCCTGGAGCTGTATGGATTATTTTTATTATGGATGAATGCATTTTTGGGGGATTTCAAAACACCCCCCCCCCCCCCCCATTCACTACTATTATAAAGCTTGGTAGAGCCAGGATATTAATGGATGTTCTATTAATCAAAGAATCCCAGAAAAACAGTGTAAAACCACTGATATAAACTCTCTGTCTCTCTCTCTGTTTAGTTGGGGTACTCAAGGAGACTTCACCACCACTCACCCACTTCCAGCAGTAAAGGTGAAACTCTTCACGGAGAGTACAGGAGTGCTGGCACTGGAGGACAAAGAGCTAGGACGGGTCAGACACACACACATACACACACTCACACATGCTGAACCCATCACAGTTCATACTCACACAGCTCTTTAAGCAGTCAGCACTGATCTGAGCTCAGTTCTGCCATCAGGAGGTGATCGGCACTAAAATGATTTTGCTAAGCTCTCCAAAATGAGGAGCCCCCCTGCGTGCCTGTAGCTGTTCTAATGGATTTGATCCAGTGCTGAGTCAATGAGGCATAGAGTCTCTCTTTTCCTCTCTCTCTCTCTCACTCATTCTCTCTAAACAATAAGACTGCACTGATATAAAAACAGAAAGATAAGGTGCTGATGTCGGCTCTTATGCAAATGATAGATGACTTCAAAGTGAAGTGAGAGATAGAGAAAATAATAGGATCCGATGAGCGATGAATCAGATCACTGGTGGGAATGGATATTACTGGAAAGCTGCAGTGTCCCACTTTTTTAATGTGAGCTTGCTGTGTAATAAATACAGTAAGACTACAAATGAAAATGCTCCTATTTATCATTATTCTAATTTATAAAAATAAGGTAACACTTTATTTTGATGGTCCACTTTAGACATTCCACTAACTTTACTATGTCAACTACCAGCCATTAGAATATTAGTAGACTGCCTGCTTAATATCTGCTAACATTTTATTCTGATATACTCCATGAGATATTCAACTGACAATATGCACCCTTTCAACTAGATGTCAACTTATTCTACTAACCTGAACCCTAACACCTAATTCTAACAGTCTACTAATACTCTAATGGGAGTTATGTGACATGTAGTCGACAAGTTACCTATAGTTAGTAGAATATCTAAAGTTGACCATCGAAATAAAGTGTAACTGAAAGAATTTTAAATGATATTATCGGCATAACATAGAGTGAAAGGTTCGGTTAGCATGAATTTCATGTCTTAGTATTTGGTATGTACCCTTTTGCTTTAATGACAGCCTAGAAATAGTGCAGTGATTGTTGTTATCTATTATATTGTGATTTCAGGTTGTGTTACATCCAACACCCAACAGTCCCAAACAGTGTGAACTCCATAAAATGACTGTTGCCAAAGGTTGTCCAGATGACCTGAAGATCAAATTGGCTGTCCGTATGGACAAACCACAGAACATGAAGCACTGTGGGTAAGTGGCATCTGCATTTTAATTTCTGATTTTGTTTGAGTGTACTGTTGAGATTTGCTGAAGGAACTTTACATTGACACATAAACTGAATAGATCTCAGGAAAACCCATTCCACTAACACTTCCTTCTGTCAAGACAGGCAACAAAGTTATTCAATCTTGCTGCATCCCAGTTCTCATAGGCCTACTTTCCATCCTAAACTGCATTCGAAATTAGAATTAATGTGTCCCAAATCATGGTAAATAAGTATTCAAAAGATACCCGGATGGTCTACTATTTCTGGTTAGAATCCAAAGTGCAGATTTATGCACACTCTATCGGCTAATATTGCCCACAACCCATTGAGCTGTGGATGAGGATTCGATTAGAACTACAAACACAAATAAAAAGTGTAAAAAACTACAAACATGGCGGATGTATAAAACTGATGGTTAAGGGGTTTAATAATCAGAAAACCTGATGGAAAAAAAATATTTATTCAATGTTATACACATTATATTTAAATATTTATTTTTTAATAAAGATACATTTGGTCATTAACTTATACTTGCATCATTATGCAAACACATAAGGAGAGTTCTCTGCATGAAAGACCTACGACTGGCAGATCAACATTCTAATTCATTACTCTCCAAAACAAGATTGAATGTGGAGGATTTTAACTGTGACAAGATGATTGACTGGCCAGTTTAAATGGTGACAGGATGTGTATAACAAAGTGGTCTGTTAAAGACACAGTTATGATGAAGTAGTATGTCTCAAAGCTTTCCTACTTTTCTGTTACACACTTGAAACCATGTACTTTTTTCACCAAAACAGTACATGCTTTTAGGGCATAGTATAAGAAGGCGAATTGAGACGCAGCATCTGTGTCTGGTCCAATGAGTGCGTGACCTCACCTCTATTCTGATCTTATGGCTCCATCTAGTGGACAAAGTAACACATTATTATTTGTATTATTATTAACTCCTTGAGATCTGTGCAGTATATCCTGTACAATACTAATGTTTATATTATTTTACAATATTAATATTTTAAGATTAGATTTTATATATATATATATATATATATATACAGCACTTGATAAATATAAGCACTATATATATAATGCATAAAAACAAACAAAAACAAACAATTGGGTAAGAAACATTTAATTCAATATATTATTTTCTTATTTATAGTCTAATGAAATTTGCTTGCATTTAAAAAGGTTCAGTGATTTAGTTATGATATATATATATATATATATATATATATATATATATATATAATATTATAAAATTATGCTTTATATTTATTTATTATTTATTTATATATAATTACATTACATGGATGTCCCATAATCTAGATATGTTATCAACATAAGCTGAAAAATTGTATGTTGTATCCAGACACAAGAATAGAACAGTTCAGATGTTCTTACCAAGACTATCTTGTTATCTTTGAGAGGAGTGATTTTGGCTCAGTGGCTGTTTTCTGATTTTCTCTCTGTGCACCAGGTAGCTTGAAGCACTTGTTGCTCCACAGACACTGTGGTCTCTGCCAAACTATACCTACAGTATGTCTCCCAGAAACCATACGCATAGCAACTGTTCTGCATTACTGTATCGGTTTATTCATACCTCTATTTATTCTTTATAAGACGTTATTAAGACATGTGGAAAAGTGATAGAAGAGAGGAAAATAGATAGAAAAACATACACAAAGAAATGAAAAATATATTCAGATCTCAACAGAAATCACAAGTTAAAACAACCATGATTCTTTGTTTTTCCAGTTTACCTACATCAGATCAGTGCAATATACAGTTTTGGCCATTAGGGGGCACTAACCCTACATCTAAAATCCATGTCTGTCTTAAAACTCACTCTACTACTAGCTGAAGGAAGCTAATATGTCATCCTCTAAAAATGTGCATTATGTAGAAGGTGTTCTTTTAGATTTTTCAATTTTAATATTTGTCTTCTCTCACATAAAGTGATTGATATATATAGCAAATCTCAACTGCCTGAATTTTTCTTTCATAAAGTGCAGCTATTTTATTACCCAGCTCTTTATATGAAGTTGAAGATATATATAAATATGTCCAACTTTATCTGCATATATACAGTATGCTTATGTAGGGCAATATATACTATATAGCATATCTCAACTGCTTGATTGCTTGCATTGTCACAAAAACTATATTATCTAACCTTCTAAATGTGACTATAAGGCATGCAGATATTAAGATAGTAAAAACACGAACAGCATGATTTTCCGTAAAGCTGCTTTGAAACTATTTAAATTGTCAAAAGCGCTAATATATATATATATATATTATATATATATATATATATATATATATATATATATATATATATTCAACCTCAGGGAAATAATTTCAAATATTTAGGCTGTATAGCTCATCCTTGATTATTTAACACACATTTTTAGTGTCATTTTAGTGAATTTATTTTATTTTGAAAGAGGCTATATGTCTCATCCTCAAATATGAGATATATAGATATATTAGACATATCTTTTGTGTGTTTATGAATGTGATTGTGAATGTCTTCTCAATGGATCTTTTATTTTTGTTTGAGTTTTTTGTGAACATATGTTTGTATTTTTAAACTTTTAAAAAAATATATTTTTTTATATATATTTATAATGTAAAAACATCCCTTTTGTAATTTACTAAATTTAAATTATTCTGTGAAGGAAAATCAGAGAGAAAGGCAACAGTAGCCCATTATCACCCAAATTAAGAACAACACATCCAGCATGCTATATCTTGACACTATGATGCAACACCTGCTCTGTGTCTCTTCACAGATACCTTTGGGCTATTGGGAAAAACCTGTGGAAAAGATGGAAAAAGAGATTCTTTGTCTTGGTGCAGGTATGTGCTTTTTCACCTATTTTGTCACTTCTAATGGAGACTCTTTCCTTCCCTTCTGATTCAGATTTTTTTTATCAAGTGCTGTGCATTTCCATTTCCATTGTATGTGTCAGTGAAGTAGACTAGATTCTGTACTGCGTCAGGTACTTCGATGGAGCCTTTTTTATTTCTGTCCCCCATTGTTTGCGGTTCAGTCAGCTCCTCTGTGGTGGGTTGTAACATGTCTGAGAGCTAAAAGTTGACAGGCGGCTTGACAGAGTAAAGGACCAGCACTCGCAGCTAAAAGAGCCCACATCACACACCCACCAGTCGCTCGCAGCTACGGCTACAGCAAGTGACAAACAACAGTCAATACACTGACATTATTTATTTACCTTAGTGTTTCGTGCATGTGTGTCTGTGTGCTTGTGTGCATGCAAGCGAAAAACATAACACGATGCCCTGTTTGTGTTTTCGAATGTCAGGGTGGGTAAGAAAATATGCCAGAATGCGCTTTTTGTGTCTGTGTTTTGTTTCCTTTTTTTTTTTTTGTTTGTTTTCACACTTTTTTATTTGTTTGTTTCCTTTCTGCTTTTTGTTTGGGTTTTTTCTGTTGTTCTCGTGTTAAATCCTGTGCAAGTATTCACACAAACGTCAACACATCCATCTGTCTAGTAAATGTGAATGTCAACATAAACACACATGTAACTCCAGAATATGTGCCATCTTGCATGTTTTATTTAGATTTTAGAGATAAATAAAATGTTTATGCCAAATACACAATACAAATTCTGTATATTTTTGAAATTCTTCCACTTATTTTTTTTCATATATATATATATATATATATATATATAAAAAAAAACTGAACAAAATGGCTTCGTTAAAAATCAGTATTTAGTGTGACCTCCTGGACTTCTTGCAATTTCTCAAAGAAGAATAGAAGATTTTGAAAGTTTTCTTGGCCTTACAGTCCTTTTTCTATTCCATTTAGGTTTAAGAGAGTCAAGTTCCTGCTATTGCTCAAGTGTAAGGGGAGGTAACCAAAAACTTGCCAATTTAGCCTATAGAAGTTATTTTTCCCCTGATTTTTTCTGCTTTTTAATTCTGCCTACCAATTTCCTGTGTTTTCTGGTTATATTCTTATAAAGAGACTGAGAAATAATTATATATGGTCATTATACCATTGCTAAAACAACATCTAATGGTGGCCTAAGACTTTTGCACAGTACTATATGTATATTAACCAAAAAAAAAATAAAAATGTTATGCCTCAAGTCCTATCTATGTTAAGTGACCAGCGTTTGATTGACAGATTCTATCTAAATGGCCCTGCATTTAATGTGGGGTTTGTGTTACAGGGTGGGTGTGAGTTCACTGTTGCATTATTCATAAATAATTACCACACCATGTAGACCATTTAGAGCTTCTGTTTGACACAGGCTGGCTTTGAAACAAGGTGTCACAAAAAGGTGGTGACAGAGTTCCCTGTGGCTCCGCCGTGCCATTTTATTTCCTCAGTGTTGCTTAACTCCATATAAATACGGAAATGCTTTATCAACCACCTCCTTTCCTTCACAGAGCATTGATAGCCACATAAATCTTTTATATCCACCAAATCGTCTTTCTTTGTGCCTTTCTAAGTGCTCGTGTTGCCCTCTCAGTAAGTTGACAGCATAAGGCCAGCATTATGATTCAAACTGAAGTCTAATTATTTTACGGTTGGTAGGCGATGTGACAAAACAGCGGGCAGACGCTCTGTGCTCTCTTCCTCTTTCCCCTCATCTCGTCTTTGATTCTCTGGCTCAGGCATGCAGCTTTATGCATCTGAATATGGTAATGTGTTCGAGTGACCCGGAGGGGCTCGGGTTGTGTGTGTGGCAGGGGAATCCGGCTTTATATTTCCACTGTTGCATCTAGCGATCGATTCGCACTAGCGTTTTTCTCCTGCTCTCTACATCCACAATGCAGTTTGCAGAGCATCGACAATAACAAGGTTATTTAAAAGAGCAAAAGCATGCAGGGGTAATCAGAAAGCAAAGTCATTTAAAATCCTTTAACTGTCGGTTTGACAGCGGGTCAATGTTCCCACCAGCGACCGCTCCGGCTTCTGACAGGCCCGAACTTCAGTGGATTGATGGGAGATTGTGTGTGTGTATATGTGTGAGCGGGCGTGTGCCCCAGTGGCGTCCCGAAGGCACCTGGGTGCCACCAAGCCGGATTAGGGCCCCGAAGCCAGCCCAAGTGCCCGTCACACACATGACATTGAATTTATCATGTCACTCGGAGTCGGAGTGAGAGAGGGCTGCCACTTTCAGCAGAGGTGATGGAGGCGCTGGATTGGTGTAATGCTGTGGATGGGGCCGGAGAACGTCTTGACAGCAGCGCGTCTGTGTGTGTAGAACGTGCGAGAGCGTGTGTATGACTGGCACCTAACTGCACGACTCACATCCAGAGTGACAGCGTGTCATCCCACACTCTTCTATCAGTCCTGTTTGATTGGCAGGACAAAACCTAAGTCCAACTCCACCCCGTCAGTGACCAAGACAGCCTCCCTCTGAGATGCCACCCTCCGTTTGAACCCTATCACTAGCCTGCAGTAGATGTTTCCGTCACACTTTATAGCTACTATGTAAAAAAAAAAATCTTAAGTATAATGTACTTATTGTGTTCACTTATTGCTGCTATTGATGTGGAATTTGAGTAAGGTTAGGGACAGGTTTAGAGGTATGGTTTGATTTAAGGGTGGGTTAAGGTGTCCCACTTTATATTAAGTGTCTTTAACTATTATGTATTAAGTTATTATTAAGTTATTCATTTGATACAATGCATTTATTGTGCACATACATGTTTTACATTGTACTTATATTTTTTAAAAAAAATGCATGTGTTTACAGATGTAATCTGTAATTACATCTATAATTACTTTGTTTACCCTTCACTTACACCTTAACCCACCCTTAAACCTAACCATACCACAAAACACTAACCTTACCCGTAAAGTGTTTTTCAATACGACATAAACACAATAAATACATTGTACCTAAGCTTAATATAAAGTGTGACTGGTGTAAGTGAAGTGTAATTATTAGGGGTGCCACGAGATCTCGCGATATTAAAATGTGACGAGATTTCTTGACGAGGTGAAAAGCTGTCTCAACGGAGCGTGAGGGTGAAATAAGCATACCGCTACTGCCTCCACTGTTGTTTTGCCTTATTTATAGAAATAAAAAACATTTAATTCAGTTGGATAACTGTCACTTCAATTGTAAACTATTGTAAACTTCTGCTCTGCTCATCCAGCACGAGCTGCAGAGTTGCACAGAGTGCAGCAGGAATCACAGTTCACTGATCACGAGATGACTGACAAGACCATGGCAGAGGATTCGTTGCGCAACAGAGCCTAAGTGTCTGATAAATAAATAAATCTTGTAGAATGCGTGCTCAGCACCGCCGCTCCCTATACACAGAGTATGTGCGATTGCAAATTCGAAAGATAAAGTAAAACGCGAGCTCCCTGATGCGCGCAAATTAGGCTACATACAATAGCCTGTCTCCTAATATCAAACCTATCTTAGGCTGGGCTGTGTTGTTGTAACCACCTCTTAGCTCTGGTCTCTGTTTGCACGTTGAGAGAGTACTTTGATTATGGTTGCACTTATTGTTTGTACTTATAATAAGACTGAGAAAAAACTTTTCTTAAAAATACTGTGCAAAAATTTAGTCTCATCTTGATCTCGTGAACCCAATCTTGTGTCTCGTCTCGTAAGCTAAGTGTCTCATTGCACCCCGAGTAATTATAAATGTAATTACAGAAATTAATGGTTATAGTTCATTTAAATGTATATAGTAGTAATAAACAATATAAAGTTGTACCAATGATTCTGTTTCAGTTCATAATATTGTCATTTATAATCCATAATAATTGAAATGATAGTAGCACTTTATTTTACAGTCCTGTTTCGCATGAACATACTATGTACTTGTTGTAGTAAAGACACTAAGTGGGTATTAACTAAGTACTAACCCTGAACCTACTGCTAAACCTTAACTTAACCCATGTAGTTACCTTAACTTAACCCATGTAGTTACATTACTTAGTACTTTTGTGGTAAGTACATTGAAAGTGCACATACTGTAAAATAAAGTGCAATCGAAATGATTTATGTTTAATATGCCAAAATTCTTCCCAGGTGAGCCAGTACACCTTTGCCATGTGTAGCTACAGGGAGAAGAAAGCAGAACCTGTTGAACTTCTCCAACTGGACGGATACACTGTGGATTACACCGACCCTCAGCCAGGTCACCGCAGACAATCAGATTGCCACAATCACAGTGAAAAGAAAATCTGGAATATAGACCTTATTCACAGAAGCGGCATCTTTGATTTTTAACAGGAATGAAAGCGAGGCTTTGAGGCATACATATATATATCTTCAGTGGGTTGTACTGTTATTTAATGTGTTTTTGGATTGTTCTGCTGACAAAACACTGCAAAAATATCTGTCCAAGAAATGTCAGTAGACAAAAAACTCGTCTTTACACCTTTCCTACTGCTGCTCTGAATAAGGTCTGTAGTCCTTACCTGTTCTATCTACCGTATTTTTAAAGTAAGAGCAGGAGCGGCCATTTGTAACTTGAATGTGGAAAGTTTATGGTTATTTTAGCTGTACAAAAACAGTCCGTTATGCTGCTTGATATTGTAAACTGGTATTTATCATATTATTTTCATTTCTTATAATCAAAAACACACTTGTTTGTAACGCAACTAGTTTTACTGTTTACTGCAATTTGTTAGTCTTCTAGTTATTTCCCTATAGCAGCTAATGAATCAGAAGTCTTTTACATTCACTGAAAATACTAAAGCTTATTTCTGCATTGCAAAATAAGGTGGATAGAAGTACCTGTTAGACCAGCAGGTGGCATGTGTTTCTAAGATCTATACACATTTATTCCCAAGGAAAAGATGACTCATTTTATTAGTGTTAAACAAACACAGGTAATTAACTAGTTAAGATCAATTATCTTTCATTGAAACCTTCTGTATCGTTGCATAAAACATTACACAACGATAAAACATTATGTTTAGGCATAATAAAGCACTGTGTCCTAAATACTGTCACACAAAATGACATAAATTATAACAATTATATCAATATCGAACAAAATCTGTTAATTTAAACCAATTACACTGTAAATCATGTTTTGTGAGGTACCAAAAAATGTGATTCAGGTGGCCATATCTATAGCAAATGATAAATCAAGTAAAATATTGTTTAATGTGATTAATATTAGGTTACACCAACAAAAAGAAAAATTACAATTTACAATAAGATTTTAATAAGATTTTTCAATACGATTTTAAACATTAACATTAATACAGCATTTATTAAACTTGTTTAATAATAAGAATAATAAGTAATATTATTATAATCTTGATGAATATTTATTCATCTTGATTACAGCATTTAATAATAAAATGTGTTATTATTATTGATGATAACTTATAATTAATATAATACAGTTATCTTAATATTTATTCATCTCGATGAATAAATATATAATCTTGATTAATGTGTGTTTATAAATATGCTATTATTTACGGTTAGTTCATCTTAGTGCATCATGCATTAACAGTAATGCCACACATTTATGTGCGTTGTATGTGTTGCTCCCAAGTTGGAAACCCAGGTTCAAATTTGGCCTGTTCTCTGTAAACAGTAAACAGTAAATGTATTATTATATTTAGAATATAACTTTAGCCAAAGGGAATAAATGCTGTAAAATTATTGTTAGCTCAACTTCTGCAACAGTACTGCATAACTTGAAATGTCCACTGCAGTCACTGTTTATACAGTGATTCATTTCATTCCATTTAAAGTGTAAACTGATGAACACTATGTTGAATCCAGGTCTGGACGGTGGTCGGACGTTCTTCAATGCTGTGAAGGAGGGAGACACTGTGATCTTTGCCAGCGATGATGAGCAAGATCGAATCCTGTGGGTTCAGGCGATGTATCGTGCCACTGGCCAGTCCCACAAACCCATCCCCCCGACCCAGGTGCAGAAACTCAACGCCAAAGGAGGGACAGCACCACAGCTTGATGCTCCCATCTCTCAGTTCTGTAAGTATGAATATGCAGACTCTATGGATCCACACATGCTGACTGCAGTCACAAACACACAGGGCCAGAGCTGCATGTATAATGACACTCTTTATAGCAGTCACACTGTTGCATGAAATCTTTCTATAGTATCGGTTAAATAAGTTCCCGTTCTAAACAGTGCATGTCTACTGATGTTTTTACACCCTGTTTCACTCTACTGCTCATTAATGTCCTTCGAGTGCAAACTCAACAGTGTACACCTCCTGAGCAGAGTAACTTCTTACTGTATTGGTGTTGTAAAAAGGGTTTTGTATTGCATCCCACATACATTTTGTCATTACATATTCTTTGCTTTGGTTCATTTTAATCAACCATCTTTATTTTTTATTGCTCTTTTTATTTATTTATTTTATTTACTATTTCTTTTTCACTTTTTTTTCCACTGCAGTTTGCTTTCCTTTTTGCATTTTTTCTTTTAGTTTTCCTTTGTATATTTGCCCTCTTTCGCTTGTACATTTGATCTTTCTTTCTTTCTTTCTTTCTTTCGTTCTTTCTTTCGTTCTTTCTTTTGCATATTTTCCCTCTTTTGCTATTACATTTGATCTTTCTTTCTTTCTTTTCTTTGCATATTTGCATATATTTTATTGCTTTTTTATTTATTTATTTTATTTACTCTTTCTTTTTCACTTTTCTTTCACTGCAGTTTGCTTTCCTTTTTGCATTTTTTGTTTTCAATACTGTTTTTCTTTTGCATATTTTCCCTCTTTTGCTATTACATTTGATCTTTCTTTCTTTCTTTCTTTCTTTTGCTCTTTTGCACTTTCTTTCTTTGAATATTTTCCCCTCTTTGCTATTACATTTGATCTTTCTTTCTTTCTTTCTTTCTTTCTTTCCTTTCTTTGCATATTTGCCCTCTTTCGCTTGTATATTTGGTCTTTCTTTCCTTCTTGCTTCCTTCATTCATCTTTCCTTTCTTTGTCCTTCCTTCCTTCCTTCCTTCTATTTTTGTATTTATTTCAAAAATATCTCATGCTTTTTCTCCCCTTTTCAGATAATTATTTTTGTGTGTGTGTGTATGAATAAGTGTCAGAACCTCCTTCTCTCATGCTTTGCTTACTGTACCCTGTGTATAGGGAATATTCTCCCTCTTTCTCTCTCTCCCTCTCTCTCTCTCTCTGCTGTCTTTCTGCTTCATGCGAGTCTATATGTCACTCTGGTTTGTTCCCTCTTACCTTGCTCTCTTGTAGCCGGACTGAAGGGTAAGTGCTTTACTGTAGCAGGCACAGATCAGATAAGCCGCTCCGGATTATCTGACAAAAGCAATGTGCTATTCGCTATTCCTCTTCAAAAACTCACATTAGCCCTCCTCATCCTGTTTTCTTCTACCAAATCTCCCTCTATTTTTCTTCCTTAGGTCTGAAATACAAACACACTTTTATTTAAAAGACTAGACTGCATGTGAAATTTTATTTCTGGATGTTTTGCTCTGATTAGCAGTTGCATATTTGCCTTCTCTCAACATGGCTTCATTGAGTCAACGGCTTCTCAAATCAAAGCAGAGTTTCACAAATTAAAAATCATGTGCAAGATCAAATCCATCTGTTCCTTTTAAGTTTATTGTTGGATGAAATCCACAGCAGTTGCCTTTATTTAACAATAAAGATTTCAGACCAAATGGAGAATTTGGTAAATGATATAATTATAGTGATTTCCTCTATTGTAGTTGTTGATTTATTGTGCTAAATGAATTCTGTGAAACCACTGGCGCGCTCTGCATCCTTCAGCAGCTGGTAATTACCATGTTAAGAGTGACATGCTATGAATAAAACAGTGCATCTTCACCCTGATTATTTCTGGAAGCTATCAGTGGAATGTTACCAAATAACTACTTGCTAGTTCACACCAGTTTCTCTCATCTGGAGAAACTCGTGCCACCAGTGTTTTCGTTTTTTTCTCTTAACCTTACGACAGCGTCAAATTAAATTGTTGTGGTTGCAGTTTTAAATGTGGGGATTAGGATGCAATCGGAAACATTGGCTGTTTGTTCTCAACCGTTTTCTAAAAGATTTTGTGTTGTCCTTGAAGCAGTGGACTCGCGCAATTTATTCATTCTGGGATTTTGAAAATTTACTTTTATTGAAATGAGATTTGGCAAATATGTAGCTGGGATATAGAAATGATCAGCAGATGATTTTATAGAGTTTCGTTATTGAATGATAGTTAAACTGATGCAACTTTTGTCCCAACTGCTACATCTAGACAAGCCCTTTTACCACACACATATACTGACACATTTAACAAATAGTGGCCCTTTTCATGTCTCAGTAGTGTTTCTGTTTTGTTTGCCTATAGAACTACTAACAGTTTCAGACTAACAGTTTCTTTCCTCACCTGGAAAAATGCAAAAACTCATTCTCTTGTCTGCTGTTTGTTAAAGCCATATACCTGCAAAAGCAGATGTAGGGGGAGACTGAAGTGAGAAACCTAAAATCAGTGATACTTTGAGATTACAGAGGTCTATTAATAATGATGATGATGATGATGATGATAAATGAATGCACCGGTTTTATTTTATTTTATTTTGTTTTGTTTTATGATTTAGTATTGTTTGTTTCATCCTTTTGACCAAGTTTCAATTATTATTATTATTATTATAACCATGGCTTACACCGAGTGTAGAAAGCGTAATTTAACAACAACAATAACAATAATAATAATAATAATAATAATAATAATACATCCACTAGTAGTGTATTATTATTATTATTTGGTATTTTTTGTGTCACCAATTTTGACCAAGTTTTCATTAATTATTATTATTATTATTATTTTAACATTGTCTTACACGCAGCGTAGAAAGCCTCAAGGTGTATCATTTAACAACAACAACAACAATAATACAGGTTGGAACCTGACCTGCAACATGTTCCGATCTCATCCCCCTCTCACTCCCCAATAATTTAATAGAAATAATAATAAAAAAATAATAATAAAAAGGTATTGTTAATAATAATTTGTTTCATTTTTCAACTCATTCACTGCATCATTATTCTAAAACAAAGAAAACAGTGATTGATGATGGATGTCAGCCAGAGTCCAGGCTTTTTTAATCCAGTGTGATAAGGACTGAAATAGCGTCTGGCTCTGAGAGAGGCTCACGTGTGGACTTGTCTGCAGGCCTGATGAGGGTGGCCATATTGTTGGAAATCAAGTTTAGGAGCAGATTAAATTAGAAACCACTTAATAAAGTATGTCTCTGCTGTCACCCCTTTCTCCATCCCTTCTTTTCTTTTTCTCCCTCTGTCCATTCCTCACTCACAGAGAAGTGCCCGTCCTGTCATTTGGCCCCTTCAGCTCTTGTCAGCCCAGGGCAGAATCTCTGACTCCCAATCCGTCCATTGTGTGTGCTTGTACAGGCACACTCACAGAACCAACAACAACAAAAAAAGCGAGCGCTAAATAGCCCCAAATGCTCTGCTCTTCGGACTCTCCAAGAGTGAGGATCTATAAATGAAAAGAATCCATCAATCAGTGTCATTTCTCGTGTGCCCCGCTCGGACAGAGCCGACTAATGTCATTGTGTGTTACTGTCCAGAGACCTTCCCCTCAATTCCAGTGTCAAAGAGATATGACAAGCTCATATTAAGACATAGGAGAAGGACACAATGTCACCTTTTTGACCTGTGGCTGATTTCAGAGGATCATTTGGCTTCAACTTATGTGTTTGGATATCTTATAATGCCATGGACAGACAAAAACGCAACACAGATGGTAGGGCTGGATTTACCTCATATTGTGACAGAGGCTAAAGAAATTTTTGGGCCCCCCAAAACTCTGCCGTGGTCAGTCAGAAACCTCATATGACCACAACTGCCACTTTCCAGGAAACGGGAAAAAACACTGTATATTTGTAAATAATTAAACACTGTCAAAGTTGATACTGTGGCATTATATATGATCATTATATTATTAACATTTTACCAAAATCAAGCTCAAATGAAGTTACAAAATTAAAATTGTTATCATTTAAACACCTTCATGTTGTTCCAAACCTGTATGCGTTTCTTTTTTTCAGCAGACCACAAAATAATATATTTTGAAGAATGTTGATAATCTTTTTTTATACAGCCAAACCAAAAATTATTCAGACATTTTTGATATTTTTCATATATTATATTATATTATATTATATATATTTTTACTAGTGGGTGCAGGACACTATAGTTCATTAATGTAGTGAGCATAGCAAAATAAAGTAAACTGTGACATATTATACCCAAAAAATTATTCAAACAGTGGACTACCAGTAAAACTGAAAAAAAATTGGAACCAAAAATTCAGACACTTTGACCTGACCATGTTTTGCTTAAGTGTTATCTGACATAATTAAAATATTTTTTTTCTGACACAGTTTAACTTTTCTTGTCATATTTTATTACCACTTTTTTAAACTATAGTGAATAAACTGTATTAATGAATGAAATGTTCAAGGTGTCTGAATAAATTTTGGTTTGACTGTATATACAATGGAGATCACTGAGAACCAAAACTGCTCATTACCAAAATTCTTCAAAATATATTCTTTCATGTTCCACATAAAAAAGAAATTTTATACAGGTATGGAATGACATGAGGTTGAGCAAATGATGACAGAATTTTAATCGATAACACTTTATTTTACAGTGCCCTTGTTACATGTAGTTACTATAGTAATAACTATAAATTATACACAGTTACATGCAACTAACCCTAAACCAAACTCTAATCTTAACCCTTACCCTACAGTAAGTATATGTAGTTTATTAATATTACTCAGTACTTAAATATATAATTACACTAACAATGACATCTTAAAGTGTAACCTTTTAATTTTTTAGTGGACTATCCATTTAGTGTTATTAATGAAAGATATTCTAAGGCCTCCCAAAATTATTCTATGTATAAACAATAATTTAAGGCAAACAATTATGCATATATATAGTGCAAGGAAAAATACAACTTATCTTCTATTATACAGCTAAGCAATTTAAGTCTTGTTCCTGATTTAACATGTAAACCAGCGACGCTCTGGAGGAGGTGTCTGTTGAATGGCTCAATCATACAGTGTAGCTCTAAAGCCTCTGGCAGAATCGGAGTATTAGAATAAGAATAGCCCCTGACCAGTGGCAGGATTAAGAAACGGCCCTACTTATTTGTGCAGGCCCAGATGTAATACCTAAGCTTACTGACTGCAGAGGAAAGCGAAAATGTGTTGTTGAATTTATTTAGTCTCTTTAATGGACAATAGATGGTGAGGGTAGGGGGGCTCCACGGCCAGCTCTCTCCCAGTCCAGGGTTTATAGGCACTGGGTTTCTTTAATTAGGGCTGCCCTGAGGGGGGGCAGAGGCCTGCGGACAGAGCAATGAATGGGGAGGGAGGGGAAAAGCGTGAACCTAGAGTTGTTGTTTGCTTAGGAGGGCCAGACAGGAACACTGGCTCAGACAGGTCCTGCAGGATTACCAAGCCAAATAAGAAAAAAATACATGGGGGAAATACAAACCAATAATATCACGATGCTGGTATACGATTTTATTGTTTATAAGAAGTGAGATTTGGCAAATGAATTGATAAAAAGGTTAATTAAGGCAACCCAATAACTTGCTCTTATAATGCATTCCATATGCATTCTTGTAGAATGAAAGGATAGATATCTTTCACATGTGGCAAGATATGGAGTTTACAAATATATTACATATGATCAGTGCTTGAAATCAACAAGCAGCAATTCTGCCCTACCAGTAATTTTAGACTTGCAAGTCAAAAGTTTGGGTCGATATTACCTGATTGTCATGTTGATCCACCAATCTCTCCTTCTTTGTTTTTACTTGATGTTTAGGGCCAACATTAGATCAGTGTCCATCAAAATGCAGGGGGGAAAAATTGATATTTTCTAAGCCAAAACCTATTTAAATTGCTTTAAAAGCAGATCTTAATCACTCATTAGTCCATTAACTGGTAAACAGATCATTGTTCACTCCCTATATAGGCCTGTCAAAAATAAAAATAAGTGTCATGTTGCTGTTTTTGTTATAGAGTTAAAATGATTATTTTTTCTTTGTGTTGAAATGTGGATCTAAATCTAACTTTTTGTTTTAAAATATATAAATAATTGAAGTAAAAAAAAAATTACTTAAAGCTGCAGTCCATAACTTTTTTTTGGTTAAAAATGATCCAAAATCAATTTTTGAGTAAGTACATAACCAGCCATTGTTCAAAATCTCCTTACCTTAGCCCGATTTACAACGATAAACTTGTAATAATGTTTTCTAAATAGAGTGGTACTGGTAGGTTTCGAGCATGCAGCCGTTAGTCTTTGCATCATTATGGTCATGTCTGTTTACATAAAGAAGGATTCCCAGCTAGTAGGCTATATGGCATGTGAGGATGCTGCAGGTGGCGGATCATGTATAGCCTTTTCTCACAGCAGCTGCAATAATTTAACTTATCATTTTGATGGGGGATTGTAATCCAGAAAGGTCCAAATGACAATCATGAGTGACGACATTCAAAAGCAAAAGTCTTTGGACTGCGGAGTGGCTACAGAAATTGAAATCTACCGGTAACGCTAATGCACACTAAATACACATAGTTATGCATTGCTAATATTGAATTTGAGAACAAAGTATAACAATAATTATAATTTGCACGGTTTGACATGATCCGAGCTAAGCGATCGTTACATTTAATCACCATTGGCAGCGCAATTTATTGTAATGCTTTTTTTCTCAGTTGGTCAGATCAAAAGTGGCAGACATGATACTTACTTGTTCAGATGACATTTTCCAGGGAAAATTCTTATTTTGTTCTTACTTCCAAGACGTAGAATCTGTGATTCTGAAGGACAGTATCCACACTGATGTGGTGACTGACAGCAAACATTAGATTCATCCACAATGAGGAGTCGTGCCGATGCCCAACCCATGTAAAGATGATAATTCCGCAAATAACTTCAATTGCAACAGAGATGGCGACAAAGAGGCAAAACTTACAGACTGCAGCTTTAAAGTAGCTCTTTATTACAATCGCTCATAGATCAGTGTCAAGTAAATATATAGACTTATGGCTGTCAAAAGATGAAAATAATTGTGATATGTTGCTGTTGTCGTTGTTGTTTTAGAGTTACTTTTTAAGTTGACATCTGGCTCAGGTTAGAGATCTTTCTCTAAGGAGTGTGTGCTCCTGTGACATTGAGATGTGTATGTTTTGTAAAGCCTATTTCTTATCTCCATATGTTAACATGCACACATACACACAGATGCAGACCGAGCACAGAAACATGGAATGGACGAGTTCATCTCCGCTAACCCCTGCAATTTTGACCACTCTTCGCTGTTTGAGATGGTTCAGCGTTTGACACTGGACCACAGACTCAACGATTCATACTCCTGCCTGGTAACTGAGCTTTCAATTCAATTCAGTTCTGTTAGGGCTACAGCTGTCCTATTTATAGTATCATGTATTATCCTATTTACACTACTAAAACCCCCCTTTTGTGTCTGATTGTGTGCCTCAGGGTTGGTTCAGTCCAGGCCAGGTGTTTGTATTAGATGAGTACTGCGCCAGGTACGGAGTGCGGGGGTGTCACAGGCACCTGTGTTACCTGAATGACCTGCTGGAGAGGGCAGAGAAAGGCTCCATGATCGACCCCACACTACTCCACTACAGCTTTGCCTTTTGCGCCTCTCACGTGCACGGCAACAGGTAGCAGCAATCTCACACTTTTTATATATTTCTCACTCCGTCTCTTTCTTAACACCCACTTCATTTCATTCTCATTTGTAACCACATTAATTCTCAAACCATTTATCTCTCATGTTCTCTCTCTGTCATTCATCCTCTCACCTAAAGTTCTGTCTATTCTGTTCCTCCTAAAATCACTCCATCCCTCTTCACCATCCTGCCCTTTTATCTGTCTGTACATCCACTGTCCACACATGGGCAGAAACAGAGGTAAAGTAAGACCAAGAGCACAAACTCCTTTTTGGCTGCCAAAGTGTTTTATAGAAACCCCATCCTTTCTCGTCAAAGCTTTGTGGTTGGTCACAGGTAATAATGCCTTCTCTCCCAGAATCCCACAGTCGTTTCAATGCTTTTACAAGAAGCTCAAGTTGCTTCATTACCTGGTTCACAGGAGTCCTCAAAGTCTGTAACTACCCTTCTAACAAGTTTTCATTGTGTGGTTATTTTGTTTTTCAGCTTTATTTCAAGTATTTTTGTCTGAGATACAAATATATTTACAATATATACAACAAATATATAGAAATGTATAATTTTATATGTAAAAATTTGTATTGAACATAATTATTAAATATTTATGTGATTTATTAAATAAAAAAATCAATAATTATACAAAAATTTATTTATTTATTTACTTAACAAGTTTAGTTACCATTTTGTACTTTTTTGCATTTATAGTTTTTTTTTTTTTTTTTTTTTTTTTTTTCTGTTTGTTTGATTGTTTTACAATCGCTAGGACCCATTTCTCAATACTTTCACTTTTTCAAAACTCTTCACACAGTTCTCCTAACCAACTTTCAGCTAGGCACAGCAGTAAATTTCACATTCAAAATGCACGAAAACTTCCAAAATCTCAAATCAACTCATTCTTCCATAAAACTAGCAAAGTTTCACCCAACAAACATGCTTTGTCACTCACTTATTATGTAAGTTTTGAATTTAAGTTTAAAAAGAGTATGTAAACGTGCAAATTGGCCTGTAGATAGAGCTTTGGTGGTGTTTGTGTCTGAGTGAGAAAAGAATTTGTCATTTGAAAGATTGAATGCATTTTGTGTCAAAGCAGTGATAAATAATCCACAGTTTAGCCCACATAGACTGTGATCACTATGTTTTGAAAAAGGGACCTAAGTACTGAGAAATGGGTCCTAGCAATTGTAAAAAACAGTATTTGGACATTGTATTTAGACATTTTAAATGGTAAGTCTTTTTTGACCTGTAAGAGAGAAAAAATGTCTGATTTCTTTAGCATGTGGCTTATTTCTAAACAGTAAACTGCTGACCCCATTCACCTCTTTCTCACCCTATGCTTTCATTGTATTCTTGTCTAGTATTCAAATTTGTTATTTCTGAAGGTTTTTGTCTTTTCTGTTTTAGTCAATTTTTGTTTGAATCTGTATTTGTAATGGTTATTTTTATTATTATTTGCATGATTCATGTTATTTCTCTTCTTCTTTTATTTCTCATGTACCCTCACACCATTTTCTGATAACCTTTGTGAATGTGCACCTTTGTCAACGTCTGCGTGTGTGTGTGTGGGATATGAAGCCAAAGAGTGAATGAGCTACTAAAATGGCCCGTGTCAGAGACCGAGCTGCTTAGTTCTCTGTTTCCCTCCCCCCCTGAGCCCTTGACCCCCTCTAAGAAAGAGAACAAAATCATGGAGGTCTGGAGAAAAAAGTCGCAGGTGCTCACAGGCCCCAGAAGGTGAGAATGTAAATGCAACCCACTCTTTTGGGTGTGGATTAGCGTTAAGCCCCTCCCTCAACATATGAAACTGGGGGATGGAAGTGAGGGAAGGCGGTTATTTCTTCTTTCTTCTGTGTGTGAGATTACTTGTTCTATTGTGTGTAATTTTATTCTTATTCGTTATTTGTGAATGTCCAAAGTAGCAGCTTTATATGCACTCTAAAAGTCTGAGACCACTAGTGAAATAGTTTTTTGCATTTTTCAGTTCTTTTTGCAATTTAATACAATTTATTTTTTAATTACAATATATACAGTTGCAAGAAAAAGTAAGTGAACCACTTGCAGAATCTGTGAAAATGTGAATAATTTTAATAAAATAAGAGAGATCATACAAAATGCATGTTATTTTTTATTTAGTACTGTCCCAAGTAAGATATTTTAGAAGATGTTTACATTTAGTCCACAAGACAAAAATATAGCTGAATTTATTAAAATAACCCCATTCATAAGTATGTGAACCATTGGTTCTTAATACTGTGTGTCATTACCTGGATGATTTTGAGATTGTTGTTCATGAGTCCCTTGTTTGTTCTGAGCAGTTAAACTGAGCTCTGTTCTTCAGAAAAAATCTCCAGGTCCTGCAGATTCTTCAGTTTTCAAGCATTTTTTGCACATTTGAACCATTTCCAGCAGTGACTGTATGATTTTGAGATCCGTCTTTTCACACCGAGGACAATTGAGGGACTCAAATACAACTATTAAAAAAGATTCAAACATTAACTGATGCTCCAGAAGGAAACACGATGCATTAAGAGCTGGGGGGGTGAAAACTTTTGAACAGGATGATGATGTTCCTATTTTTCTTATTTTGTTTAAATATCATTGTTTTTCATTTAGTACTGCCCTTCGGAAGCAACAGAAGATACTTACATGTTTCCCAGAAGAACAATTAAGAAGAATTTACCTTGATATTCGAATTCAAAAGTTTTAACCCCCGGCTCTTAATGCATTGTGTTTCCATCTGGAGCTTCAGTGAATGTTTGAACCTTTTTTAATAGTTGTATTTGAGTACCTCAATTGTCCTTATTGTGAAAAAACGGATCTCAAAATCATACTGTCACTGCTGGAAAGGGCTCAAATATGCTTGAAAGCTAAAGAATCTGCAGGACCTGGAGGATTTTTCTGAAGAACAGAGCTCAGTTTAACTGCTCAGAACAAACAAGGGACTCATGAACAATCATCACAAAACAAAAAAAACAGTCGTAGATCATCCAGGTAATGACACACAGTATTAAGAATCAATGGTTCACATACTTATGAATGGGGCCATTTTAATAAATTCAACTATTTTTTTTTGTCTTGTGGACTAAATGTAAACATCTTTTATGCAAAATATCTTACTCGGGACAGTACTAAATAAAAAATAACATGCATTTTGTATGATCTCTCTTATTTTATTAAAATTATTCACATTTTCACAGATTCTGCAAGTGGTTCACTTACTTTTTCTTGCAACTGTATGTATGTATATATGTATATATATATATATATATATATATATATATATATATATGCAATACATTATTTTACATAATTATATTTTATCAAATTTAAGAATTTTCTTTGGTGTTTATTAATTTTCTAGGAATGAATTTCTAAGAAGAAAGACTGGTCTCAGACTTTTGGACACCACCGTATGTGTGAATGTGTATCTGTCTGAGGGAGAGAGAGAGAGAGAGAAATGAGGGTGAGGCAGGGAAACAGAATGTGATAGACATGTGTCGAACCAGTGAGATACATGCAGGGTAAAGAGAGAGAGATGAGGGACACTATGGATGGTGCCTTAAGGTCATGGCTGACAGGATGACAGGTCATCGCTCTATCTCTCCATCTCTCTTTCCAAACTGTCCAAGGCCTCACTCCAGCCTGTCTGCTTGTGCCAAAACCTCACGTCCAGCCAACCACGCTCTTTATAACTGACATGGCCCACAACCTGAACCTCTTGGCACTGGATTCCTATTCTGATATATATATTTAAAGCCAAATCATCTACAAGTGTTAGAGTTGGTGACTATGGATCTCTAATGTTGTTTGACAAGATACTACTGCACCATTACCATATCTGGATAACCATATTAGCCTCATAACACACTAATATGAATATGCATGATGCTATGTAGTGTTTTTAAAAGGATATGAAATGCCGCAAGTGCTTATGCTCTTGTTCAATTTCTTATGACACTTTCATGACACATTAAAAGTACCATAGTACAGTGATTGCAGTACCATGGCATTTTTGATATCTAGATATTGAATGATTGACATATTCATCTATCACAGTATTCTAAAGTGCTTAAATGAATAGCAGGGTATTACCATGTACATGTACATGTGCAGCAATAACAACAACAACTATAGAAAACACCAATAGTAATAATAATGATGATAATGATGATAATAATATGATGATAATTTGTTTTGTTTTTTGTTTTTGTAGTTGTTGTTTGTTTTTTTTTGTGAGTGGATAAAGGATTTTTGTTGTTGTTGTTGTTGTTGTTTGTGTTTCTGTTTTGTTTTTTGTGGTTTTGTATTTTTTGTGTTTTATGTCGTTTTTTTATGTTTATAGTTTTGTGTTTTGTCTTTGCCTTTTTTTTTTTTTTTACAGAGAGAAGGGATTTTTTTTTTATTTATCTGCTGGTCCGTCTTTTATCAATCAGTTTTGTTGTGACACACAGCTAGAACAGAAACACACTCACAGCCGACGTATGTCACCTGCACGCAGTTTAACACACAAACACACACACACACTCATGCAGAATGTTACCAAAGGGCCTGGCTCCTTATCGTTTGTGACATGGTAGACGGAAGGAGGGCTGTGAGCAGAGTGTATGTGACAGTGGAGGCGCGGGTCGCCGTGACAGCGGTTTGAGGAGCAGGAGACATGACACGCTCCTCATCAGTCCACTCCCCATGTCAGACCAGCGCACGCTGAAGGACAGCAGGGAAAAAGCAAGGGGGGTGGGGGGCAGGGATTTCAGAGGGAACCACCATGGCTGGCACACCAGACGGGGTCCATCGCTTAGTGTGTGTGGGGTGGGGGGGGGATCGGTGACCGGGTCGCCTCTTCTTGTTCTCAGAAATATCATTGTTATATACTTCATCTAGACATGACAGACAGTGAGAGGTGTACATGTCTCGTTTAATTCTCAAATCTAATAGATTAACTTACGTAGATCAATTGCATGGACATCAGCGTGGTGAAATATGTGTTTTAATTTCAGTTTTTGAAAACATAAGTGCGTTTAGAAAACAGGAAGTGATGATGGACATCATGGTAATTTGGCTAATAAGCTTAGGAGTGGCACTGACGTATCAGGTGAACTGTTTCCCACAGCCTCTCTCTATCTCTTATAGAGTCACAATAAGAAACCTGTGAGTGTGTATGTGGTGAGAGGTTGAAGACCTGAGTGCTGGCAGCAGGGGGCTGTGGTAATCCTCGCCAATGTCTTTGTATTGTGGAGGACTCTCTATTTGACCATAGACAGGGAGGGGGACTGAGTTTAGGCCCTTCCAAAAAGCCTTGCCTGAGGAGGGGATGACACTCACAGATACACATTCAGGCATACACACTAGGAAATGCACCCACTGACAGCATCGTTTATTTTATTTATTTATTTTTTTTTATATACAGCCGGAGCAAAATGTGTTCATATAATATATCATCTCATGTATGTTGTGAAAATGTTAGAAGAGTGGAGAGGAACTGAATAAACTGAAGTGGGGTTTTGTGTTCGTTTTAGCTTAGAGAAAACAATATATTCAAAGACCATGACTGGACTCAAAACAAAATATAAATTTTTTGTATACATTTGCATTTTTCTCTGCCCTGCCTGTTTTTAGACTTACTTAGTGTTTTGTAAAATAAAATCTCAAAAAGAAGATATAATTTGGTTGCTTTTTAGTTACTTAAATAAATGTTCTCCTTTTTTTTTTTTTTTTTTTTTTACATTTTGGAGGTTTTTTTTTCCCCTTTTATTGTACACATCAAGAACAACCAGCACTACACATAACCATAAACATACCAAAATTAAACCAAATAGAAAAAAAAAAAAAGGGACGGGAAGGGAAGGGATGGGGGGGGGGGGGGGGGGGGGTTACATATGCAGTATGTCCTTTATAACACAATGGAGGGAAAAGAAAACATATCCAATTTACATTAACATATATATAAATAGCCAAATAAACAGGGAAATATAAATTTATACAACAATTTTCCCCTTATGGGTATATACTGGAATCTTCAATAATCCCTAGAGACTTCAATGGTTCTTTCCGTATTTTGTTAAATGATGTGAGTTTACCCATAAGATGGAACCTAAGTTTTTCCAAAGATATAAGATCCTTTATCATAGCTAACCAATCTCTATACAGTGGGGGGCTATCTCCAACCCATTTATTCATAATGGCCTTCCTTGCAAACATCAGCAAGGGGTGAACAACATCTTTGTGTTCCTCAAAAGGAGGTGGTAAAATACCGAGTAAACACATAGGAGGTGAGGCTTGAACTGTTCTTATTACATTCCCACAGACAATGGAAATAAGTACTAAGAGAACCTTTGCACTTCATACAATTAGATGAGACCTGTTGATTAAATTTACTACCATATGGTGACACGTAAGCCCGGTGTACTATATTAAACTGCATTTCTCTAAATTTGTTGCAGACAGAAATAATGGCAGGAAGCTTAATAATGTTTTCCCATGAGACAGAGTCAGTATCAAACCCAATGTTCTTACTCCAGCATCATTTATTTGGGTGTACTACGTTGTTTAAGAATCCGGTTTATAATGCATGGTGGTTTTGCACATCTTACAGACTGATTCTGGGCAGTGATCACTAAATTTACCCAAATGTGTCTTTTAAATATGTATAGCCCAAATAGCAATGTAACTTGTGTATGTATTTACATACACATGGCACAGTGCTATGTCAGTCAAACTAAATTTTTGGTTGTTGGTGAATAAGATTTTTGCATGCAAAAGTGAATTAACTCCAAAGTATTTACACAAATGAACACTTATAATAGTGTCTTATTCTTGCAGTTTTTTTCTCTCTGTAATAATCTGTGTGGTTAATTAAAGAGTTGAGCTGAATCTCTTAGTAACACATACCTTTTGAACAGCACAGTTAAGCATGGCAGCCATAAATGAAAAATTATTTATAGTGCTAGTTTAATATTCATGTCTGGCCTGTTCATGATCCCTTCATGAGACCCAGTGTTTGTTTCTGTGACCCTTGTTAATGAAAGGAGCAGTGGCATTCATTTCTACTCTTGTGTGTGTGTGTCGCCTCAGGCCTGATGGAATCGGTACTGTCTCGGTACAAGAGAAGGAACATTTCGAAGAGATCAAAGAACGACTGCGCGTGCTTCTTGAAAACCAGATCACACACTTCAGGTACATCACTGTCAGTCTACACAGCATCACTTATACCACCTTATTAACAGCTAGAGATAATAATGGAAAATGTGGTGTGTGTATATGTAATATATATATATATATATATATATATATATATATATATATATATATATATAATTTTCACAGTAGTGTGAAACTGCTAAATGCATTAATGTTCATGTAAAGTAAATGTGAAACTGGTTCTGATGACTAGATATCTTGATGAAACAGGATATTCTTATTTATTTCAAACTAATTTATATAGGAATGTGTAATGGCTCATTTCTCAATGTTTCAAAGCAGTTTTAAACTGATAAATTTTCTTTCTGAAGGTATTGCTTTCCATTTGGACGCCCAGAAGGAGCCTTAAAAGCCACGTTGTCTCTGCTTGAAAGGGTGTGGTGCCATTTTTATCTTATGCTCCGTACTCTGTTTTTACACCAAATATATGAAAAATGTCTGTTGTCATTTTTAATATGTGTGTGTATCAAAAAAGCATATGAGACAAAGTAAAAACAGACCTAGAAGCAAAAGCGTACATTGATTTCTAATTTGGTTTTGCAGGTCTTAATGAAGGACATTGTGACACCTGTACCTCAGGATGAGGTGAAGGCAGTGATCCGTAAATGTCTGGAGCAGGCAGCTTTAGTAAACTACCAGCGTCTCTCAGAATATGCCAAGGTGGAAGGTAGGAAGCACATATTCCTGTTCAGCAGAGTTTTTTTCTCCTCTCTTCAGTAGTATAGTACTTGACTTTTTCCTTCTCTTAGTAGCAGTGCTATACAACAGTGATGCTCAACTAACCAGAATTCCATAGATGCAGTGCTGAAATGCCACTGATAATGTTTTTTTGTTGTTGTTGTTTTTTTTTTTGTAATAATAGGAATGGATTTTTATGTTGTCTTATGACCTAGTTCTGTGTAATGCTGACAGGATGCTGGCAATACCACTACATATTCCAGTACTATGTGGGTTGTTTGGGTACCCAGATAGTGGTAATGTTGTTGTTTTGTGTTTTTATTTCAATGTTTTTTTGTTTTTTGTTTTGTTTTTTAATAGCTGAATTCTTTGAGAAATAGATGGAAAGTAAATTACAGTTTCTGATGGTTTTAAAATATAATAATAATAATAATAATAATAATGTACACGGCTTGACATTAACACCCCCAACCTGCCAAATGCGGGTGGATTTCAGCAGTGGCTTGTAATGCAGTCATTTCCACTAGCCACTTTGGCGAGTTGAATATTATATATAACATACATTTTTTATTTGTAGTAGGGTATCTGAAAAACTAACTGCAGTGTCTTGTTGTCAAAAATATAGATTCTTTCATACATAGCGATACGGAAATATCTAAAACTCTTCCAATACTCATTTTCCGCAGAATACCAGATACATGATACCGGCTGCGCTTTCTCGCTCTCTCATCTCTCTTACAGCGAGTTGACACACAAACCTCACTTGTTTACTCGCTTGTTTCATTAGCTCTGGATGAATATTGTTGGTGTTGGGCTTGAATTTCGGCGTGGGATTGCGCGTATTGTGCATAATTTTACTCATTCCCGCAGATTTCGTGCTCACACCCAAAGTGCACGCACATAAAGCCACCTCTCAGTACTAAACTGATTTCTGTTTTGCTGCTTATTGAGCTGTTAAATACACACAAAATAATGTCAAAATGCCGTTCTCGATGAGTATTCATGTAAACACAGTCAGTTAAGGTTTAAGTGAACGTAAACAGTTGAGAAAGAAAACGCACGTGTAACAGTATAATGGATCAGTGCGTCAGGTCTTAAAGTGACAGCAGCCTAATATACCTGCAGCCAAATTAAGAGATAATATTACAAATATCTATATGGCCAATTTTCCCCATGGTATCAATGTCAAAATTGTGGCCAGTGAAAATATTGTGTGGCTAGTAACTTTGGAAAAACACTAGTCACAGTGGCTGGTGAGCAAAAAAGTTAATACAAATACATTGTATTAATAATAATAAAATACATTATTATTATTATTATTATGTTTTGTTTCTTTTTTTTTTTTTTTTTTTAATTTTATATGATAACATCCTGGACTTTAGACCCATCCCTTGCTTTTTGAATAGGTTTTGTTGGTGCAGGTTTGTTTTAGTTGTTTCTAGAAGTATGTAAAAATGCATTCAATTCCCTTTTCTCAAACCCTGGCCTCAGTGCCATATTGCTCTGCTTGATGGTTTCTCGCTGCCCTCTGTGGATGTTCTTTCCTGTGGTTTAGCTTTAAGGTCTAAAACTACTTTACAGCAACAAATATTCTTTTCCTTTCCAGCTCTTCATCACCTTTCCAGCTCCCCTGCTTCATATGTTTATTGCAGAATCACTGCCTTTTTACTAGCTGTCTGTCTCTTTCTTTCTTTCTTTCTTTCTTTCTTTCTCTCTCTCTCTCTCTTTCTGCTCCCTCCCTCTGCGCTTTCCTCTTGTTTATTGGCTTTTCTTCTTATTTGGAGCCCTCTCTTGTTGAGCCAGTTTGAGAAGCCAATATACAGTGCAAAGCTGGGATTGCCCACTCAAGCAACACACATTGTGTGTTGCAAGTGAGACGGTTTCTTTCATGGATATGGACAGCAACAGTGTGGTTCACACACAGGTGGTCTTTGATGTCAAATAACAGCCATGTTGATTGGACAAATGCTTTAATATTGTCTGGAATTTGCTTTTCTCCAGTTATTTTTATTGACCGTCCATGTCCATGAAGAAATATGACTGGGCACTGCAGATACTGAAGGAGAAGCCCTTAGTATCTGTTAGCCAGATGATGTCTGTGTTGTTCCCTATTGACCTTTTGATTCCTGAACACTAAACTGAATGTGACTTTTGTACTACTAACCCAAACTGACCATGAGTTTGCAACACATCCCCAAAATAAAGTCTTTCCAGAGACTAATGGTAGAAATCAACAGAATTGTCCATAACTGAAACCTAGTAAGTCTGAAGTGACCAAACCAAACCAAAATGTTCACAATTTTTCACACCAAAACTGGTGTGAAAAACAAAGTGTCCAACGCAAAGTTTTTGTCATTCTAAAAATAGTTTATACTTGTCAAAAGTTTGGAATAATTAAAATTTTTTGAACAGTTTTTGAAAGAATCTGTTATGCTCACCAAGGCTGCATTTGCCTATATTTAAAAAGTAAAATGGTAATATTGTAAAATATTAATAGAATTTAATAATTGTTTTCTATGTTAATATATTTTAATAAGTAATTTATTCCTGTGATTGTAAAGCTGAATTTTCAGCAGCCATTACTCTAGTCCTCAGTCTTAAATAGATCAAAAGTGACAATAAAGTCATGTATAGTGTTACAAACGACCTCTGTTTCCAATAAATGTTCTAAGAAAATGAATGAAGAATCCTGTAAAAAAATATCACAGTTTCCACAAAAATATTAATTAATTAATTAATTGAGTACCAATAATAACTGATAATAATTGAGCACCAAATCAGAATATTAGGATGATTTCTGAAGGATCATGTGACATTGAAGACTGGAATAATGAAGCTGAAAATATATCACAGGAATAAATTAATTCATTTTTAAAAAATGTTAAAAGTAGAAAAGAGTTATTTTACATTGTAATATTTCACAATAGTACTGTTTTACCGTAGTTTTCATCAAATACAGCCTTGGTGAGCATAAGAGAATTCTTTAAAATATATATATATATATATTCCAAACTTTTGGGTAGTGTCATGTTGTTACAATATCATGTTATGGACTCAATGTAAAGGAGTTTATAGAGCAACATATTTTCATTTTAAGTTTTTGTGCATACACTGAGTTGGAAATTCAGACTTAGTGTGAATTAACTAACATCCTAATATCAAAGGATAAAAGAACTGCCTAGGAAAGAGAAATTATCCAGAAACACTCAAATAATCACAAATTATGTTATTTTTAGGCTCGCTTTAGCTGAGTATTGAGACCATTTTCCTCTAGTCTCATGCATACTGACCTACAGAACATGACTGATTTCTAATAGTTGCTAAAGGCTTTTTATCAACCCTGCCAGGCAACTTTGCATGCAAGTAGATTTGGTCAAAAGCCCCTTAGTGCACATGCAGCCGTTGTGCTTCTTTCTCTCTCTTTCTCCTCTGACCCCTTGCTCTTGCATGCCCCCATCCTCTTTTATAGGGAAAAAGAGAGAAATGTATGAGCATCCTGTCTTCTGTTTGGCGTCACAAGTGATGGATTTAACCATTCGTGAGTACCCTGCTTATCTGGAGCCACTCCATCACTTCTGCCACCGCTCCTTTTTTCATTTCATTTTTGTTTTCTAGTTTTTGAGCACTTTCACAAACAGTTGTTCCCTCATGCCCTGAGCGGCAACATCCTCTTTTCTTGCTTGCAGTCTGCTTGCCTTTTTCTTTAAGTGTGTCGCTTGAATCTTAGGTTGAGTGATTCAGCCACAGTTCTTCCTGTCGCTGTGATCAGACCATCCTGTCCAGCTGAGTCTGTGTGGCAGCTGTTCTTTCTGTTTGTGACTTGAATGCATTTTTACTTTGCTTTTGTGTAAGTCACTCCTCCCCACCTATGTCTTTTTATCAACGTGTGCCAGTACTGGTCAGGTACAAGGTGAAGATAAATAATTCAAATCATCTTCAACCCAGGAACAAAACAGGGATTCTGACGCAGCTTTTGGAGTCATCGTGTTTCTAATCATGTTTTCAACCATGAGTGCTGTATGTTTTTTTTTGTCTGTTATCAACTCCAGCAGCTGATCACTGTGGTTCTTCACTGTTTCTCTGTTTATGATTTCTGTTTATTATTTCTGTCTTGGGTCAAACTTGGTTTCGGATATGTTTCTGGTGTAAGACTGTAAAAGCAGGAGTAAAGTACTTGAGTAATTGTACTTCATTACTTTACAGGAATTTCCATTTTACTGAATGTACTCATACTGAATTTTCCAAGAGAAAAAATACTTTGTGCCCTGAAAATCTAAATGAAATAGTAAAAAGTAGTAAGTACATATTTCACAGGTCATGGTTTAAATTTTTCCTCATAGAAAAACAAAATACACTGCCTTTCAAAAGTTTGGTGCCTTTATTATTTGACTAATATAAATAATAATAATAATAATAATAATAAACAACTCAAATAATGGTTTTCTATTTTATATATACTTTAAAATGTAATTTATTCCTGTGATGCAAAGCTGAATTTTCAGCATCATTACTTCAGTTTTTTATCACATGGTCCTTCAGAAATCATTTTAATATGCTGAATTGGTGCTCAAGAAACATTTCCTATTATTATCAACAGTTGTGCTGCTTAATATCTTTGTGGAAATCCTTACGCATTTATGTGAAAAAAAATAATATTGTAACAATGTTAAAGTCTAACCAATCAAATTATTTTAACTTTAATAGCCAACAGAATTCATTTTTTATGTGGTTATTCTTGTTTTTGAAGAGATATCTCAAATAGCCTTTCAAGCAATTGTTTTAGTTAATGAATTTAATAATAGCCAATGATCACCATTGCTGCTGAATTTAAACTTTGAGAATTTCAGATAAATATTTTGAGGATATAAATTTAATCACTTTTTTATTTACTATAAAGTAACTACTTTTCTAGCTTTTAATACTGAAGTCTAATGCTAAAGTTTAATACTAAAGTTAAATGTGAAAGCCTTTCTTTATGTTCTCTCAAGTATGTTTTACATTTAGTAATATTTACAGTAATGATTTTTGAACTCCAATATAATTTCACTGTACTTTTACACCCCTGTTTAAAAGGTTTGTTTTTCCAGCGTAACACGACCACTCTTGTAGAATTTCTTTCACGCAATCCCTCGTGGAATGACAGTGAACTGCAGGTCTTTCGGGGTTAGACAGTCCTGTCCTTAAATGCCTCTTTCTTTCTTCCTCTTTCCTTCTCCCTCTACTTCCCATCAGATCTCACATCTGAAACAAAATGAAAGCTGACCCCTACTTCCTTTTCTCTTTCCCTTTCTTTCTTCCTTCTTCCTTCCCATTTCTTTCTTTCTTTTTAGTAGAGAAATCTCAGAAGGATCAGAAGGATCCAGGTGACATCTTTTGTCTGACTTACTATTAAACTCATCTTAAAACAGCCCCACCCTTCCCCAATTCAAAACATAACCAACTCACAGCATTCGCATGGCACAATTTGCAGACATTAAAATAACCATGGGAATGTTGTGACAACGTTATGCCAATGTCTCCTTCAGTCTATACATTGCATCCAAATGATGAAGATGCATTTTCCATAAGCTGGTAGGAGCTGAATATGAATTATGTATGCATTACCAGTCTATGGAACATGCAGAGTGAGTATTTCTTTAATTCTTTCTTAAGCTTCCAACAAATAAAGCAGATTATTAGCCTGTATTATTTATGATTAAAGTGATACTCTCTCTGCACCAAGTGCGTGATTAAGAAAAAACAGTAACACTTTTACTGTAGAATTCAATCCTTTAACATTAGTTAATGCATATATATTTAATATATTTACTATATATTAAAATATATAGCATATAAATATTTATTACTATACAGTACAATACACTGTTATTCATTAGAAATTCATGTTTATTCAAAGAACATTAGATTATAACTGGTTAAATGTTAAAACTGTGTGTGTGTGTGTGTGTGTGTGTGTGTATATATATATATATATATATATATATATATATATATATATTGATAAATCAATAACCAATATTGATAAATGTTTTAAAAAATAATGCTCATTGTTTGTTTTATAATACTACAATTGCATTAACTAATGTTAAAAAAATGAACTTTATTGTAAAGTGTTACAGAAAAATCTCTAATGTGTCAAATAGCAATACTGATGCACTGTTAATAATTTTTCAGTTCACATCATATTGCTGATTTTGCATTGGAGTGAATATGGTGACATGACAGTCATTGTGTGTTGGTTTCCGAAACCTTTACAAAAATATCAGGAAAACACGTATAGTTAATCTACAAACTACAGCAGATGTTATGTATTGGTTTAGAAACCCCTCATTTCTAAAATGTCTTGAATTAGGAAAATCAGGTATTTCAAATGATCTAAACCAAGATTATTCTTTGGATGTTTTCCAGACAAAGTAATCCAAATGTCAAAATGCTAATGCATTCTGCTATTGAAGTACCTGATGTTGCACTGCTGCATGACATTTCGTCCCTGCATGGACAGTAACCCTTTAAAAGGCCACAAATATTACTTTTTTTTTCTTTCTTTTTTTGAAAGTCTTCAGTCTTATTGAGGGAGCTGAAGATGATTGAGATACAATTAGAAGAAAGGTCAGAGGGTTAATTCACAATCAGGGGGCGTGTGCTTTGTTTTTAGTGATGAAAGCTCTGTTGACTGAGAGGGGGGTGTGACTCTTCAAAATGATGTTAATTGTTTTGACATTCGTCACACAGCAAATGAATTTGCTTCCTTGTTTGTCTGTCTTTGTGTTCCTCCATCAAAGTGCCACATTTCCCACAGTAAAATAATGACATGCTCAAAGATCTCAAAAATTGACAAAGCAAGAGCACAAACAAATCTTTGTTCAAAACCAACAGCAGATAGACAAACAACCCCCCCCCCCCCCCCCCCTCAAAAAAAAAAAAGTCTAAACACCCTCTCAGCCAATATTGAAGCGTTATGAGTTATAAAAACATGTATCCATAAACCATGGTCTCATAATTGTCTCTTTAGTTTGTAATCCCATCCTTACCCAACAATAATGAACCGTTTTCCTCATATTGTGTGTATTCATCATGCTAAAGAAGACCCCTGATCATATGTTTGTAAACTAGTATATGATTTCTTTAATTTCATACTGTTTTTTACAATTAAAATAATGTTTTAATTATTCCTGTCATTCTACGTGTCATCAACTGGCAGATGTAATCTTTTTAGTGGTGAAGATGAGATAGACAATAAAGGGTACATTTAAGTATGACATGTTTAAGAGGTGCTGCCCGCTTGTATTGACAGAGAGAGGTAGGAAATTAGAAGACATAAATTCCTGCATGTGCTGAACATTATGCATGATGACTATAACATATTTGTTGTCGTTTTTATCCTTTCTTTTTCCTCAGTTCCTTGGTTTGACTCATTATATTTGCATTGCTCTTTATTGACTCATTATGGTTCATGTCTACAGAGCTGAGTGTTGACAGAGTGTCAAGATTATGCTAAGTCGTTAACTAAGACAGCAGAGCTGATATATGCAGCAGCTAATTTGTGGTTCATTAAGTCAGTTATTTTTTTCCAGAGAGAACATTTATGAAATTCAAATGAAAATTTAGACGTAACCCAGAACTTTACCCATCTCTTACCTCCTCTGTTATTTTAATTGTCATCTAAAGTTTTTGCCTTCGTAGCAAATATGCTTATGAAGTGACATTCTTTAAAGAATGATTTAAATTAAATACTTTTAAATTACCACCAGCATTGTTAAAACATTTTTTCTGCATTGTAAACAGTACATATTAAGTTTAAAAATCACATTGCAGTGAAATGCAATTTACTTTAGGCATCAGACAGGCTGAGTAAAGTCCAGTGTTTTCCATGTGTGTGTTTGTCTGTATGTCCATATTAACTGTTGTACCTTTGTGCCTCAGAAAATGTAGGACGCTTAGTCACCCCTGCTAAAAAGCTTGAGGATACACTCCGTCTGGCCGAGCTGGTCATAGAGGTGCTCCAGCAGAATGAGGAACATCATGCAGAGGTGAGTGCACCAGACATGACGTGTTAGACACAATACAATCTTAAATACACATGCATGAAAAGAAATGCGTCAGGCAATGCTGCTTGAATAATGAGACCTCAGAACTCCTAAAAATGTTTTTAACCTTAAAAAAACCTTTCACAATGGCTGCTAGCACTGTTTAGGTAGCATTTCCCACTAGAGCAGCCGTCATCCTCTGACATTCAAAAGCAGAATATATGTTTTGTGTTTTTAAATTATGTGCTCTGCAGGCTACACATCCAAGTACGGGAGGTCAGGCGGTACAGTATTTTTGTTTATTTTATTTTATTTTATTTTTTATTATTGCTGTCATCAGTGCCGTACCCTGCTCTTGCATGCCAGCCTCATGATCTGGCCTACCCTGGAAGAGGCATTACATGGGCATAGCAAATCAGGATGTATTTAATTTCAGTTCAGTTCAGTTAATTGAAATTAAGATTCAGATTAGAAACACAGAGAGATAGATAGATAGAGTGTAAAACTGGCTATTCATCTTCAGTTTGACTGAACTGAAATTACTGTCACATTGACTGAATACATTACAGTTTGGCATCAAAAGTCAATGGACAAAATTAATACAGTTATTTTTTATGTGAAATACATTCATCTTCATTTCAGTTTATTTTCAGTCTGTTATTCTAACAGACTTGTTTTGCTTTTTTGTTTTGTTTGTTTTGTTTTACACTTCTGGTGCCAGGTTCACTAAACCATTAAAAGGAATAGTTTGCCCGAAGACACTAAGAACACAAAGATATTGACAGACTGGTTTTGCTGTTTTGTTTTGTTTCGTTTCGTTTCGTTTTGTTACTTCTGGTGCCAGGCTCACTAAACCATTAAAAGGAATAGTTCACCCTAAAGTCACTAAGAACACAAAGATATTTTGAAAAATGTATTAGTGTGTTTGTTTGTTTGTTTGTTTTCAATACAATGAAAGTCATTGGGGTCTTGGTTGGAATTACACTGATTTTTATTATATGGACTATATGGAAGATTATTAAAAAGAGATAATTAATATCTGCCTGAAATGGCTACAGGTTTGGAACAGCATAATCATGATTTACTCACCAGAATTATTCATTTTTGGGTGAATTATCTTTTTAATCACATAAAACCATTTTATTAAACATGTCCACTAAAATGCATGGGATTATTTATGGTATTTTACATAGTACAGTCATTTATCATGCCACTGAAATTGCATGTTCAAATGTACACATATGCAATATAATACATGCACAAAATCATTGAATAAATCTGGTAAATTGAATGGATGTGCATATATATATGTCATTTTTAAAGCACCAGTGACTACTGCACAGAGCCAAAACATAGATTCTTTTCATGTGTACCAAACAGTCTTATGCATAAGAACTTTTTAAATTTAATTATTGAACATTATTTCTATTATTTATTTACTTCCTTTTGATCAATCATTCTGAACTATTTTCTTATGATCGTAATGTTTTCCAATTACATTTTAAAGCCCTTTAATGCTGAAACATTTATGATAATAAAGTACTCAAATACAAAGCAAAAAAAACTCATAACTCTCACTGTTTTTTATTACTTGTTTGTTGGCTGGGAAACGTTGGACAGGGTAAAGAGGTATGTAGACCCTAGAGCCCCCCTCCATGTGCATGTCGCAGCCCCTGCACCATGGATGGAGGGATTTCCACCTTTTCCCTCCCCCTCTCTGCCTGGGCCCCCCATCCTTCCCCTGGTCAGCTGTCCCTGTGGAGCGTTGAGCAAGTGGCTTGTTTCCACAAGCACGAGGGGGACGGTGCTTCACCTGTGGAAGCAGACCCCCCAAAAAACCTCAATGAAAATGAGACTGGTCTCATTTTCACCCTTGCACAACCCCAATTATCTCCAAACTCTCCTCTGTTCTGTGTCTTTCAGCTTGGTTTGGTCTGCTAGCTTCACTTACCAGCTCTAACTACAAATTTTGAACTCTATTACAAAAATGCACTTCTCTGTGTTTTTTGGGAGAGGTGTTGCAATAAAGCAAAAGCATACTGGTATGAAAGGTTTGTTTGAGTGGTCAGTGACAACAGCATGCTTTTTAAAGGAGAGGAAGCCATGATTTACATTAACTTCTCATTTGTCTAACACGCTTGGTGCATATATATAGACCAGATGTGTTACTCACAGCAGCACAGCTGGATCAGCAGCAGAGGAATCTCACATAATTAAACAGAATTGAACAGATAAATAATACTAACTACTTACTAACTACTGAGATTGTGCTGCTAATCACTGCTGCTGCTGCATGCTGGGAATTTTTCAGTTACAAGGGCATAAATTCTTGTGCATGGACTTGTGGGAACATTCACATCTGCAAAATGTAAAGTAAATAAGGATGTTGTTTAAATATAAATCAGTGTATGTGAATTAGACATTAACTATGATGAGCTGTGCTTTTTTTTTTTTAGGTCTTTATTATTACATGACTGATTTTATTTTTGCTTTCATTTCCTCTTTTTGCTGGCACTTGTGTTGCCTCTTTCTCTCGCTACAGGCATTTGCGTGGTGGTCAGATCTGATGGTTGAACATGCTGAGACGTTTCTGTCTCTGTATGCTGTGGACATGGATGCGGCACTGGAGGTTCAACCCCCAGACAGCTGGGACAGCTTCCCTCTCTTTCAGCTGCTCAATGACTTCCTGCGCATTGACTGTAAGTATTTGTATTATTTTCATGCCTTATTAAATGAATATTCTAGGTTAAATACAAGGTCATTTCTATTGGCAGCATCTGTGTCTCATAGACTGTCAGACACATGCTTTTTAGACTGAAAATTGTCATATCTACAGTCCATAATTGCATAATTGTGATGTTGCAATCCAAACATATTGCATGCATACAATAGTTTACAAATTGCAAATAAAGCAGAGATTAAAGAGACGATATAGAAGAATTAATGGCTAAATAGTGAAACCTGCAGGGGGTCAAACCAACACATTGAATGTAAAGAGTTTGCTCAAGGCCTTATCACGTCTCTAATGAACTGAAGTCAATGGGTGCTGTCCATGGTGCTAAAGCCACGCTGCCATGGGCTGCAGTTGACTAATTATCCTTGTGGCATTCTTTGCACAGCTTGACAGGCTGTTGTCTGGTAACCTATTCTTGATATTTGATTGCTTTTTCTGCTGGTCGAGGTGGAGCTTGCAAAAGCAAGAGTATGTGTGTATATGTATATAAGCGTGTGTGTGTGTGTGCACATTTTTGTGATTTTTGAGGACACAAATTTGTACAATGACATGGGTATTACACTGGTATTATGACATAAACATGTCCTCATATTTAAAATAGCTTTAAAAACATACTAAATAATGTTTTATAAAAATGTAAAAATGCAGAATGTTTTCTGTGATGGGTAGGTTTAGGCGTAGGGGTAGTGTAGGGGGATAGAATATACAATTTGTACAGTATAAAAACCATTACGCCTATGGAATGTCCTCACTTTGATAGCAAAACAAACCTGTGTGTGTATGTGTGTGTGTGTGTGTGTGTGTGTGTGTGTGTGTGTATACAGTAGTGGCAGATGTCAGATAACACTTATGCAAAACATGGTCAGGTCAAAGTGTCTGAATAATTTTTGGTTCCAAATTTTTATCAATTTTTCTGGTAGTCCACTGTATGAAGAATTTTTGGGGATAATATATCACAGTTTACTTTATTTTGCTATCCTCACTTACATTAATGAACTATAGTGTCCTGCACCCACTAGAAAAAAAAATATCAAAAATATAAAAAATGTCGAAATAATTTTTGGTTTGAATATATTTATATATATATATATATATATATATATATATATATATATATATATATATATATATATAGTGGCCAAAAGTGATGTGTTTTGTTTTTAATTACCCAAAATGTAATTAAACGATCAAAATATGAGGAAAATATTATTTATATATATATATATATATATATATAATTATATTTTAAATATGAGGGAAGAACAAAATATTTTACTATATACAAAAGAAAATGTATAGAAAAAACTCATAGGAAAAAGCTATTAATATTTAGTCAGTTCTCTCTTGTTTATTAATGTGTTCATAATTTCTTTGTATGACATAATTTTTTATGTTCTCTGTTTGGCATGTTAAATTGTGTTATCACAAACAATTGACTCTGAGCACAACTACACAATATGCTTACAAAATCTTTAACACATTTTTTATAATATTTGAATGGTTGAAGATGTTAATTTTCCCTGGCCAGACATCACTTTTAGCCACTACCACAAATTATTTAATAATTTTTCCTTGATTATTATTTTTTGTTTATTTGTTAGTTAATTAGCTTGTTCATTTATTTGTTTTATTTATGTTTTCATTTATTGATTTATTTATTTCATTTTATAGTGTCAATTTATATAGTTTTATATATATATATATATATATATATATATATATATATATATATATATATATATATATATATTATTCTTTAATACATGTACACGAATAATACACTTTTCATAGCTTCTCATTTGTAGACTTCTATGAGAAATTGTCTTATTATTTATTTAATAACATCTTAAAATAATACAGATGTGGAATTATTGGTAACACTTTACAGTAAGTTTCATTAGTTAAACATTAGTTAATATATTAACTAACATGAACTAACCGTGAGCAATATATTTTTTTACTCTATTACTAATCTTCGTTTACGTTAGTTAATGAAAAGACAGTTGTTCATTGTTTGTTCATGTTAGTTCACAGTGTATTAACTAATGTAACAAGATTTTAATAATGTATTAGTAAATGTTGAAATTAACATAGATTAATAAATGCTTTATAAATGCAATTCATTATTAGTTCATGCTAACTAATGTAGTTAACTAATGTTAACTAATGAACCAAATTATTTTTAATAATCACTTTTAAAGAAGAGAACAAAGATAGTCTTTTATAGATGGTCTGTAATTCAGCATTCCAGCAGAAAAACACCAGAAAAACTACTTTTTTCATTAGAGCGCTCTTCTCAGACACAAAACTAAAACACTGATGCACCAGTTTTAACACCATCTAGTTCCCCATAAACACACACACACACACACACATATTACTCCTCACTACAACACAGAGACACACATCACCTCCCCCTGGCTTCCTCACACACTCACATAAACACAAACACAAGCAAACACCAACAAGCGACAGCCTACAGCGTGCACTACATCTGTGGAACAGGACATTCAGCATGGAAGGTCACTATTGTCCTGTGCCTGTAGCACTGAGCTAGGCATGAAATAGCCTTAACACCAGACAGGCGCTAAAGCAGAAGCTATTCATGCTGCTAATGAGGTCTAAAACAGAGGAGCCTGGGAGACCCCACTGCCCCGGCCACTCGCTTGCGGACAAACACAGCCAAGTGTACAACCACCACCGCTCAAATGGCTAATTGGAACAGAGCAATCAGGGAGGCAAACAAACATGGCACCTACTGTGAATGATCGACCTTGAGTATAGAGAGAGAGATAGTAAGAGAGACCAGACTGAGAGAAATAGAGACGCTATGACTACTACTATGCTTAGTCATCACATGCTAAAACATAAGGCACTTTCCACCTATATAGTACACATTATGTACCAATTACTTTTTTGGAGCATTAGAGGTACAAATCTAAGTGTTTTTTTTTTTTTAATGAGCTATTAGATATGTTTGAGAAACTTTTTCCAAACACAAAATTAACCTACACTCTAAAAACCGCTGGGTTAAAAACAAACCAAGTTGGGTTGAAAATGGAAAACCCAGCAATTGGGTTGTTTTAACCCAGCGGTTGGTTTAAATGTTTACCCAACCTGCTGGATAGTTTTATTTAACTCAACTATTGTTTAAAAATTGCTGTATTTATTGCTTAAAATCAACCCAAAATATGTTGGAAATTAACATTTATCAATATGTTTAAAAATTGAACATTTATTAATAAGTTTAATGAATAATAATTCAACAATAAACATTTATTTAATTGCTTATCAATAAATGTTCACCTTTTGATTATTATTGTTGCCTCTAGTAATTATGTGTCTGATTTTTAATTTCCAACCTATTTAGGGTTCATTTTAAGCCAGCCATATAGTCATTTTTAAACAATAATAAAATTGCCCAGCATGTTGGGCAAACATTTAACCCAACCGCTGGGTTTAAAACAACCCAGTCGCTGGGTTTGTCCATTTTCAACCCAACTTGGCTTGTTTTTAATCCAGCATTTTTCCAGTGTAGCATGAAAGGTAGCTATTTTTAAATATCTGAACCTTTCCATAGCATGGATGAGAAGACAATAAGTAATCACATTCCTTTTTTCCTTAATTTTTACATAAACTTAATTAATGAGAAAGTTAAAGTTGGCATGAATCCTAAGTTGGAATAATCTTTTTTTGCCCATTGTGGTGTATATCCAAGTGAAATGGCTTTTCAAACAAGAAAAAATGTAGGGTGAAACTTGATTTTGTCCATCAGGAATTGATTGGATCGTTGTGGTTTGCTTTTGCTATGATGTCATGTGAGTGACAGGTTGTCCCGCCCTCACGCCAGTAAACAAATCATCAGAGAAGAGAAGAGATGTCACTGCAAGAGGGAGGGGAAGTTATTTTGATTAAGATTACGAGGACAGAACAGATAAATCATTTATAATAAAAACTGCAATATTCCATTAAAAAAAGAACTGTAAATCTTGACTTCATATGCTGACTTTAACTCTAAAAGCTAACTACTAGCAAATTTTTATCTTATTTTATATTTTATTTCATAGATTGTCTATTTAATTTTTTATGTTTTTTGCTGTTTATTACTAAATATTGGTCAAAGGGTAGCAAAAATTGCAAACCCCATGTTATCAATCATTCATCGTCCATCTCTTTCCCACTTTTGTCTTGCTTTTTCAGATAATCTATGTAATGGGAAGTTTCATAAGCACTTGCAAGACCTGTTTGCCCCTCTGGTGGTGAGGTATGTGGATCTAATGGAGTCCTCCATAGCTCAGTCCATACACAGAGGATTTGAACGAGAGTCTTGGGAACCTGTCAAGTAAGCAAACACTTTTTAATTCAATTAGTACAATGATAAAAATAAAAAAAATCACGCAATTAATCATGCCCCTTGGACTTCCACAGTCTTGTGTTCAAAAAGAGCAAGATGGAATCCAGCAGAATGAAACAGAACTCAAGGGTCTCACTATGTGTTCTGTGTCTTTTTGTTTTTTCGAATCATTCTTTGCACTTATTGGGTTAGTTCACCCAAAAAATAAAATTCTGTCATCATTTATTCACCCTCACGTCGTTCCAAACCAGCAAGATTTTCATTCATCTTTGGAACACAAATGATCTTTTTGATGAAATCTGAAAGCTTTCTGTTCTTCTATACACAGCTGTGCAACTGACACTCTGAAACTTCAAAAAAGTTCATAAAGAGATTGTAAAACTAATCCATATGAATTAAGTGGTTTAGTCCAAATTTTCTGAAGAGGCACAGTCACTTTATATGTTGAACAGATTGAATTTATATATTCTCTTTATGAACTTTTTGAAAGTGTCAAAGTGTCAGTTGCGTAGCTGTCTTTGGAGGGACAAAAAGCTCTCTGATTTCATCAAAAAGATCTTCATTTGTGTTCCAAAGATGAACGAAAGTCTTACAGGTTTGGAACAACATGAGGGTGAGCAATTAATTAAGTTTCTTACAGTCCTAACCAGCCCTGCTTGATGAACTTTTACAAACATTTTTGCATGATTCCTAAATATACAAGTCCCCAGAATAACTTTGAATCACTTAACAAAGCAACATAAGACAAAGTGTGTGACTGTAAGTATGCAAATGCTAATTGAATCAACAATCTGCATTTCAGCAGAAACAAATGTGTGTTTTCTCATAAAACCTGAGTTAAATTGATGATGATGTGATTCACTCCGTCTCATGTGCACTTCTCATTTCTACAGCACCATCTTATCTCTAAATTAATTCTTCATCTTGTGCTCTAAACATACTATGTACATAATGCTGTTTCTTTATCACCCATGCTTTCTTCTGTACATCTACATCATTGCATTCTTTTTTCTGTTTTTTTCCTTTTCCACAGGAGTTTAACAAGTAATCTGCCCAGTGTCAACCTACCAAATGTGAATCTACAAATGCCTAAAGTACCAAATCTGTCAGTTAATCTGCGACCAATGCAAATGCCTAGCTTTTCCACCCCGAACTGGATGCCGGGTTTATCTGATACTGAGTGTGTACTGAGTCGGTACTGGATTCTAATACGTGCATGTGTGGCCTTAGCATCAACATATCATCTTTAGTTTGTGTTTAATTCTAATTCGGATTCACCCTAATTAGTTGTTGACAGGTTTCAATTGAATATTTTAATTAGGGTAGTCTTAAGAGGTACTTTTACAGATGTGAGAAAAAGGTTTTTGAGCACTTTGGAATTGAGGATTTCAGCATGAATTAATATCTCTAAAATGTTATTATGCAACATCACAGAAAATTTTATAAGTCATATAGTTTTGTTGAGCCAAATAGTTAAACTGGAAATTGCCCCAGAACATTTCTATATGTGACCCGTGCTGGCAAAATAAGTTGGAATGTGCACAACTTTTTTGATGGCATGAATATGAACCAATGAAATGTGATTTTCAAACTCATGCTGATGTAAACAAAATGATATTACTCGCGCTGACTGACAGATCCGAAGCGCGCGCACAAAGACGCCTCAGCTCGCAATCTCAATACATACACATACACAGAATTAGAGTATTTAAAAAAATCTGTCTTGGCGAGTATTCACGCAGACATTATCTGTTATGTCTTAAGTGAACGCTTGGTTAACTGTTGGGAAAAAACATCTATTTATTATTATATTAGTTCCAAGTGATACAGTAGGGTTTAATATATAGGCTGTCTGTTTTATTAATGTTAATCAAACAATTGTGGAATCATGGGAAAAAAAGTTGAATATATATATATATATATATATATATATATATATATATATATATATATATATATTTTTTTTTTTTTTTTTTTTTTTTTTTTTTTTTTTTTTTTTCTGTAGATATGGGTTTTGACTTGGTTTGTGCCAAATTTGGTGGTATTGCCAGGGATTTTAAGACATGGTTGTTAGGTGATTTTGTTTTGGAACCTTGAGAAAACTTTAACTCAATTTTTCTCAAAATTGACTTTGCTGACTCTATCGACTTCAAACAGGTGTAGTTCAGTCATTTTTTGTTGGATTCCAACAAATCATACATCATTTTGAAGGTTTTTTTAATAGAGTATGTGAAAATAACAATAACACATTTTTGAAAATTTGCTCATTCCAACTCATTTTGCCAGCACGGGTCACATATGTTTGCCATCAGAATTTAGCAACCAGATTACATATTTTTCCAGTTTACAATCTGTTGTTGATTTACTTTGTTTGGGATCATTTTCATGTGTCATAATGCACATAAGGGACAATAAACACAAACAGATGCTTTGACATTCTGCTATAGTCAAGTCACCTTTATTTATCTAGCACTTTTTACAATGCAGATTGTGTCAAAGCAGCTTTACAGTGATAACAGGAATACAATTTTGGTTGCACGTCAGCTCTACATAAACAGATGCTGTGCAATACACACACACACATATATATAAATGAAGTATAATATCTTGACTTACATGAAGGTAACATTATGGTAGTAATATGTATAAAAAATCAGGTAATTCCAAATAGTTCATAAACTTTTTCTTAAAACTGTGTATGAGGAACTGAAGTACTTTATTTACATGGTTGGAAATTTTCTACATATTTGTGTCAATGAATTATAAATTTGCAATTTAGGGAACTGACAGAGGTGAGCCAAGGGAATTTTGGCTTATATTTAGACAAAAAAAAACACAAAAAGGATTCTCCAAACCGTAGCGTTTTACCACTTTCCAGACAAGAGTGAAATAACTTCAGCGCTGCATGTATTGGAAACAAATTATGCATGCACAGACATAATTATGCATACGGAGTGACACTCCATCTCTAAGGTGTAATGATGGGTAAACACCAAAGGTTGCCAAAACTAGTCGAAGCCACCACACTTCAGTCACAAAATATTAGTACCTGTCTTGACATGTCAAACTCAAGCTTAAAATACTTTCTATCTAGAATTTTTAGAATAGACTAGAATAGACTTTATTTTACAGTCCTGTTCCACACATACATACTATGTACTTATTATAATAATTACAAAAGCTGAGTAATAACTAGGTACTAGCTCTGAACCTAACCGTAAACCTAACCTTAACCCATGTGGTTACCTTATATTATGTAGTACTTTTCTAGGTAAGTACAACAGTGCACTGTAAAATAAAGTAAAACCAGAATTTGTTTACAATAAACTTGAATAATGTTTCAGTAATAAATGTTCAGTTATGCTAAGGCCACAGCATGGAAATAGCCCATGGACAGTTTGAACCCAAAAATCCCTAAGCATGTTGAAGAGTTGGAAGATACAAATACAGTATCACACTATACTTTGATAGCTGAATATTAAAACTGAAGTGTGTCATTTCTGCACTAGCGCCAAAATCACAAAAATAACTAGAAAAGGAAAGTTTGTTAAGAAAAAATGTTGAATGTTGGCTGGACTTGTCTGAAGTGGCCTCATATACAGTAGCAGTTTCTAATGTTTCTTTCTGAATTAATTAATATCAAGCCAGTGTAATGACTGATTTCAGTCTCTCCTTTGTTCAGTCAGTTTTCCCCACTCATGCCACTGGTTGAGCCAATTCAACAAATTTATTCACAATATCATGGTCATATATATGCTCATTGATTTTTGGTCACAAATAAGTGATGCTACTTTATCATCTTGTATCTTTCCAACATCTTCTTCCTTTACCTTTTTCTATTAGAATAGAAAAGGATACAGGTGTCCTTCCTCTTTCCTCTTGCTGTATTTGCTGGGTATGGGGTCCCAGAGTAGTAGCTCTCCTTCTGTACCCTGCCTTGAGATATAGGGTGTTGAGGATAAGAATACCACCCCATCCCACTTTTGGTCCTGTCCTGTTTCCTTCAGTGCTCTGAAATGATATACAAGCTTCAGAGCAACAGGCATCTGCTTTCAGTAGAAACCAAATACAAGACTCTAAAAGGACTTTACTGGTTGTGTGAGTAACCCAAACTTTGATCTACATTGTTTCTCTCAATAGTCGTTTTCAGTGTTTTTCACATAATGGATCAATAATGTTTTGTTTGACATTATTGATCTGATTTGGCCAGTTTTAAATTAAATAGAATTAAATTTCAAAACTTTTGGTTATACAGTGGTGTTTAAAAGTCCCGTTTTCTAATTTAATATAAGATTATTGTATTATATTATCAAAGAAAATTTAAACATGCAAAGATCATTTATAGATTATAAAGTTTATATATTTTAGCAAGACTATCAAACACATTTTGATTGAATTTGATATACTAGCATAATAAATAAACAAATAAATGAATCTCACCATTAATCAATCTGTAAATATTTCTACACATCCTTCTGCTGCTGTATGGGAGAGTCTGTTGAGTATTAGACGACTACAGTATAAATGAACCAGGTGTGAAAGCACCCTTAGAGTCTTCTATCTAAATCTAGCTTCAGTGTGAAGCTCTCATTGCTTCAGTCGATCTTAAAATATGTTTCCACTGAAGATGCCTATAGGCCTGCTGGCTGTTTGAGGATACTGTACTCAGGCTGTGAGGAATGGTGTGAGAGTCAGTCTCTATTTTCTTTCTATGATTCAGTTTGAACCATGTGGAGCTAAAATTGGCTCCATTCAAACAGATCTATAGCTTTAGTCTGGTCAGTTGAAAGTCTGGGACTGTAGCTTCTCTTGCCACTTCATACACATACAGCCTTTACTTGTGATCCCGCGATTCTCCTTTGACATCATTGTGCATGTTTTACCTTACCTGCACTCAAACAACCAAGTAAGGCCTGATTGTTTATCATTTTGTTTTAGGATTAACCATTTATTTTTTCCATGGAACGATCGTCAATGAGGTTGATCTGAAGCTGTCAGGGCAACTCTGCAATGATCGGGAAGTGGTAAAAAATAAGTAAACCAAATGTGCCACCATGGCGTGTGGACTTGAAACAGGCTTTGTCTCCTTTAACAACCCCCTGCCCTCTGACCTTCCTACTTCCTGACCTTTTCCGGAGCGTTTCCTTCCTCATATGCTGCTTTGATTAAAATAACTGTATCTCACTCTGACTGTCTCTTGGTGTTGGCAGTAATGGTTCTGGGACTTCAGAGGACTTGTTTTGGAAGCTGGATGCACTGCAGACATTCATAAGAGACCTGCACTGGCCAGAAGAAGAGTTTGCTAAACACCTGGAGAGCCGACTTAAACTCATGTCTAGTGACATGATCGAGTCTTGTGTGAAAAGGTGAGGCTGGAAAACATTGTTGACATTTGGAAACATGTCTTATAACACAACAATTGTAGATATTTTTTTTGGGGGGGGGGGGGCTGTTGTATTTTGAGAGTATACACATTAATTGCTCAAGAAAGCTTTTGGTATGTACTGCAGTGTGACATGCTAAACTCCATTTAAACAATAATTTTAAACAGCGTTTTGCTATTTTTTAATTATAATGTATGTAGCTTTTATGACACAATATTAATTGACAGACAACAGAAAATATTTGTACTTTTAATTCACACCACAGGACTGATTAAAATAATTACAAAATATAAGTTATAAATATAAACTTTCTGTTATACGTTCATGTATCTTTTTTTCTCAATAACTTAAAAATGAAACACCAGAATCTAAAATTGATCATTTTAAATTCTACAAGTGAATTGAGGCATCACAACATTATAATGTAAAATATGAAATGTGGATATTAATTTTTAGATATGCCAAAAATTACATTTAACAGAGTGTTTTGTTTTCATATACATTTTAAAAAATCATACTAAAAATATTGGTGATAATTAAAAAAGTGCACAATATGCATTAAAGGGATAGTTCACTCAAAAAAGAAAATGTTGTCATCACCTTCAAGTTGTTCCAAACCTGTATGAGTTTCTTTCTTCTGTTGAACACATAAGAAGATATTTTAAAGAATGTTGGTAATCAAACAGTTGACGGTAGACTTTGACTCTCATAGTAGGAAAAAATATATTACGTAAGTCTATGATGGATGTCTACCGTCAACTGTCTGGTTATCAACATTCTTTAAAATATCTTCTTTTGTGTTCAGCAGAAGAAAGAAACTCGTACAGGTTTGGAACAACTTTAGGGTGAGTAAATGATGACAGAATTTTAATTTTCGTGTGAAATATCCCTTTAACTATCCAACCAACCAAATATCTAGTAATCAAGTCATTTAGTATGCAATTACTACAACATTTAATTCTTCATGATGTGTTTTTGCAGCCACCATAAACCCTCAACAGCAGTCATTTAAGTTAAGTGCACTTTAGTAAACAAAAAAATATTTTGGCCTGTCCATTTGAATAACAGAAAAAGGGCTAGCTGAGTTTTAATGAGCATGTCCACATCTGTAATCCTTCTACTTAAAGTGTTGTGAGGATGTCAAGCAGGACATCTTCTTAGCAGTATTCTTCCAGTCGCGATAAACTCTTTGTCGTGCTTGCTGTGAGTGAAGACGTGATTTGAAGTGCTTTAAGAAACTGTTGTAAGTAATGTCATGGTAATTTGTTGAGTCAGAAGAGGATCTGGCTTAACGTAAAATAATCTACTCCTTTCCTATTCCAGTTCACAGTTATTATAATTTATTTTCTTTTCTTTTTTTTCCCATTCCTTTATTTGATCTCAGTCATCTCATAAAAAAAAATCAACTGAGTAAATATTTTGGCTACACCCGGTATACCACTAAGCATGCCAGATACTACACTTTAATGCAGAAACTCTCTCCTGGCAAATATTTTTGTTTCCTCGCTTTATTTTTTACATCCTACTTCTGAATTACCATAGTGAGCAATCAGACTTTGGTCTCCTATGTGTTATTTCAGAACCAGAGCAGCCTTTGAGGTGAAGTTGCAGAAGAGCCCCCGCACCACAGACTTCCGTGTTCCTCAGTCTATATGCACCATGTTCAATGTCATGGTGGACGCCAAGGCCCAATCCGCCAAACTATGTGCCATGGAGCTCAGTCAAGAGGTAGACAACACAAACACAAATTTATCTTTCTGTATCTTACTCAGATCCTTCCACACTTCCCATGTTCTCTTTCTCTCTAGCTTTCATTGCAAACATACACTTTCTCTGCCACAATTTCCAGTAAAACTACCTCATAATGTGCTGATCTGCATCTTAGTTTAAAGGGATAGTTCACCCAAAAATGAAAATTATCCCAGAATTTACTCACTCTCAAGCCATCCTAGGTGTATATGACTATCTTCTTTCAGACGAACACAATCGGAGATATATGTAAAAAATATTCAGGCTCTTCCAAGTTTTATAATGGTAGTGAAAGGGGGGCATGATTTTGAAGCCCAACAAAAATGCATCCATCCATTATAAAAAATAATTAATACGGCTCTAGAGGGTTAATAAAGGCCTTCTGAAGTGAAGCGATGGGTTTTTGTAAGAAAAATATCCATGTTTTAAATTTTATAATATAACTATCTTCTGGCAGACGGCTGTACACATACTGCACAAGTCGACTTGCGCCACAAGAGTAAACTTTGACGCGATGTATGGCGCAGGATGTAGGAGTATCGTAAGCTCTCGCAGTTCAAACAAATAGGGCTGGGCAACAAACTCGAGCTCCTCTTCTCTTATATCGAAATCCTCTGACATTTCTCTTTAAAATTTCTCGTTTTAGACCAATTCGTGACTGGTGTTTTGTTTTGCTCTATCCTCTGAGCTTCCGCGTTCGTCATTACGTCATGCGTCGTGTCAGGGGTTATGCTTCCGTCGCAAATCGATGCGTCTGGCCATCTGCTAGAAGCTAGTTATTATAGTTAATAAGTTTTAGATATGGATATTTTTCTTACAAAAACCTATCACTTCACTTCAGAAGGCCTTTATTAACCCCCTGGAGCTGTATGGATTATTTTTATGATGGATAGATGCATTTTTTGGGGGCTTCAAAATCTCAACCCCTTTTACTACCATCATAAAGCTTGTAAGAACCAGGATATTTTTAAATATATCTCAGACTGTGTTCGTCTGAAAAAAGATAGTCATATACACCTAGGATGGCTTGAGTAAATCATGGGATAATTTTCATTTTGGGGTAAACTATCCCTTTAAATAACAGTTTATATTTTTAAATCCATTATTCTGTAGTCTTTTTTTAAATGCATGAATTCATCATATACACCAGCCTATGATATATACAGTAGGTATATATGAATTGAAAGTTGTTGTTTTTTTAATGTATAAACACATATTCTCTATGATTGCAAGTATACCATTTAATGCTACCGATCTGAATGATTCACTAGCATGGCAATTTTCCATTGTTTCTGAAATTTAATTTAGTTTGACTGTGCTGGAATGAGATGTTTTCTTTTTCTCTCTGTTGCTTTCTAATTGTCACTGTCACCTTGTCTGCTGTATCTTTCTTTTCATCCCTTTTCTCAATCTTGTGAAAGTTTGTTAGAGAATGGGTAAGTGTGGCTAACAATTCAATTGAATTCTCACCTTTATGTCCCTAAGGTATAATTAACAATCCTAGCAGTTTCCCCCAGTCCTCTGACACTTAAATTGTTTTGATTATATTACCATATGTGATAGCTGCTTCTGAATATACATGTGCTAGAAGTGAGACATCTCATATCCGTAGCATCTTGAGACAGGTAATGATCTGAACTGAATTAATTACCCTGACGTCCTTTATATGAGGTAATTGGAGACAAAGGGATTGCGTTTGCACAGGTTATCCCATGTGAAAACCACCAAACAGCTCAAAGAATCCTTGTTGCAATTCATACTCATAATGTATTTCTTTTCCAGAGACAATACCACTCACAAATTGACAATCTCATCGAGGAGACTGTGAAAGAAATGATTACTTTACTCGTGGCAAAGGTAGCATTTCAGGAAAATAATATTCCTCATTTGTGGTTTTACATCTACATATAGTTGCTTCTCTTTTTGTAAAGAAAAGTAAAAACAGACTTTAATTTTATAAATCATACTGTTTTATAAATCATTATTAAATCTTTTGAAACTTACAGTATAAATTATGCTGTTTGATCAATTAGGATAATTTCACATTTTGAAGGGCAATATATTTAAATTTTTTAATAATGTGTTTTTTTCTGTGTTTTACAGTTTGTTGTAATCCTAGAGAGTGTTCTGGCGAAGTTGTCACGTTACGATGAGGGCACACTTTTTTCCTCCTTCCTGTCATTTACAGTAAGAACAAATTGTTTTGTTTTTTTTCTAATTAAAAATCTTTTACTTTTGTCACAAGATACTTTGGGCCAGATTTACTAACAGCTTGTGCCAGCGCAAACCCCCTTTTGGCGTTAAAAAACTACTGTCAGGATTTCAGGATCAAAAATTTGCGTTGAAAAGGCATGGACAGAGTTATTTTTGGAGCTGACCTTATTACATATGCATTTGTAGGAGTTTCCCTTTCAGACGCAAAATTTATTTGAGGAGAATATTTAAATAAACCATGCAAGGTGATTTACTAAAGTTTGCGCTAGTCAATTTACTGGTATTTGCGGCATTATTTAACGCCCCAAAAAAACATGTCTTAAACTAGACGCTAATTTGCACTGGTAGATTGCGTTGGTCATTATCTAAATGATCCGGCTGCGTCTGTGTTCTTTAATTTTTGCGTCGTCAGTAGATCACACGCTAATTTGCTCTGTTTAGCAAATCTGGCCCTTTGACTCCAAAATGCATTATTTCAACAACAAATTTGTTTAATTGTCTAACACTTTACAATAAGGTCTCATTTATTAACATTAGTTAATGCATTTACTAACATAAACTAAAAATGAACAGTAAATTCTTACAGCATTCATTACCTTTTGCTAATGTTAGTTAATAAAAATATTCATGTTCATGTTAGTTGAAGGTGCATTGACAAATGTTAAGAGATACAACTTTTGATCTTAGAAATGTATTAGTAAATGTTGAGATTAATAAATGCTGTAGAAGTATTGTTCATTGTTAGTTCATGTTAACTAATGTAGTTAACAAATGAAACCTTATTGTAAAGTGTTACCATTTAATCTTACATTAGAATTGGTAAAATAAACTGCTTTGTTAAAATAATATTTCTAAAGAAAATGGTGTCTGTCACATCTCAATATTGTATGGGCAAAATATTCATATTTAAATGATTCATTTATTTTGATTATTAAATCTCTTTTATTTGTAGGTAAAAGCCGCTTCAAAATATGTGGATGTACCTGTAAGTCACAACTGAATTTTTCTATTATTCATTGGTTGATTAATCAAAGAGTTCATTGTTTATAATTTAACTTAGTATTTAAGTTGTTCATCAATTAGTTTATACATCTTTTTATTCATCTTGTAGACATAAAAACCCATCATATTAGTTTAGGTAATTTATTAATAGTATGTTACCCTTTGTTTTCTTAAGCCCTGTAATAGCTTTAAGATACGGCTAGTAATTGCCATAGCCTGCTGTGCAGATGGCCATCTCTTAGCCCCAAATGGCCATTCATATGTATGTGGGAGAGAGTCATCTCTGTGAAGCTCTACCCTCTATAGCAGACAGTGTGATGTGTGTGTTGTGCAACAAAAGCGCGTCGTGAGGATGCCGCTGGGTCCAACTCATTGCACTCAGCATCACATCACTGAGTTTCCTTCAACTGCCAACACATTTGGTCACAACGCGAGGCTTTTTAAATTAAAACCTTGTCAATGAATGCCGGAAGCGTCCTCTCGCTCTCTTTATCATTCTCCTGATGGTCTGAGGGTCAGAGAATCTTATGTTTCCATGGTAATTGTTTGCTTAATACACAAAATAAAATTATGTCTGACAAACTTGCTCATTTGCACCCTCTGAAAGGACCCATAGATGTGTGAAGTAAGTTCAATTTACAGCGTCTGACAATTACCAATTCTGATGACCTTCATATGCCCGCTGGCAAAGGAAGTGTTTAATTCTCCTCTGAGGCCAAGCAGGGGGGCAAAACACCCCAGATGATTTACTCCGGGTTGATTTTTCACTTGCTATTTTGTTGAATAGAATAGTACTTAATCAGATTGTTGCATTGTTCTCCTGCCGTTCTGTTCAGACTTCAGACTTCAGACTCTGACAATGACAGCTCATTTTACACACCTCAGGTTTTGACTCTTAGACATCTAGGAAAATGAGAAAGAAAACACTTTTTATCTGCTTGTCAGGTGAAACATCATTTGTTAATATGACAATAGCTTGCTACTTTGCAAAAAGCTTAAAATGACCATGAGCTTTCTGATTAGCATGACAATACAGGTTTAAAAACATTTAAGATGGTCACATTATTGAATTTTCGCTAAAAATTTTGGGGGCAAAATGGTCCATTGTCGAGAGTAGTGATGTATGAAGCACAGCATACACAAGAGTCACTTTCTTGTTGGTTAATGCAAATTCACATGACCAACTTGATCCTGATGCAAAATATTTCCCCCTCAAGCTAAAGTCCAGATTACATAGATTCCTATTGAAATTATTGGATTTCGACAATGAAAATTCACTAAACAATTTTCTCTGTTATGAAACCTGCCTACAATTAGTCTCAGCCTCAGACGTCACACCCACAGACTGTTGGCTGAACATCTGATGCGTATGGCACACAAAATTGGAAACACTTCAGGAGTTTTCGAAGTCAACATCTGATTGGTTGAATTCTACAGGATTTCCAGGAGATGTATCAAAGACTTTGTATACAGAAAGACGGTTCACTCCTATTACTTATGAATGGGATGAAGTGCAACATGCAAAATGGCAGAACAAGTCGAGCCTTCGAAAGAATTGGCCAATCAGTGATTGGTAAATTTATTGTCACTGCAGCTGTCGTTAGAAGCTCCGGTTCCTATAGAAACTGTTCTGAGACGTGCACTTAGGACAGCACGTTAGCTTGTTCCAGCCTGAAAAATGCCATTTTTTGTCATGATTCGAGCGTTTAAAAAACAAAATTTATGAGACAGTTGTTGTCAGATTTCATTGTTGATTTCAAATATGAAATTTAATCGTAAGCTTGGCAAGCAGTTTTGGAGAATTTGATGTTTCCCCATTCAAAGAGATAGGAGATGCACTTGCATGGGCGTGTGTGTCGTGTTCTTTAACGGTCCGTCTTGAAACAAAGCTGTTGTGAAGCCAAACCCCCTGACGGAAGAAGAAAGCCGACATGTTTACAACTGTGACAATGAGCGCTTATTAGGATAAACTAAACGCTGGTCTGTCAAAAGTATGTAAAGTTCATGGTATAGACTCTTTTTAAAATACGTTCAAGAGATTTACACTGCGGTCTGTTATTGTAGGGACATCGACTGTACATTTCCATTCCCGTAAACATGGCGCTGAACAAATCAAACTGTCATTAGTTGCTTTACATGTCAGTCAGACACCTCTTGGGCGGTCCTTGACCAATTAAACCTGCCATGGAGACCAGACCTTCTGCCATCAGTCTGGCTATGTGAGAATAGCCTACATTTATAGTATTTTAGGGATCAAAAGTTTTTTCAAAAGTTAGGCATCTGAATTATGGTCGCATTGACTTCATGGAAAAGCCAATCCCACAAAGCCTTGTGACACACTCTGTGAAAAAAAGTGAGAGTTAATTATAGGGGTGTAACAATATATTATGTCACAATATATCGCAATACTAAAATGAAACAATATCGTATTGCTGGTATTACATTGGTATTGATACCAAATTTAGCATTTTAATCAACAGTACATTTTTATCCTTTTACCTTTTTATATTCCTTTTATATGTCTTGGAGTATCACAATAATATTGTATTGTGAGTTCAGTATCGTGATATGTATCAAATCGTGACATGAGGGTATCATTACACCCCTAGTTAATTATAAAAACTTCAATAGTCAATACTAAAAAAACATTGATTAAAAAAATACTGTAATAGTGTAATTAAAAAAGGTATTATTTTTGTGAGTGTATTTGTGTGGTGCTGCCCATGTAGACTATTCCAAATCAGTCACTTATGAGGTTTCATGATGGTTAGGATGTTGCCTATATAGGCAGCTCACTAGACTTTGTAACAGAGCTGTTGTATACTAATATTTAAATTACATCAACCACTAATACATCTTTCTCTGTCTCTCTTTTCATCATCTGCAGAAACCTGGGATGGATGTTGCCGACAGCTATGTGACATTTGTTCGCCACTCTCAGGATGTCTTGCGGGACAAGGTCAATGAGGAGATGTATATAGAAAGGTTATTTGATGTAAGTACTGGCTGTCTTCTCCCTCTGTGAAGGGGGAGGCCCTTCAAAATGTGACATAACAGCCAACTAGGAGGGATAAGTCACATTTTGAGACCTGCTTCTCTCTCTTTCTCAGTTAATTTCTTTTACTCTTTTACTCTCTGACTCTAACTTACTCTCTTGCACTGCTTCTCTGGCTTAACTTTTCCTCTCTGGTTTGCAGTGCTGTGTGTGTTCCTGCGTGTTCTGGCTGTAATATTCCCTTCGCTCTGCTCGTTATTCCTAGTGCAAACTTCTGGAGGAGGATTATCTTAAGATGTGTTCTCACACAAAAGGGACATGCAGATGTGAGATTAAGCAGTTCAAGCCACCTACAACACACATGCAAACAAAGATAGAAACTGAGGATCCACAGATGATTGTACAGAGGTATAAATATATCACTGGCCTTTGATTAAAGGTTCTGCTTATTTAGAATAGTTTGTGGTTCGATTAAGAAAACAGTAGAATAGAACTATACGGAAGTCCTAAGAGGCCATGCTTTATTTTTCTGTCTTATTTTGTAATGATCACAGTTTTCCCGCAATCTTGGTAGAACTTTTTTTTCTTGAGATCTCGAACGATTTTTAGCATACACTTCTGTTCAAAAGTTTGGGGTCCATAAGTTGTTGTTTTTTTAATAAGTTATTTTATTCAGTAAGGATGCATGAATTGATAAAAGTGACAGATAAGACTGTTTTTACTGTATTTTTGATCAAATAAATGCAGCCTTGATGACCAAAAGAAACATCTTTCAAATACATTCAAAAACATACATACCCCGCACTTTTGAATGGGATAGTGTAATTGTTTTGTAATTTCTACATAATGTTGAGATGTTTTCTCAATATCTTGAATTAAAGATCATTTTCTCATTTTTTTGATGATTTAAAGAAAACAAATGCATTTTCTAAGTGGAATATATTACTGTATCATGGATGAGCGTATTAGTTTCTATTGTGATCACGCTAAAATATCTCTGTCCGACAGTGATAGACACTTCCAAATCCGTGTCTGACACTTTTTTTTTGTAGTAGACATTAATATAGTGATACTAAACGTAGTCTGTTTTATTTCCATTATGAAGTCTGTACAGATATAGTACTGTTTGTGTTTCAGTGATTGCAACTAACCAAAGAAATGGTTAGCAACACATTTTGTCTTTGTGAGAAAACAACTTTTGTTATGTCAAGATCATGAAAAAGTGAGAAAAAATAATGCATGTCCTCTTAGGGCTTCCGTAGAAACTGGACAAATTGGATATACTAAACCAATCAGAGTGTGAAGGATATTGTTTTGTTCATTTTAGCTGATAGTTGGGGCGGGGGGTGTTACAAAGGCAACTGCCCTATTTCCGGAGTAAATCTCCCGCTAAGGAGATCCAAATAGAGAGAAGCCCTCCAAACCTTGGGCTTATTGTGATAAAGGCTTAAAGAAAAGGAAAGAATGAGGGAAAACACTGAGGGCAAGAAAGAGGAGTTGAATAAGAAACACTGAAGGGGAGGGCACACAATGGAGAACACGGTCTTAAGGGATGGCCAGGGCCATCATGTTGGTTATAATCCTTTTGTGCTGTCCGTAGACCAGTTTGTTAAGTGTGTGTTGTTGGAAAGGTGTGTTTGCATTGTGTGGCTATAGACTTGTGTTTATATTCAGAAAGAAAGCTAGAGTGGGAGCGCCGATCTGGGATCGGTTTTCTTGTCCATTTGCTCAACGTTGCTCCTCAAGACAACCTGATCTGAAAACAGCGCTCCCACTCTGAAACACTTTGTGAATATATGGCTCCTCATGTCATATGTAAGCAATTCAAGTAAGAATCCTGATCGTGGTTCATTGTTGACTTTCATTTCACAGTGAAAGCTGACCCAGGATCAGTAATCTTACTACGAGATGCTTTAAACATGTGAGCTCTGGTTTGTGAGTTTTCTGAGTGTCCTTCAAAAAGGCTGCTTGAATCTGCTGCTCTACGCCATCTTGTACTGGTTGTACCTCGATTTTGCAATGCCTAACTATCTTTCTCCCCTCCTGGAGGGTGTCTGAAAAGATTCTGTGTTCTTTTCTTTCTTCGTTCGCTTGGAATGAGATGGTGTCGCTTATTTTCCAGCCGCATTGTGCATTTGCTTTCACTTCCTCGAATGCAAACAAGAAAAAAACCCATCTGCCCTGTTTTTCCTACCCTCTCATTCCATTTCTCCATTTTGCTTTCTCGTTTTTCCACCTCCTTTCTTGCTCTCTCTCTCTGCGCCTAAACCGAAATGAAACTTATCCTTCCTGTCAAGTTGTTTTTGTCACATTATGCCAAGTGGCGTTATTCAGAGTCAAATAATCTTCCTTTGTACATCTACTAGCATGGCCCGTGTCCTCAGAGACTCGGCTCCTACATGCACTTACACACATCCATCCACACAATCAGCCAACCAGCCCGCCCTCCCCAACCTCCCGCCCCACCATCATCAACCCCAGATGGGCACGCATGGCACACATCTCCCCTCTCTACCCATTGAAGTGGTCGGGCCTCTGTAGGCAGTTGAAAAAGACAACATGTGTGCATGCATACACACATGCACGCTCGCTCTGTCTCGCACACACGCTAACACGCACACACTGGTCCTCACTGTTATGCTAAACAGCCATTGAAATAACTCCGCTCTTTATCAGGGGCTCCAGGCAACCTGCTCAAATGTTTTCTTCTTACTTTGTCATTTCACTTGTTAAAGATGTCATAACATCCTTCACAATGAGCCATAACACCACGTGCTGTTGTTTTAAACCCGCTACACGTACCCTATTTAAAAATCGGCACTCAGTTCATTATAAAAATTACATGGAGGAGATTATAGTATCGGCATCACTAATGGGTTTAAAAGAACAGCAGCCCCTCTTTTTCACATTTTTTTTTTTTTTTCAATTGTATCCATTTTTTTATCCAGGTACTGTAACACTTTACAAAAAGGTCTCATTTGTTAACATTAGTTTAATGCATTACCTAACATGAACTAACAATGAGCAATCTGTTTTTACAGCATTTATGTAAACAGATACAACTTTCGATCTTAAAAATGTATTAGTAAATGTTGAAATTAACATTAACTAAGATTAATAAATGCTGTAGAAGTATTGTTCATTGTTATTTCATGTTAACTAATGTAGTTACCATAACTAATGTTAACAAATACATTAGTTATAATATACACTACCAGTCAAAAGTTTGGACACGGTAAGATTTTTAATGTTTTTAAGTTTCGTCAGCTCACCAAGGCTGCATTTATTTAATTAAAAATACAGTAAAAGCAGTAATATTGTGAAATATTATTACAATTTAAAATAACTGTTTTCTGTTTGAATATATTTTATAAAGTAATTTATTCCTGTGATCAAAGCTGAATTTTCAGCATCATTACTCCAGTCTTCAGTGTCACATGATCCTTCAGAAATCATTCTAATATGCTGATTGCTGCTCAAGAAACATTTATTGTGTACAATTATACGAAATATTTGTGTACAATATTTTTTTTTTTGGATTCTTTGATGAATAGAAAGTTCAAAAGAACAACATTTATTTGAAATATAATCTTTTGTAACATTATAAATGTCTTTACTGTCACTTTTGATCGATTTAATGCATCCTTGCTGAATAAAAGTATTAATTTCTTTCATTTCTTTTCAAAAAAAAAAAAAAAAAAAATTCTTACTGACCCCAGACTTTTAAACGGTAGTGTAGCTTTGTATTTCAGATAAATGCTGTTCTTTTGAACTTTCTATTCATCAAGGAATCCTGAAAAAAAAAAGTACACAACTGTTTTCAACATTGATAATAATCATAAATGTTTCTTGAGCAGCAAATCAGCATATTAGAATGATTTCTGAAGGATCATGTGACACTGAAGACTGGAGTAATGATGCTGAAAATTCAGCTTTGCCATCACAGGAATAAATTACTTTATAAAATATATTCAAACAGAAAACAGTTATTTTAAATTGTAATAATATTTCACAATATTACTGTTTTTACTGTATTTTTAATTAAATAAATGCGACCTTGGTGAGCAGACGAAACTTCTTTTAAAAACATTAAAAATCTTACCAAGTGTCCAAACTTTTGACTGGTAGTGTATATATGAAATTTCTGTCATTAAGCACTCACCCTCATGTCGTTCCAAACCCGTAAGAACTTCATTCATCTTCGGAACACAAATTAAGATATTTTTGATGAAATCCAAGATGTTTTTTATCCTCAATAGAAAGCAACGAAATTACCATCATTCAAGGTCCAGAAAAGTAGTAAAAACATTGTTAAAATAGTAAACGTGACTGCAGTGGTTAAACCTTAATGTTATAAAGTGACGAGAATACTTTTTGTGCCTAAAAACAAAACAAAAATAACGACTTCATTCAACAAATTCATCTCTCCTGTCATTCTCCTACACTATTTTCATTGCAGCACTTCCAGGTTCTACGTCAGAACGCTAACTCAGTATTGGCCGACGGCTGTTTACATGACCAGCGTGTAATGAGCTGGCATTCGGACGTAAACATAGAAGCGCTGAACTGCGTTCACTGCATCAACTTTGTACGAGTCTGACAGGGTAGAGAAGAAATTGTTGAATAAAGTCGTTATTTTTGTTTTGTTTTGTGCGTAAAAAGTATTCTCGACATTAAGGTTGAACCAACCCGATCTCACGGCAATTCGTGCATATTTTACGTGGTGGCTAATTCGGATGAATTTGCACGAATGACCTACCCCTAACCCCGTCCCTAAACCTATCCATCACTGTGGTTTAGACAAATCGTATGAATTCGTACGAGGTCGTACGGATTAGCCACCTTGTAAAATATGTACGAATTGGTTATGAGATAGCGTTGGCTGAATCAGTGTAGTTAGTTGACTATTTTAACAATGTCTTTAATACCTTTCTGAACCTTGAATGACGGTAATTACATTGCTTTCTATGGGGGATAAAAAAACTTGGATTTCATCAAAAATATCTTAATTTGTGTTCTGAAAATGAACGTAGGTCTTACGGGTGTGGAACGACATGCGGGTGAGTAATTAATGACAGGAATTTAATTTTTGGGTGAACTAACCCTTTAAGGTTCTTGTTAAATGCCTGTTTTGCTGAATCTGTTCTGCTGAATCAAAATGAATCATATTGGTGTTGATTTTGGTTCATCTTTGCAGGTTTAGTCAGACTAGCTGATTTTACTAATAAGTTATTGTACAATGAAAATGCCATATACTTTTGTTTGGACTGCTTTCCAGTCACTACAAATGCCTTTTTCTTTATCGTTCATGCTGTATTGTGGTTTCTCATTTTTTGTGTGTGTGTTTGAATCAGCCAAAATGTGGCTTTTATTTGTTGTTTTGGCTCCAGTAGTCATGATTTTTCCTGATGGCCTCCTCCCCTTTTACACTTTTTCATTTTTTGATTGTTTTAAGTAATCCGCTTTGAAATGATCTGTTAGGTGGGTGTAGTATAATTGCTTGGTGGTTCTTGGCTGGTTGTCATATTGAAGTATATGTGGCCCATGCTAAGCTTGGGTTAATTGGGGTCAAGGATGCTGATTTCTCACAGACAGAGATGGCACATTGGCCAGAGTAAGAAGATTATATTTGGTGTTTGACTAATTCAAAATATGGCTGCTTTCATAACGGCATTTCATAATGCAGAAAAAGTGACCATATGGGAATAGGTATTAAAAATGAAAACAAAGAAAAATGGATGAAATTCAGATAATTCAAATAATACTAGTAATTATTAGGAATCATGAAGAGGCTTATTGATATTTTTTTTGTTATTATTGTTGTTATTTACTTGATATGAGAACGTATTAAATTTTAAAGCATTTCTAAGTTTGAAATTTTGTGTTGATTTAAGATAAATTAATATTAATTAAACTATGAATTAAATATTAATTAAAATACATCAGATATTTAATCCTTAATTTGGAAACATTTAAATTAATTTCAGTAGTGAAATATACTTGCAAGTGGTTTGTTGTGACAAACATCTCCTATAATATTCATAAATTCTGAGAAGATGGTGATTTTTAAGAAGGTCATATTCCAGATACAAGCTCGCCAAATCGCTTGCCAGTGGACGGATGAAGTTTGTTAAGTTCAGGATAGAGGACCAGAGAGAGGGATAGAAAGGGAGAGGGGTGGGGGGAGAGAAAATTAATTTATTTCATTCTGCCAGCCTGCCAGTTCTTGAAAGAACAGCTGAGGAGAACAGGATTAAGGCAGCTGTGCTTAACGTAAGGGCTCATCTGTCAGATTGGGGCGGAGCGCATAGATCATTGATTAAAAAAAGCCATCTCCAAATCCAGCGCTTCACTGATACCACCGTCCTGCCCCGGCTCTTCAGTGTGTGCGTGCATATGCATGCGTGTCTGAGTGCCAGCAGAGAGACTCAGATACACAGCAGATTACACACGTCAATTATACACTTAATCTGCTTCTGGAGGAGATTGTGGCCTACCCTCATTGATTAATTTGAAGTATTCCCGTTGACCTTGGCAGTTATCAGATCGACAAGATTGCACTTTACGGTGACGGTTAATGCGGTTTAATCGTTCCACTGCTGGATACTGCGAGGAACAAGTAGGGTTAGAGATACTGGAAAGCCAGGTGGGTTTTGATTGAGCTGCTGCTTGTTGCATTTCGCAGACCTGCAATACCACTTCACTGTCTGGGACACTTAACCACTTTGCAGGTCCGGCTGACCCAAGTGAACAGTTTAATCAACTTTAGCTAGGACACAAACTTAATGCTGTGCATTCCATGGCCTAAGAAATACAGAAACAAAGTAGTCAAGACGAGGAAACGAGATATACTACTAACTACTAATTTTTTTTTTTTTTGTCCTTGAGGAATTTTGTGTTTTTTTGTGTGTGTTGTGTTTTATGTTTTTGCATTTGTCACAAAAACAAAAGCCAAAACATAAAACTATGTGGTTTTTTGTTTTGTTTTGTTTTTTTGTTTTGTTTTTTTTGTTTTGTTTTGCTTTGTTTTGGGTTTTTTTCTTTTGCTTTACTCTTTTGTTTGTTTTGACGAACAAACATGCAGAACATTTTGGAATGTTATACACATTTTCTTAGACAGTTTTATTTTTATCCTTCACTCCCTTTGTTTTGATTCTTGATTATGATATCCAGAACAAAAACAATCAAAAATGTGTTTTTGTATTATGTATTTATGTGTTTCATTCCAGCCTCCGATTACATTTAGAAAATCATACGATATGGGGGGCGGATGCATTCTTTTTGTTTTTCTCCCCATTTAATCCTTTTATTTTAGAGGTAAACCAATTGAAAAAAGGAGCTTTAGATGAATAATCTGAACGCTAGTAGGTCAGTATGAAAAAAAAAAGACTAAAAGGGACCCAACAGGTCCTTTCACGGTTACTGTTCAAAACACATTAAAGGGGTTTGGCTCTTTTAGAATGCGGGGCAGATGTTAGCGGTTCAGGTTTCTGATAATTACGGAGGCCGAGGTGCTTTCTTTGTCGCTTACTGTGAACTGAGGCTAATTTAAATAAACCCGCAGCAACAACACTAACGGTTAGCGATTTTAGCAAAGTAAACGTACTGCAGCAGAAGTGTATTCGAGCGCCGTGGCTCTCGACTGGCTCTATTAGCCGTCTATTGGCTCTCTCTCCGTCTCTCGCTCTCCCTGTGACATATAAGTGAGGTATGGTGGCATTTGTTTGATTAACTTGTCTGACAAAAGTGACATCTGCTAGCGGGTTCATGTATACGAGAGGCTCAGCGCGGGTCCGCCTTTGTACATCTGTCAGCACAGAGGCAGGGGAAAAGGGTGAAAAGAAACAAATTGGTCCCAAAAAGCAGCCCATTCACCTTCTGCGCTCCCCCCTCCGCCCCCCTCCCACCCCTTAGCCATTCAGGTGCACCGCGGGGCTCTCAAGTGCTCGCTGGTTTATTCCATTTCGTTCCCCCCATTGAGGCCGAACCCCACAAGTGTTATGCTCCTCATTCCTGCTCGGCTCAATCCTCCCCTAAGCGTTCCTTTGTGAGCAGAATGGCTCACTTTGCCCTGGGACCAAACTCTCTCTCTCTCTATCTCTCCCCCGTTCCTTTTTTTTTATCCCTCACCCCTTTTTCTTCATTGTATGTTTACTCAATGACACGATCACAGGCTGTAATTCCTGCCGTTTAGTTCATCTCGACAAGCTCCTTCTTTCAGACCTAGTTTTTCTAAAGAAGGGCCCTGTTTGGACACTGTTGTGCACAAGCGCCGGTTTCAATAGCAGAAATGCATTCTCTGCAATTATACTTTTTGATCGGCTGATTCGGCTGATCCCCTAAAAATCGCTCAACACACCATTCTGTTTGGTAGGGTATTCCTTCGTTCACAAACAAAAAAAAACGCATTAGAGACACTTAAAAGTGTAGCAGAGCTTGCACAGAAACAGTAAGGGCTTGTTCCACTTAAGGATCCGGTGAGGCGTGCAAATCCAGTGCAGGGTTCTCTTTGTATCCACAACACAATCGTGAGCAGTTTGAAGCCCTTTTGCTTGCTGAGCCTGAAACTTTATTTTCAATCCCACCATTCAGAAGCACCTATTTCTGGAGAGAAAGAGCGAGAGAAAGAGAGAGAGCGCACTAACACAGCAGTGCGTCGGAGGACCGCGTTTAGGGTCGCGTATTTCCTACACAACATTTTTTCCATGAGGTCGTGGGGTCCTACGGCGGAGAGATAGTGAGCGCCGGGAGGCGTGGGGTCACCGGTGTGAGTTACCATGGTAATTGAGTTCAGTCATCAATGGACCTCCTCTCAGGAGGGATGAGGCGAACAATAACGGGCCGGTGGTGGCCGTGAACAGCAAGCAGGTAGGATTACCCCAGGCTTTTGTCCTAAGTGCATAATGTCTTGTAGTCAGATTTAAAGACTCCTCAGTCCCCAGGGCCTCCCTCTCTGGCCCGGCAAGGTGCCCGATTCTTTTGCATGGCCGGCGAGAAGGACGAGTGCCCTACGACCTGCTGGTCTGAGAGAGAGAGAGACGGCTCTATTAGACAGAAAAAGATGCAAAGAGTACCACGAGAAAGGTTGGAGGTTCGATTTTTGTGTGTTTTTTGTTTGGGGTATTCTCTCGCTTTTTGAATCGCAAGAAACGGAGAGGACAGGGAGCACGGGGAGGCACCGTGGAGTCGCTCTCGTTCTGTTTTCATCTCCACCGGCCTGTCGCTTTGCATTAACATCAGCGCTAGCAACCATCATCATTCCATCCCTACTGCTAATTGCAGACACAGCTGGGTCCCAGCAGGAGCGCTTCTCAAACAGCCTAGGCCTCTGAGAGCAAGCAGAGTGGCGCACACACATATTTGCAGAGCCACTACCACCAGCAAGGGCAGAAAGAGGCAGAGTCACAGGTTGCTTGTAATCCCCCATTACCCCCCACCGAGCCCCCGCCCCCTCCTCGGCATTCCTGCTTTTGTAAGAGTGTGTTTTTTCTAATCCAAACTCAGCCCTTACCAGCTCTTTCTTCCTCCCAGTCCTCACGTAGGAGCCGCTAGCCCTCAGGTGCTTCAGGATTCGATAAAAGCGAGTCACGAGTGTGTGTGTGTGTGTGCGCGTCTGTGACGGGGGTGGATGGATGTGCAACCTTACACTGAATTCTGTTTGTTGCCCCCCTGCTAGGCGCTATGGCTTCCTGTAACATGTCAAAGACGAGAGTGTGAACGCAAGCTTAGGAGCGCGGCTTGTGCATGTGCGTGGTGTGGCAGGGGCAGGAGGTCGCTCAGCCTTTCAGCGCTCCCCGCTAGAGGTGTGGCGGCCCTGCAGATGTTCATGTGTGTTGTATCGGTAACCATAACATACGCGTCCAACACACATGCGTGTGAACGCGCAGCCCTAGCGCTTTCCAATATCAGATGGAACTCGTTAGATGATCACAGATTTTTTTTTTCTCTCCCATATCCGCTTCTTTCATTATGCATTCAGAGTCATGATACTCCTGTTTTGGCTAGCAGCTATTGCCAGCTTCCCGCTGCTCAATATCCAAAAAGTGCCACAGTACATAATATGCTCTCGGAGAGTCTTCTGTTTCTCTGCTGACAGCAGAACAATGTCCCACTGCCAGCACTGTTCATTTCACAACCAAGACCATAGAGGACATGGTCATACTGGACGAGTCTCTCATGGTTTCGGAATGTTGAATTTAAAATATACATCTTTGTTCGGCCTTGTGTCATTTGATTTGGTGCTTACAGCGGCGACTATAAAGTGGAACGCACCCAAATTATTATCCCTTAACTGTCAGTCCCATTTTTGGAGCATAGACCCCAAAAAGACATTTCCATTTTAAAGTGTTATAAATCTTGAATACAGACTTAAGTTTGGTCTCTTTTTAAAGATGACTCTTGATATTAAAGGGATAGTTCACCCAAAAATTAAAATTATCCCATAATTTACTCACTCTCAAGCCATCCTAGCTGTATATGACTTTCTTCTTTCTGATGAACACAATTGGAGTTATATTAAAACTCCTGGCTCTTCCAAGCTTTATAATGGGAGTGAATAGTAACAGATATTTTGAAGTAGGATTGCACGATTTATCGCACAATATGAAAAATAACATTGAAATCGCCCTTAAACGCAATTCTTATTGCAATTATGAAATCGCAAAGGCTGCGATTATTTTTTTTATGCACACCTTGTCAATGAAGTATAGCTCCAAATGCTAATCCATCTGAAAGCACTTCGAGTTTGAGTCACTTATAATGTACATTTGAAAAAGTAACACATGTCAAACATTTTTCCAGACATGAGAACCATTTATTAACATCTTGTCCAACAAAAGACAACATTTAATAACATGTTTTTACTCCAAACTCACTTCATAATGACAGTTGAGCATCCTTCTGTGAGATGATGTGGCTTCTTACACAGAATAAGGCAGTTGTGTGTTTATTAGTCATGTTTAATCAATCAAAGCGTTTCAGTCTTCTGTTTATTCAGCTAAAGCGATAGTATGATGCCCATAGGGATTTCCTGGAATGACCCGTGTTATCTACTTCTATGGCAGGGCATATTTGGAGTTTCTGTGCAAGAGTGCCTCTAGTTTTTAGATAGAGAGCATTTACTACTGATCACAGAGCCGTACAGCTCTGACAAGCTGCACATAAAATAATCGCAGCCTTTGCCAAAACGTGTGTGATAAAATTGCGATAAATCACGAAAAATCGTGCAGCCCTATTTTGAAGCCCAGAAAAGCTCACCCATCCATCTTAAAAGTAATCCATACGGCTCTAGGGGGTCAGTAAAAGCCTTCTGAAGTGAAGTGATGCATTTTTGTAAGAAAAATATCCATATTTTTAACTTTATAGACTATAATCACTAGCTTCCGGTAACGTCCGTCCGCACGTTCATAAGAGAGTCGAGTTCTGGCATATGACGTAGGATGTAGGAGTAGCGTAAACTTTGGTGAGACGCCCCTCGCAGTTTAAACAAATAGGGATGGGCAACAAACTCCAGCTCCTCCGACATTTCTCTTTAAAAATTCTCATTTTAGACTTCTAATTTGTAACCAGTGTTGTTTTTTTTTTTTTTTTTGCTCTGTCCTTTGCACTTCCGCGTTCGTCAATACGTCATGCGTCAGGTCAAAGTTTACTCTTCCGCCGGAATTGACTCGCATATGGAAGCCAGTGATTCTATTTTATAAAGTTAAAAATATGGATATTTTTTCTTAAAAAAACGCATCACTTTGCTTCTAAAGGACTTTATTAACCCATTGGAGCCATATGGATTACTTTTATGATGGATGGATGTTCTTTTTTGGGCTTTATCTTAATCTCAGTTACCATTCAATCCCATTATAAAGCTTGGAATAACCAGAATATTTTTTTAATAGAACTCCGATTGTGTTTGACTGAAAGAAAAAAGTCATATACACCTGGCTTGAGGGTGAGTAAATTATGGGATAATATTCATTTTTGGGTGAACAAACCCTTTAAGTGAACTGATAGTTTGCTGGTAATGCATCGGGGATAGTTCACTAAAAATGAAAATTCTTTCATCATTTACATGTTTTTCCAAACTTGTATGACCAACTGTCTTTTGTGGAACACAAAAGAATATATTTTGAAAAATGTTTTGTCAATACAATAAAAGTCAACAGGGTCCAGTGTTGTTTTGGACTCCATTTTCTTTGGTTGTATAGACAAAATAGTTTTCATTCTTCAAAACATTCTACAAAATATTCAGAACATGACTTCTTTTGTGCTCCAGAGAAGAAATAAAGTCATAATGGTGAGTAAATGATGACAGATTTCTTTTGTTGGTGAAATATTCCTTCAAAATGGTAAAGGACGGAGAGGTCACACTATTATAGGAACAAATGTAGGAGATACAGAGTGAGCATGAGAGAAAGACTGAGTGTGAGAGAGAGCAGTTGCTCCAGGTCTGGCCTCCCTGTGGGGGTCCATCGCGGCCCGGCTGCCCGATCTTTCACAGGCACAGAGCACCAGCCCTCACAGAGCAACACCAAGCTCTGATTCACTGCAGGGACGAGCCGCTTAGTTTGAATCCTAAAACGCCCATTTGATTATTTGTACACACCTTAGCAGCATAATTTTACCAGCATGCCACTTAAACACCAATGATTTGCACTTAAGTACCTTTCAATGTGTGTTGAACTGGTGGAACCAATGAAACGAATGGCTTAGCGAATTACGTAATGTTTACCACTTAAGGCTTTTGACAAGGTGAGAGCGCACTTTTTCAGACTATCACCAGAACAAGCGTAATGCTTTTTCATACTGTGGGTGCCAAATGGATTTTGAATGTAACTTCCAAAAAAAGTATTTGAGTTTTTGATAATTAACCTGCAAGATCACTGTAGGTCAAAAAGTGTCGTCTAAAAAACTGGATGAAAAAACTGGTTCATCCAGAGGAGTCACATGATTTTCTTGAAACAAACGATCATTTATCCACCCTAATACTGTCAAGTGTGCTGCAGTTACCCAAGACACATCCCCTGTGTCTCCGGCTCGATTTGCTCAGCTTCTAAACCGTTGAGACTCAGTCAGCTCAGATTACCATCAGACCAGCTCGATCATAACTAATCAATTAGACTTCAAACGAGATCCTCCCCACGGTCCAACATCTGCAGCCCAAAAGCTAAGTGCACTGGCTATTTAGGAGGTGCTTTGAGTTCAGTGAGTTTCAGTGAGTAGAAATGGAGAGCAAAGCGCAGAGACTAAGAGAGAGGAAGACTGGTAAAAATAAGACCCAGAGCCACGGTTACATTAGCGAGCTCATTGTGACTGCGGTAAAGACAACATGTCCGCTGGGAATGATGGATGTTTCTCCCTCAATGTGACAGAAAGTGCCACAGTTTGAAGCTCAGGCTACGGGCAGGATTGTGGCTGGCTTAACATGGGCAACATCTCTCATGATCAGTGTCCAAAAGCAGAACAGGAGACAGCTGATGGGATCCGAAACTGTCAATTAGGAGTTCCTGGGTGGAGCTGTGGAGACAGGGAGAGGTCTGGGTGAGGATCATGACTGTGACAGAAGGACTTCCTCCAAGGCAGAGCTTGTTGGGTCCTCTTTTTTTGTCACCATTTTCCTCTCAGTGCCTCTTAAAGCTCTATTCTACCAGTCATTTTCCTCCATATCCATCTACAAGTGGAAGTCGTATACTTGAGTAATATGCTAAGTAGTATACTAAATTCATATATATATATATATATATATATATATATATATATATATATATATATATATATATATATATATATATCCTATATATATATATCCTATATATACATTACTGGTCAAAAGTGTGGACTAATTACAATATTTTAATTGTAATTTTAAAGAAGTCTTTCTGAAAGAAGTCTCTTTAATGCTCACAAAGGCTGCATTTATTTAATCAAAAATACAGTAAAAACTCTAAAATTATAAAATATTATTACAAATTTAAAGAACTGTTTTCTATTTCAGTATATTTTAAAATGTAATTTATTCCTGTGATTAAAGCTGAATTTTCAGCATCATTACTCCAGTCTTCAGTGTCACATGATCCTTCAGAAATCATTTTAATATGCTGATTTGGTGCCCAGTAAAAAATTTTATTTTAATATTATTATTAATGTTGTTATCAGTTGTGCTGCTTAATATTTTTGTGGAAAATAATGCATTTTTTTAGGATTCTTTGATGAATAGAAATTTCAAAAGAACAGCATTTACCTGAAGTATAAATGTTTTGTAACATCAACATAACTGTCTAATGTTTTCAACATTGATGATAATAAGAAAACTTTCTTGAGCACCAAATCAGCATATTAGTGACTGAAGACTGGAGTAATGATGCTGAAAATTCAGCTTTGCATCACATGAATAAATTACATTTTAAAATATATTCAAATACAGTTATTTTAAATTGAAATAATATATCACAATATTACTGTTTTTATTGAATTTTGATCAAATAAATGCAGCCTTGGAGAGTATAAGAGTTATTTATTTATTAAATCTTAATTATTCCAAACTTTTGACTGGCCATGTATATATAAAGCATTCACTAATACTGTAGGTTGTCAGTCTGATTGGTGAAAAAAAATTGTACTAGATCAGGTTGGTGAGTATTTTTAGATCTTGCACTAAATGGATTTTCATTCAAATAATCTTTCTCCCTTGATACAATCTACTGCCTACACTTTGGCTTTGTGTTGTGTTTTTGTACATGTATTCATATATGTTTGTGTGTGGCAGCATTTATATGTGTGTCTGTCTTTGCTGGAGAACAATGTATTTGTATTTCAGCAATGGTACACCAGCACAATGAATCTCCTGGGCACCTGGCTGACCGACCGTATGGACCTGCAGTTGCATGTATATCAGCTGAAAATCCTCATCAGAATTGTAAAGGTAAAAACTACAGCATCATTGACCACTAAAGTGTGTATAGGTGGGTATGTGAATTAAATGCAGAACAGTTACAGATTCAAAACTGCCCAAATATGTGCAGGAAGTAATCATAGCAGAGTATTTGCACCAAATGTACTTGTAAACGCATGTTATAAAAATATGCACATATCAACCAATCTCGAGTCAGACTACAGAGGTGGATCCGCCAAGTGAAGGCAGTCTTCCTCTTCAGCCTCCGCTTGTGCTTGATTTTTCAGCAAGATCAACAGGATTTCGTAGTATGGGATTACACATTTATTTTTGTGCATTCATATGGTGCGTGTGTGTGCGTGTGTCTCACAGACATGGTTTTCTTGTTGGACTAAATGAAGGAAGGAACTAGATCAGACATTTATTTTGTATCCAGCATCTAGATGTTGTACTGGATGAAGACCTCAGTGTTGAATAGCAACTGCGAAAAGGGCACTTTCCACAAAAAATGGTATAAAAAAGGCTGTTTTTGTAATATATGAAATATATTAGACAGAAACTTGTCTTTTGATAATCATAACACCCAGGTCTTTAACTGGAGAGGATGAAGTAACAGCACATCCTTCAAGATGCAAATTGTATTCTAAGAGATTCTGTGTACAGGTTTTTGGTCCAATAAGTAATATCCAAATTTAATAGAAGAAAATTACTGATCATCCAATATTTTATATCTTTAACACCTTCTGTCAACATGGATAATTTAGAGATTTTATCTGGTCGTGATGAAATATATAACTGAGTATCATCGGCATAACAGTGGAAACTAATTCCATGTACATTGAAAATAGCAGAGGGCCTAAAACAGACCCTTGCAGCACTCCATAATTTACTGATGTTGATTCCCCGTTTAAATAAACATAATGGTAACAGTCAGATGGGTCTAAACCACCCTAATGCCTGTCACTGAATACTGGTGTGATTTTGTAATTGATAAAAGATTATGTCATGATCTATAGTGTCACTAATATCAAGTAAAACTAGTATTGAAATGCAGCCTTGGTCAGAAGCTAGAAGCAAAGGCGGGCGTACACAGAGCGATTTTTGCTGTCGTACGAGCTCACAGGCGTTTTTTTTTTCAATCGCGTGGAAATCATTGATGCTCGTATGGTCACGGTTCGTATCATGTGCGAGGAATTACGAGCCAAGCTTTAAACATGTCAAAAAAGTTTGAGAGCTATCGGTTTGAATTCATGACTTGAGTGCGGTTGAATGAGCCAATTTGTCGATCTATCTGAGGCTGACCAATCAGGAGCTAAGGAAAACCACTTACACTTACCTCAAGTTGTTTTTGAAGAACAGAAAGTCCATGCTGTTCTCTGCTCTTCAACCAAACTCTTTGCCATGCCCTTCTTTTTCGTTTCATTTTTATTCCTTCGCAAGCTATTGCTGCCACAAAGAAAGCAATCTCTTCCTCTGACTTCCGCAAAACTTCATGCAATTGCTTCGGAAATCTGCAGGTCGTAAAATCGTGTTGTATTTCACTGCGTCCGTACAATTTTCAGATCAACTCACTCGTGACGTGGCATGGACATACGATCTTCAGACCATCAGAATTCGCACCGCGTACACCCGCCTTAAGTCATGTCATTTTAACGAGCTCAGTTTCTGTGCTATGATGGGGCCTGAATCCTGAAATGACTGAATTTTTCATAGATATTTTTTTGCAGGAAGGAGTACAAGTGAGTGGACATAACTTTTTCTTGTATTTTAGACATAAATGGAAGATTTAAAATGGGTCTGTAATTTGCCAATTAATTTGGATCTAGTTGTGGTTTCTTAATGAGGGGCTTAATAACTGCCAGCTTAAACGGTCTTGGGACATGACAAGTTAAAGGCACAATATGTAAGATTAAAATATCTAAAAACCACTAGCACAATTTTATACATTTTGTTTAATTTTGACTTACATTATCCCAAATGTTTCCAACGTTTAAATCCAGAGAAATTCGCAATTTTAACCATGTAACGGTCCGTGTCATTGCATCAACTGTCAATGACGTCGTAGCCGCGTTACCCTCGATTTCCAAAAACCATGGGAACACCAAAGACGCTTTAATATATTGTGTTGTATTATATTGTGTTTGGATACCTTTATCGACAGAAAATTATTTCTGCCTGAGTCCCATCGGATTGCTTTCCATCGGCTGGCTGTGAAGGTGAAGACGACAACTCCCATGATTCCACGCTCATTGCACAGCATCATCAAGCTACTTCTTTGTTTTGCATAAGTGACCTCTAGTGGTTAAAATTACATATTGTGCTTTTAATAATATTGAGAAGAGGCTCTTGTGTTACATGTAACATCTGTTCATGCTTATATAACTAACTATGAAAGGAAAAGTTAGCTAGATCCACTTTGTTTCTCCATAACTATTCCCACAATCCTGTCTGTTTTTGCAGAAAAAGTATCGCGATTTCCGACTACAAGGCGTTTTGGACTCTACTTTGAACAGCAAGATGTATGAGACGGTGAGAAACAGGCTGATTCTAGAAGAGGCTACAGCATCTGTAAGAGAGGGGGGGATGCAAGGCATATCCATGAAGGACAGCGATGAGGAAAATGACTAGATCCTGCTGGAGACAATTAGGTGTGGACAATTCGGCTTAAAAATATGCATGTACACCACTGTCCATCACTCGTACATGTCTGGATGTTGTTAACGTCATGGACTTTGACAAACAAAGAACCATCTTTAATCAAAATGAAACAAAAATATATGAATCTCTATTCAAATGACAAAAACAAAAGCATATATTAACCTAAACATAAAATTGATGTTTTTTTGGGGGGGGTGGGAATAAGCAAAAATGTCTCAAATTCATTCCTAAATGTTTCTAAGCAATATGGAGTACCATTTGTAAACAATGTTGTGTGAGATGGTAAGGAATAATGCTCGTCGTGTCCCTGTTCAATGCAAATCCATATGGCGCTTCTTCAACGTATTGTAAATACATTGTTACATAGCAGTGCAAAGACCTCTTGTTTCTTTTGGAGTGTAGGCCAATTGACATGATTGTATTAACTTGTTCAAATGTTTATATATTCAGCTCACTTCAATGACAAGTCACACCCAAAATGTTTTGAGACCTTTTTTTAACGAGTTAGGTAAGATGATATGTTTGTAGCTGTATTTTAGAGATGCAATATATTCCCATAGCTTTGTGATATACTTAAACTGATGTCAATATTTTTTTTTATGGTTTTAAGCCATGCATAATTTAAAAAAAAAATATTCAAAAATATATTTATTCTGTATTTGGGGGGAAATGACAAGGAAGCTTTTTGTTTGTATATCATTTTTGTTTCTTTGCAACAAAGCATTTCTGATCCTTCTATTTGGATAGCCTCTAGTTTTCATCATTGCCACTGTTGTTTTGTGTATATAGCGCTTTATATTCCCCTCTGTGCAGTAGCTGCATGTTCCAGTTGTCAGAAATCTTATCCGAAAGCTTTTGATTTTGTGGAAAGTAACTGGTGGATTCATTCGGCCTTATGTACACCCACAGCTGGAATGCAAGAATCTGGGCTTACAAAAATAAAAGAATTCAAACTCTTGGCATTTTTTTTTTTTTTTTTTTTTTTTTGCTTTTAAATGTACACTGTGTAACTTTTTTGTTCAAAATTAACAAAATCTAAATAACGAGTCAATACATCATCAATCCTTCTTCCAAAACGTGTTTTCACTGATTCACTATGGTAAGTTTTAGACCTGTTGGGATGGTTTACACGGTCTCGTCATATCTGTAAATAAAGAAAAGTTGCTCCAACTACTTTGATGCATGTATAGTGTGGAAGTGGCAGTCTTCACAATGAGCAAGAAAGGTTGACATGGAGCATGTTAAATTTCGAACCTTCGAGAAATCACCCATTTTTAAAAACGGCAAACAGAGGAGTCGCAACAGAGCTCGTAATAAAACAAGTATCAACATAAGCTTGGCTTTTCGGAGATGGTGACAACTGAGGGATCTGAAATGTTGTAAAAGGGGTTTTTATTACTCAACGGGTGATCATTGTAGAGCATTATCCATTGTGTAGGGTCATATTCATCCACATAGTCACGCAGATCCGAAGCATAACCAAAACAACGTTCTTACGCAAAAAAAGCATGCAGTTTTTTTTTTTTTTTACATAGTGTACCTTTTAAATGAATAATACGCTATCTCACCAACAATTCGTATGTATTTTACAAGGTGGCTATACGAATTCGTATGATTTGTCTAAACCCCACTGACAGGTAGGTTTTAGGGTGGGGTTAGGGGTAGGTCATTCGTAAAAATTCATACGAATTTGGCAGCTCGTAAAATACTACTCTTTAGCAAAAAAACTTATGAATTAGCCACCTCGTAAAATACGTATGAATTTTCGTGAGATGGGGTTGGAATAATAACAAAAATCACACTGTTTTATTCATTGCTCTGACCACCTTAAAAGTCTCAAAATCTTTATAAATGAAGCTAAGTCCAGGGTTTCAAGCTCATCAAATGCAACACCTGCCATACAGCACAGGCTTCATTCAGGACTTACAGTAAGAAGCACACAACTTCAACCATGACTTAACCTCTCCCCACACCCACCCAGTTCCACCAAGAAGAAAAGAAAAAGAAAAAAGTCTGAGATTAACATTTTGGGATTAAGTCATAGCTCATCTTCAGTGCCTATATTGCAGAACAGAAGGAGATTGACTGACCAAAGATGACACAGACCAGTCCCAAGGCAGATCTTCTCAACCAGATTAAAAATGTTCATATAAGATTTTCAAAACAAATCAGTCTGATCTTCAAGACAATAAGTATAAATGCAAGGGATTAGATATTAATACAGTGACATATTAAACGAAGGATGAATATCTTAATTATAACAGATTTCTCGAAAAACAAGTCCCTAAGGAAGAGAAAAACAAACAAGACGAGATTTGAAACGATCACTGGTTTCAGAAGAAAAAAAAAACATATATTGATTCCAAACGTGAATTAACATATTTAAACAATACTAACATCATTAAGGAACCATAAATTCCATACATTATGTATATACATTTTTAAATAAAAAAAAATATATATATTATATTTTATTTTTATTTTATTGGATTGACAGCCTGAATCGTTTGTATTTAATTTAATTTAATTTAATTTTATATTATATTATATGTTTATACAGAAGAAGACTGGCCAAAGATGACAATTTTTATTTATTTATTGTTTGTTTTATAATTTTAAAAGAAGTCTCTTATGCTGACCAAGGATTTATTTATTTCAAAAACACAGTAGAACAGCAATTGTGAAATATAATTACAATTTAACAATTTCTGTTTTAATTTGTTAAAATGTAAAATTTAATTTTGCAAAGCTAAAGATTTTGAAAACAATAGGTTATGAGTTATACTTTTTTCAGTATTCTTATATATTCCAATCAACCTGAATTCACCCTATCTATCTAGAACAGATACATTTTGGTATAGGTAAACAGACATTTTGCTCTTGTTTATGATTTAAAGATACATTGATGAAGATTGTCGAATGTATCATTCAGCATTTACATGTGATCTGGTTGAATAACATTGTCCATTGGCACATTGTTAAGTATAACTGAGGTGAAGTGTTTCATTTAACCCCCTGGAGCACAGACTATGGGCAATAATGCAGCACTCAGAGCCAGAGAAAGGAATGGAGGAGCTTTAACTAGCAGATGGAAATTGCCTTTTCATCTCCTTACTCTTTCCGATCAAAACCCACGGATACAATTTGGTGTGTTGCTCGGCGCGGGGGCACAGGGCAGGGAAAGACAAATGAGAGAGGCCCACCGCTAGAATATGTTCCCGTAGCCCGCCGCTGTGACCTAATTGTGGGAATGTACGCTTCCTCCGAGGCGCCGCTCACGCGCTGATTTCACTGTAATCAACAGAGGAGGACAGAAATGCTCTGTCGCCGGGCACGGAGCGCCGTAAGAGGAGCCTCGGATATCATACATTTAATTTCCTCATAAATCCTGCCGCAATGCAACAATTTTGAGAGGGAGAGGACCCGGCGACAGATTAATAGGCAAGGAGATTTATTCTGGCACGATCTGAGCTGCTTTGGCTTTTAAGCCTCAATCAGGTTAGGAAATAGGAATGATAAGTGTATCCACATAAAAGATTCTCCAATTGACCGGCGCAACAAGAACTGGCCCCAGGTTCACACTCGCATCTGTGCGGGAGAGGCTTCCGAGGCGCGAGACCCGGCTTCGAGCGCAGCGTGTGACCTCAAGAACGATGGCGGTGGGCAAATGAAAAACACAAATTGCAGGCACAAATACACAGGAAAAGTAGCACAAGATTACATTTGTGTGCCAACGTTGGGTTAGACTTAAACGTTTCAATTCGAGGCCCACAGCGTGCGTAGTTTCACCCTGCCTCGAGCAGATGTCATTGTGTGATGACGAGACTGCGCACGACTCTCACCTACGCTACACTACAACTGACTGTTCTCAGTAGCGCGAGCGCTCGTGTGGAGGGACTGGATGCCAGCGCGCGTCTCTAAGTAAACCCTCTAAGTAAACAGGTAGATGTCAGATCCTTTCAACAAGGACAATTCAAAGCCTCTTATGTTTTTTTCTTTTTAAAGCCAACCCACAACCATCTTATCTCCGCATTAGGACGGGGTACAACGGGCCTGATTATTATTTTTTGATCTTTTCCGTGAAATGAATAGCTTAATGTTTAAAGTAATCTCACATTATGTTCATCTCATGGGAGCGCCGTCAGGTTGAGAGTGAGTGAGAGACAAAGAGAGATGAAGATGATCATCATCATCATCCTGCTTTAATCAGAAATGGCTCAGAGGATAAAGTGTCATATATGGGCTTGTGATTGGGCTTATGCTGAGATCTCACTGTGCCTTTCCGCGTAATTTCCGCCCTTCAAGCAAGATTTGGTAAAGTAAGACCCCATTGCTTAGCATGTTAATTTAGCAATTAGCAGGCGGAATTTGAACCTTTGACTTGTTTTTTACTTTTTCCAAATCAGTTTAGCTGAATAAAGACAAGATTTGCTTGTAAATAAAGATTTCAAATAATCTGTATTATAATTAGGAAATAAAATATTAGAGGCTGTGCTATATTGCGAATATAGCCATGGCTGAAAGGTTAGAAACATGACTATATTCACAATACAGCACAAACTTGAGTGCCTTATTGCTTTGACCAAAACGGTTACGTTTTTTTTTAAGTTTATAAAAGGAAAATTCTGCAAAATGCATTTTATTTGATTAAATTACAGTAAAAAAAAAAAAGTGAAATATTAATATTATCAACTTTTTTTTCTGTTTTGATATATTTTAAAATGTAATTTATTTCTGTGATAGCAAATCTAAATTTTCAGCATTATTACAGTTTTCAGTGTCACATGATCCTTCAGAAATAATTTTAATATGCTGATTTGGTGCTCAAGAAACATTTCTTATTATTAGCAATGTTGAAAACAGCTGTGCTGATTAATATTTTTGTGGAAATTGTGATATATTTTTTAGGATTATTTAATGATTATTTATTAAATACGATTATTTATTAATCTATTTTAAATAGAAATCTCTATCTCATAATGTCTTTACTGTCAATTTAACACATTCTTGCTGGAAAAAAAGTTTTTTTTTTTTTCTTTTAATCTTACTGACTCCAAAACTTTGTAGTGTAGTGTTTACATAAATTAGTATATATATATATATATATATATATATATATATATATATATATATATATATATATATATATAAAGTTAATTAACACCATTATTAAAGAATTGCAATTCCACAGTGTTGTTACTACACATCCTCTCAACGGTGATGTCATGTGAGAGTCTGATAACTTGAGACATCTCCTCAAAGAAACACAAATATGCTTGAAATAAGTTTAAAGTGGATAATCAGGCCCTTGAGAGCAATGAGCTCACATTCTCTGCAGCCAATCAAATGGCTGGAATCGCATCCTTCACTCATTCTCATTCCCATTCTTCCCTCATCCACCTGTTCTGAAGCCTGAAGTGAATATGTTAATGCTCGGCCTTACTCACAAGACACATCATCTGCATCCCGCAGTCTCCTCCATCCCCATAACACCGGAGGGGACATTCCCTTGTCCATTTTGTGGACCATATTTAATTTGGTGGACAGATGAGGGACGTGAATGGTGAATAGGAAGGTGAAGTAGGGTTACTCAGGTTGCGCTGCACCCGCTTTGTCAGGCTTCCTCGCCATTGTTCTGGAAAAAGCATTCAAACCTTTTGCTCGGAGCATCAAAGGTGCGGTTGAGTCCCCCCGCGCTTTGGAGACCACTGTGCCATTCAGAGCTGACATTATGGAGAACCTACTGCACATGGAAAAGGGTCAGACAAATAGAAGCAGGAGCAAAAGTGGTTCACTCAGCACTTGAAAGAACGTTAGGAATTGAAAAGGAAAATAGAGAAGAAAGGTGAACTGAAAGACAATTTCAAACAGAAAAGAGCTGGCTAAGAGAGCATGCACTATAGATAGGGAGCCATGTATGGCTATGACAAGACTGCACAATCACAAAAAGCTATTGAGGAAGTACTGTGACCATGCAAATGTTTGCCGTATGTGCACATCTGAGTGATCCTTGCATGCGTGTGTCCTGGGATGCTGAAGAGAGGTGAACGGACAGGCAGTGAGGCGCAGGTGAGAAACTCTGACGGGCTGCTGGAATGTCCTGGCTGACAAAAGGACTCACTCAAGTCTGCTTTAAAACAGCCATTTTTTGCAGTCCACAGCAAATGCCTGACAACACAGCTTTTCTCCTTGGTCACTGTTTTCTTCGCAACTTCGACAGCTACTTTCTTTTTCTCTTACTATTGCTATATGAGGGTTTTTTTTTAGTCTGTATGTTTGTTTGAGGTAAGCATTTTTGTAGGAATCAGAAAAACTATTTGCAGAGATGTGAAGGTTTATGCAACAATGATTAATTAAGGCTTCAGATTTAAAAAAAAATAAAAATAAATGCACAAATACATAATAAATAAGTACTTTATCTACATGTTAGCCGGAAGTACGCAACTTTAGCAACAACTTCAATTCTTTAACCCTCATGTTTGGGCCCTTTCGTTAAAGTTCCCATGAAATAAAAAAAAATTGAAATTCATGTGCCCTCGTAATCTTTGATCAAAATAGATTCCCCTCACTCTTGCAGTGACATTTCTTCTCTTCTCTGATGATGTGTTTACTGGCGTGAGGGCGGGGCAACCTGTCACTCACATGACAAACCACAATCTAATGATCCAATCAATTCCCGATGGACAAAATCAAGTCCCGCCCTACATTTGTTCTTGTTCAGGAGGTCATTTCACTCAGATATATGACAAGATAGGGAAGAAAAAACTATTACAACTTTGGTTTCATGTAAACTTTAACTAAAAAAAAAAAAAAAAAAAAAAAAAAACACTTAAATGGATAGTTTGAAGAAATTGTATCATTTACTCACCCTCATGTCATTCCAAAACTGTATGACTAACTTTCTTCTAATGTGAAACACAAAAGAAGATATTTTGAAGAAACGTGGGGGGCCACATTGACACTTACACCGTGTCCAAACCAGACTCGCCGCAACAAGCGATAAAAGGTATCTTTTCCATGTTAATCTGAGTTTTTGTCCTAACCAGCCGCGACGGCGACATGCGAATATTCTATTTTAGAAACGGGTTCTGTTTCTCCACAACGTCGCAGCTGAAACGGCAACACAAAGTATGGCAATGATGTGCTTTATTTAATGTTAAAAGCGTCTAACGTGAGTTTGAATATCGTTCTATTCCCAGCTTTTTAGCTGTAATGAAAACAACACTGGCTAATTCACCTCAGATCTTGAAAATAAATAAATGGGCACAAGAACGTTCAAACTGTCAACTTAATGCGAACAAACAAGCACAAAGATTGGTTCAGTCACTCCGTATGTTCTTTAAATAATGTTTAAATTGTGTAATATTTATGAATTTTACTATGTACTTGCCCGTTTCATTGTGTTCGCTATGTTCTTGCCGAGAGAGCCCGCCCACACTCTCTTCTGATTGGCTGTGGTTTTTGATTGATTTTATCGCTTCTCATTTTCACTTCTAGTGTGGACAGTCAAATTGCTCGTCGCTGGAATCTTATCGCATCGCGTCTGGTTAGGACACGGTGTTAACCACATTGACTGTTATTTATGGAAGTTTCCCCCATGGAATAAATATAGGCTAAAAGATAATTGCGACTTTTTATTTCACAATTCTGACTTTTGTTTTAGAATTGTGATATATAAACTTAATAAAGTCAGAATTGCAGGATATAAACTCACAATTGCGAGAAATAAAGTCAGAATTGCGAGATATAAACTCCCTTCTGACTTCTTGCAATTGCGAGTTTATATCTCACAATTCTGACTACTTTTTTCATAATCATGAGATATAAACTCACAATTAGGAATCATAAAGTCCAATTCCGAGAAAAAGACCGACTTTTTTCCCTCTTAATTGTGAATTATATCTTGCAATTCTGACTTTATAACACGCAATTGCAAGTTTATTTCTTGCAATTCTAAGAAAAAGGTCAGAATTCCAAGAAAAAGAGTCAAAATTTCTGAGATAAAAAGTCGCAATTACCTTTTTTATTTTTTATTCAGTGGAGAAAACGAGCTTCCATAGTTACTGGAGCATAGTTATTATTATTATCTGAATGCATATGTGTGTCTTTTAGTGTATGGTCAAGAGTCCTGTCAAACCAATCATACACTCTAAAAAATGCTGGGTTAAAAACAACCCAAGTTTTGACCCAATGGTTTGGTTAAATAATTGTCCAACCGGCTGGGTAGTTTTATTTAATTCAACTATTGTTTAAAAATAACTGTATTGCTTGCTTAAAATGAACCCATTTAACATGTATTAATATTATTAATAAATAAACATTTATTAATAAATTTAATGAATAATTAAACTATAAACATGTATTAAATTGCTTATTAATAAATGTTCACCTTTTGATTATTATTGTTGCCTCTGATTATGTGTCTGATTTTTTAATTTCCAACCTATTTTGGGTTCATTTTAAGCCAGCCATATAGTAATTTTTAAACAATAGTTGGGTTAAATAAAACTGTCCAGCACGTTGGGCAAACATTTAACCCAACTGCTGGGTTAAAACAACCCAATTGATGAGTTTGTCCATTTTCAACCCAACTGGGTTGTTTTTAACCCAGCATTTTTAGAGTGTAGTCTGGCATGTTTTCAACTTGCACATATCCGCACACACAGACAACATTCTCTCTGTAATGACAAGTTATTTGCTTCAGAATCATAATGACGATGTTTAATCCCTGCCATTTGATCTGTTTATGTTAAACATCACACCAGCACGTAATTTCTTAATCCAACAGTATGAGGAACCATTTCAAGAAAATAAGAAAAATTTGCTCAAATCAACATAAAAAGTGGACTAATCAACATGTTCTCTTCTCCTATAGCAGTACAGATCAGGGCTAAATTTAAATCTGTACTTTTCATTAAAACTCTGACTGATCTGAGAACAGATGGATTGGATGAGTTGCACTGAATCGGTCTCTAAATGCACCTAAGGGCGGGATCCCTGCCACAAAGTGTGGCACAGTGTGTCTTTGGAGGTGTGCTTGAGTCTCGCTCCATTTCTGTTTGTCTCTCATGTCCTGTAATTCTTACACTTAAAGTGTTACATCACTTTCTTTCTTAGTGTACCTGGAATTAAAAGCTGCTAAATTCACAGGTGTCTTCATTATCTGTAAGTACCACACATTAGTGTTGGACACACACATTTAACTTCTTCTTTTATGTAACCTGTTAATGTGATTCACAAGCTGTCATTGCTGTTGCAAAGATGAACTCATTTATTAAACACCTAAACTTATTTTAATTAAACAAAGTGGACACAAAAAAGTAGCCTGCTGAAAATGAGCATTCAGTAATGAATATGTAGATTGACCATTTCTAAAAAAAAAAAAAACGTAGGTCTGTATATGCATCTTCACTGTTCATCCTATACAGCCAATGACAAGTCCTGTTGTTATTACTAGAAATCTACCCTGGGATACTGGTCAACGTTAAAACAAATGCAATTATACTATACATACACACACACACACACACACACACACACACACACACTCATGTTGGTGCTCCTATCAATATTATGAGGACATTACATAGGTGTAATGGTTTTTATACTGTACAAATTGCAATTTTATATTCTATCCCTACACTAACCTTACCCCTAAACCTACCCATCACAGAAAACCTTCTGCATTTTTACATCTTTAATAAAACATTGTTTAGGATGTTTTTAAGCCATTTTAAAAAATAAACCACATTTACGTTGTAATAACAGTGTAATAACCACGTCATTATACAAATTTGTGTCCTTATAAATCATATTATCAAGTACACACATATCCTTTCAAAAGACAGCTTTTGAACCATTTTTCTTCTGTGTATATAGTTCACCGTTTTTTATAATTCATTACTTTTTATAACAAGCCAAATTTAGTCTAAATATTATATCAACCCCTCTCCCCCAACTCAGACCAAATACGTACTAGTCACATTATGCAAAACAACAACAACAAAATCTCAATAATGACAGCCAAATATTTACCCCACATTCATGTTTAGACATTTATGACATTCTTCCAAGATTCAGAAACTCAATCTTGGAAGGATAATCATTAGACTACAATATTAAGAATAGATTTTTTTTTTTTTTCGATTAAGTTTAAAAACAACTACAATACGTAGCAAACATGACTTTTTCTTTAGTTTCCTGCAGTGCCAAACATGTCATTTTCCTAATATAGGGTATGAAGTAATGGCTATTTGTTCTCAAAATCTATGTAAAGTTCTCCGGTTTGTATACGACAATTAAATGCGCCATAATACACAAGCAATTTGTCATGTAAATCGTGCTCCGTCTTTTGCCTCCTGCTTTCTGAAGAGGAGCGCGTCCATTGAATGGGAATTTGAGCTAATTTCGCAACGTGTACGCGGACTGAGAGTGACGTTACAGAGATCAATGTTTATTGTGTGGACAAGCCGCTAATTGTGCCTGAATAAACTCAAATTAGAGTTAGATCATTTACATATGAGTAGAATTAGTGGAAGCTCTGCTGCGGCTGCAGGTGTGGGGAATGGGTTTTCCAACTATTTTTTGCTTGTTTTATTTCGTTGAAACAGTAAACCACTAACTGCCTTAGCAACTATATAGGCTAAACTATATTAAAATGAGTCCAATTCACGAGCAATTTAATCAGAGAGCTCATTCACAGTGTAATATTTACAGTCAAAGCCTAACAAGCTAATTACTGCACTGCTGTCGTGTTCGAAGACGTCATCACGCTTCCCTCAGAAGAATGTTAAGTCAACATCATCTCTAGGCTTCGCTGCATGAGCAACTTCCACCATATTCTCCTCAGAGTAAAGATAATCACATAGCTGTGTTTGAACTTGAAAAGCTCCGTTTCGCCTATTTTGTAATACTTTGTTGTGAGTCTCAGGTGAAATCGTCTGCAAACAAATGATTTCAAGCTGGCCCTCTTAAAAAGACGAGAGGGCGACTGGTCATTGTAGCAAGCACACAAAACTCTGGATTCCAGCAAACTTTTTATACAGCTTTAAAAGGGTCTCTCTCTTTTTTTCATTTCGTGCTATACCTCTGGCCAGGCTAAGTCTTTTCTTCCCTGCTTTAATCCTTCCCTTTATTTCAGAAAAACACAAAACCAGGTTCCACGCAGTGCTTTAGTGGCTAAAAGTGAAAGAGCTGCTTCTTTCGGGGCTGAACTCTGAATCGCGCTGGAAAATTGGTTCCTCTGAATAGGTGAAGGAGGAAAAACGTTTAATAGGATCCGAGGGAGGTTCTGCTCTCGCAATCTGCTCTCTAAACAGGTGGAAATGGGACCTTCTCAATTGTACAAATAGCAAGTATAAACCAGCATGGAAAAGCAATTTTCAGCGACAAGGATTAGCAACTTGCAATGAAAATTGAAACTGGTCGGACGGTCCCCAAATCCCTCTTATTAAACCGACCTGAACTGCACATTTCCTGTGAAACTGAATGAATAAATAAACAAATAAATAAAGTGACGTATGGATATGTTTATTATATGTGTATCGAATGCAGCAATTTTAGGATCAAAATACGTTTTAGTCTCCTTAAAAAAATATTATTTTTTAAGAATGAAATAAACTGAAAAAAAAAAAAAAAAAAAATCAATATACAATAATGAAAATAAAGATTTTTCATCCTAAATATGTTTTACTGCACTCCACCTGCACCTCGCGGACCATAAATGTGAACTGCGCTGTGAACGCGCGACAGACGAATTGGGGCAAGAAACTTAAATAATAATCTGTAGTATCTGTCATGCATACCACCCCCGTGGCCGTGTATAAATGAGCGGTAAGAGAGGGGACAGTTCTGGTGATGGCGCTTCCTTGTCACCCTGATAAGAGCAAGAGCAAGTGATGTCAGCTAAGTGCTCCAGACAGTGATCTCGCGCTGATGAGGACGTCTGCGAGTAAAATGTGACAGTGCAGTCACGCCGTTGTCGTTGAATACATCTGCTGTGCGCTTTGGAGGAAAAAGGTAAACTACAACATCGACTCTCTGGCGTAAGTTTGCTGTAAGATTTTCGCAAGTGCTGAATAGGAATCGACTCTGGGAGGGGTTTTGTCTTATTCTCTGCTTAACGAGCTCTGTAATGTCCTGTTAATTTTGTGTGTACTAGTTAATGAGCATTAATCGGGTACCCCTGGATGCTATTGTTCTGGGGATGGCCATTTGAATGCAAATGGGTGACATTGTAAAAGCAAGGTGCTTATTAAACTGGTGCGTGTCCTGGCTTCTCTGGAATTCAACAGGAGAGGACGGGGCGGCTGGTCGATGCTCACACCAAGTTGGGTAGAAATGGCGAGCTCTCTCCCTCTGGAAACAGTGATGTCCTGCCCGAGACTTGACGACAGGAGCGGGGCCACGGCCACGGCTGCACCCAAGTCCCTGGCCTTTTCCATCGACAGAATCATGTCCAAGACGTCGGAACCGAAAGCGGAGGAGCGCCGTGGAGGACTTGAGGGATCCGAAGTGGGAAAGAAGGCGGTCGGTTTGTGTACACCCATTCCCTGCATGATCCCGATCCAGCCGTTCAGCTACGATCTGCAGGCCAAGGCTTTAATGAACTATTCCGAGTTCTGGAAAGTTAATTTCAGGGGAGCACTATGCACTTCAGCGGCCATGTGTAAAGCCAACTGCGGCGTCTGCAGCAAAACGGACGCGGGCATCAAGCACTCGGTGTTGCCGGGGAGCAGGGTCATCAAACCGCAGGTGATACACCAAGCGCTGGCCATGCCCACCAACGGATCGTTGTGTTATTTCAATTACTTGGACTCTGCTTATCATCAGTCCGAGCTGCTGAGCGGACACTTATTTTCCTCAGCAATCGCGAACTCTCAAGCACAAGCCATTAGCGCGCACCAGAAGCTCCTCTTGTTGGAGAACGCGAAACTTGCGTGTGTTTCACCGGAGAAATTCCCCACACCTCAGTATCCACATAAAGAGCATCTTCCTGGGCAGCTGGACCAGATTGTTCGGGAGAACAACAATCTGACTGAGAAGAACGGAGTGAAAGCGCACAGCAAAACGAATAACTGCTCAACTGACGGGAAACCCAAGAACTTCACGTGTGAAGTTTGTGGAAAGGTAAATACGGAATTTGACGGGATGTGGGAAATTAAAATGATGTACACAAAAAATAAATTGACGATGATTTATTGAGCTCTTTCGTTTTTCTTTTAAAGGTCTTCAACGCGCACTATAACCTGACGCGACACATGCCTGTACACACAGGAGCAAGGCCGTTCGTGTGTAAAGTATGCGGGAAAGGTTTCCGGCAGGCCAGCACATTATGTAGACATAAAATCATTCACACACAGGTGAGTAAAAAAAAAAAAAAAAAAAAAAAACCTGCAATTCACGGCCCTTATAATATTTTAATAAAATGCTGCCGCAAGATATAATTTATTTACAAAGATGTTATGACTTTATTCACAGGAGAAACCTCATAAATGTAACCAGTGTGGAAAAGCTTTCAACAGAAGCTCGACTTTAAACACACATATCCGAATTCACGCCGGCTACAAACCATTCGTCTGCGAATTTTGTGGAAAGGGCTTTCATCAAAAAGGTAAGAAAAACAAGGCCTTAAACAATTTTAAATGAGATCAATTTGTCACTCTAGTAACTACTTACCATTACAAGATTTTTACATTTCATATGGGTCAAAACACAGACCTTTAACTCCTTTGTACGTCGACAGCTCTCGACGTGATATTAACTAAGTTTGACAACTTCTTGACTTCAACATGCAAAGTGCTGATTAAGGAAGGCTTGGAAATGAAACTCTTCTGTTAAATGTAACTTAATTGTGAACTGTTGACCTGTTGGGGGAAAAACTGACATAATTCGTTTTTTTTATTTTTATTAATTTTTCAGGGAATTACAAGAATCACAAACTGACCCACAGTGGCGAAAAACAGTACAAGTGTTCAATCTGTAGCAAAGCCTTCCATCAGATCTATAACCTCACGTTTCACATGCACACGCACAACGACAAGAAGCCCTTCACCTGCGGGACCTGCGGGAAAGGCTTCTGCAGGAACTTTGACTTGAAAAAGCACATACGGAAATTGCACGATAACACCAGTTGTTTATCCGGCGGAAATGATTCTTCCAGAGGACACCAAAACTGAGACGCGAGCAGTTTTTGACTGAACTTGGACAATTGATGAACCGCATTTTTTTTGTGGTGCTTTAACATCTTCCACCGACATGAACGAAGAAGAAGGGGACGGGAGAAAATCATCACATCATCAAGGAATTGTACATAAAACAGAATAAAATATTATTTAACGAAACCACTGCCATACGGGGCTGTCAAGCAATTATTTGTAGACTAGATGAAATAAAAGCGTTTTATAAATAAATGCAACCTATGTGTAAAAAGAAATGTTTGATAAATTTGTAAATTTGTTGACAATTGTTGACGCAGTAAAGCAAATGCTAAAAATAAAATCCTAAATACATTAATGTCGGCTTTATTTTTATATAGAAAAATTACCTGAATTCACCATCTGTTTGTTTAACATGAATCTTAATTGCTTCATTTTGGGGGTTTCTCATATTTTTATGATTTAGGATCAGCACATTTTATTTTAAGGTCATTTGAAAATGTAGGCTTAATTCAGACTTGAGTTGTGCTAGCCTATTTTAAAAGAATTAGCTACAAGCTAAAAACAGTGACTAAAGATTTACTTTTACATAAAATGCGTCTTTATAAGTAAAATATAAACTGCCACTTTTTAAGTAGACTATATTAGGCACTGTCTGGTAAATTAATTGTATAATTTGTGTCGTTTTAATAAAATCAAGGGACAAACAAGACTCGTTCATCTATCAAATATAATAACTATCGATCTATCGCCTGTAGCCATTCAGTGCTCAGTTAAATTTCAAGCTCATAATGACATGTCTGGTGGAGTTCAAAGCCTGTGGTTTCACTCAGACATTTGATACACGGCTCTGCCTCTGTGACCGTACACTTGACTTCAGTTTAATGGCTCAAATTATCAGATAAAACATGGACTCTTGAAAGCCTATTACGTTAATCAACTAAAGAGCCTCAGGGGAAGCTTCAGCGCATCGAGTCGTGTTCATCAGTAGGTGGAAAATGGACTACACTTTTCCCACTTCTCCTCATCACCGCCGCTTTAATAAACAATAATGTATTCCGAGCACGGATCCTGGAACAATATTATCCTTACACGCTAACAGAAATTCTGATGAGAGACAAGCGCGTGATCCCAAATCTCACTCTCCCAATTACAGCCCAATTAGCAATTATGCCCACGTCTTGGGACCACGAGGAAGACTAATATTACTAGTTGAATGGCCTATTCACCTCCTCAGAGGCACGGTTCGAAAATGTGTTTGAACAGAAGTGTCTTCTTTTCATTCAACTGCATTCGAATGTCGTCCCATGTGGAATAAATGCGTGATTTTTTAAAACATAAATCACTATGTGTTTCAAGAGGCATAACCGGGTCTTGAGAGCTTTACAACCTGGAATACATTTGATATAGTTTAGTTTCATTTACTGAATAATGTAAATTTTCTTGGGCAAAGCAAAGAGAGGAAAAGCTAAAAACGGCTAGTAAAATAATTATTAAGAAGAATAAGAATAAACTAAATTTAAGTGAAAAAATAAGTGAATACTGAACATATTAATTCAGAAGAGAAACACGTCATATAGCAAAGTGAACTAAAACTATTATATTCTATTCAGTAATTCTTCTGTAATTTCTACAAGTTTTTATATGGGCTCGATTTTATTCACAAGTAGTTACATTCAAATTGATCTAAAAAATTAAACTTATCACTGCTACTTTGATTTTAAGGCAGCAGTTAAACTTTATTTATTTCATAAATTTTGAATGCGTTGATTTGCTGTGCTGTGAGGGTTGATTGCTTAAACACAATATAAATGCAGAAAAATGAACTAAAAGATGAGAGGATTTCTGGTGGTGAAGAGGTCTGGGAAAATACCAGTGTGGGCGGGTCTCACCAAAAGACATGTTTGTGTGAGGTATAAAAAAAATCCCTTTTGTGCAAAGCTGCCTATCTTGCCTAGTGCCTAAAAAAGATTGCAGAGAAGAAAACAACCTAAAGGCAGTCTCGTTGGCCTTTTTCTGCACTTACCTCTTAAACATCTGAGCAACCAGCTTTGCTTCTAGAAACATGTTAATTGACAACGGAGCTCATTACTGCATGCACATGTAACGCGGCGAGAGGGATTATAGGGACAAGAGCGCATTAATGAACTGTCAACAGCGCGGAGCATGTACACGACAGAGATCAGCCGAAATTGAGGCATTTACAAGCGACAAAAGCTCGGCTGAGACAGGAAGAAAAAAAGACCCAGACTTTTGTTTGGTCAACTCAATTGATTGTAAATGGAAGATTAACGGGGGTAGCGTCCGCATTTTTAAGGGGGCGAGGAAGAAAAGGTCCCAATTAAGTCCACCAAATGTTAACTACATCGTTTCTCTCAGTTTAGCCCAAATGAAATTCTAATTAAACCGTCCTCCTTCCATCGTTTTGGAAAGCAATTTCTCTCCCAGTTGGAGAAGAGCGGGCTAGTTGTAGTACTTGTTAAGAGAAGCATTGCTTCTTGGCACAAAGCGCTCGCGAGGCGCATTGTAGCGCGCCAAGGGGAAAGTTAATGAGCGTCAGGCGCGCGCTCTTTGGAGCCGTTCCTGCGGAACGGTGTTGAAAAGATGGACGCAGCCAAGCGACCGCATGGTGTTCTGTACACGTATTTATGTCCAAGAAGATGATGATAAAGGAGGTCAACCTGACAATATGTTGTTTAATCCAGTTTCACAGGCTGTGAAAATTCATTCAATGAATAACTGAGATGACATGTAAAAATGAAGGTATTCGCATATATTTATAAATATAAGTACCTGCCTCACAGTTGTGCAATGTTTTGCACAATTAGGCAATTATAGCTACAATTTAGCCTACAAAAATGGCCTGAATATACATTCTATGATGAACGAGTTTTTAATTACTGGGGGGGAAAAATATATAATTATATATTATATAAAGGACTTAAGTAAAAAAAAAAAAGTCTCGGTGTAGCTTTTCCAGAGATTGTAAAAATAAAATAAAGTTGAAAAAAAAAAAAAAAATACAAATTGAAAATTTACGGAAAAATCTTTTAGTTTTATTTCTTTAAAAAATTAATAATGAAGCAGTTTTGTCCTAAAATATATAGGAATAGCCTATTTGAAAATGTTTTATAAGCTAAATCAAAGTGGTGTAACAAACATGCAGGAAGCCCTTTTGTTGTCATGTGACAAGAAAATCATATCAAAATAAAATAAAAATAACACTGAAAGCATACCCAAAGTCATTAGAAAAAACATATTTTGACCTTTTTATGAAAAGGCATGTAGCCTACTGTAAAAAAGGATTGTTGCAATTAGTTATGGCAACTTAAAATTTTGCACTTTTTTTTGTCAATCTAAATTGACTAAAATTAACATTTTAAATTTAAAGCAACACAAGCACTTACTTTTTTTTTTTTTTTTTTTTTACACAGTTATTTTAATGATGAAATTTAAGTTGTGATAATTAAATGCTGCAGTATTTTTTACAGGTTAGGTCAAATGGAGTAATATCACATTATATTCATGATAACATGAATCATGATTTTTGTAAAATATATTTACCTTGACAAATGTGATTCAAAAACTTGATAAAAATTGTGTACTCGCACAATTAAATGAGGCAATTTTTTGAAATTGGTTACACCACACATTTTTGTAAAAAAAAAAAAAAATTGCTTTTCAGCAATATAAATGTAAAGACTCTTGTCAATCAACTCTTAAATACAAAGAACGTGTCACAAATTTTAAACTAGATTTCTCTTTTGTAATAATTCCAGAGATCCTTGTTTACACATGGATGTACACATGGAAACAAGCTTTGTGTGGTCACATTCCCCATTCTTAAATGAGTGGGATCAGACATTACCAACGCAGGACCGTGAGTGGCAGGCAGCGGTGCCCCTTCGCTGCATGCGTTCGGCCTGCTCGTCAAGGGCACGCTCAGAGAAGGAGCTTTATTGCTTTAAGGTGTCGAGGCAGCCGCATGGTAGCGGAGCGCCGGGACTCTGCCTCGCCAGAATTACATCAATGTCAGTCTCGGGTATGACCTCCATTCAGAAGCAGTCTTGAGGGCTTCAGGCCACGCAGCTGAAGGGGACCTTCTGTCCCCTCGTCCAACTCTTTACCCACAGTGTCTTAAAAGACACGAAGGTTTGACCTCAAAACAATCTGTTCCACATTCAGCAATCTCATTGCCTTGTTACATAAATATAAATGCAAGTGATGAATTGTGTTAGGAAATAAGGGATATGAGCCAAAGAAGGCTGATAAATGAAATCTAAAGCTCTCCAATAGTTATCTGTTTAAATTGCTGTATTGCTTCTATAGAGGAGTGACCTGAAATCAGTCTCATTGTTTGGCAGGATCAGCAAATCTGGGATGTCCGGTGCTAATCTTTTGACCCAGGATGCCCTTTCAGGACAATCTCCACTCACTGTTTCCCAATGGATGGGTCTTAATTAACTCAGACCAAAAACCCTGCTGATAAGCTGGTATTCTCTTCAATACACCAAGTTAGAATGCAGGAGATTTGATATATAAAGCGATGTGTCACTGACTGATCCTTTAGGCTGTGATTTTACGCCCAGCCAGGGTGGATTTCTGATCAGAATATACTCCAATCCATATAAAACTAAATATATATAGCATATTTGTGTGACAACACACAAACAAGCACATACACTCATAAACTACTACAACAAATCTTGGGATGGAGTGGATGTTTTGAGCACTCGGATTAATGGGTTTCAGTGAGGTAAGGAGGAAAATGACAATACTGAAACTCAAAATCAATACAAAACAGAATGACGTATAAGTTAGCCAGAACAAAAACACAACAGGAGTCCCCTTATGACCAGCACTAGTGCTGGAATAATAGTTTCAAGAATGGAGAAAATTCCCCAACAGGCTCCTGAGCAAAAGCTATTCGTGTTTAAGTGCACTACATTGACAAAGATCTTTAGATGTGAAAAGCTCCTTTGGGAGCAATGGGTGGTATGTTTCTGATGGAAGACGAACTTGTTTTGCTAAGGAGAATTTAAAATATTTATACTGTTTCAAAGATCTAATTATCGAAGATTATACTCAAAAAAGTCATTATATATTTTAAACAGAAAAATTCATGCAAAATTCACACATTATATTTATGCTGATACGATCGCAACAGCAACTAACATTTTTTTTTTTTAAGACACAAGATATTCAGTACTAAACAACTTTGTTCTCCCATCTTATGATAATGTTCTGGTGATCTGGCTGATGGCCAGGTGACTGAAGCCCGGAGCTGATCTACAACATTTGGCCTTGGCCTGTGTCTGAGCTCTGACAGCCTCAGTTGGCAGTGGTGTCCGTAGCCAAACCACCTCAGGGCTTTCCCCATTAGAATACATAATGCAGAACTAGTCATTTGGAAGGGCTCCAGATCGTGCTCTTCAAAACCCTTTTAGATAATTTGCTGTCTTGCCCTCCACCCACACCCAGAATTCTCCACCCCTCCGCAGCCAACTCAACCCCCCCGCCAATTTGGAAGCCTCGACTGGTGCCCTGACCTCAGGGGCAGGAGTCCCAGCTGAGGAGGAAGGGCAGCTGCCAACCACCACCACTTCAACCCTGACCATCCAGATGATCGCGTTTGTCAAGCCGCCACTCTGTGTCACCCTGAACTGGTTTGATCATCCAATTAGGCTAGGTCACGGTCTGCAATCTCTCCCACCATGGAGGGACGATAGACTAGACAGTGAAAGAGTACGAGGAAAAGAAAAGAGTGATCGTTAAAGCACTCAAAGTATATATATATATATATATATATATATATATATATATATATATATATATATATATATATATAATACATTAGAGGTGCACCGATACTAAATTTCTCCACTGATACTGACAGCCGATAATTCTGAGTGATATCTGCCGAAACTGATAACGATAGTTTGGGGGTTCTGCCTTTTATACCTACTTTTAAATTGATGATAATCTTATTATAATTAATAATTTTTAATTACTATATTTTGAAAAAAAAAAAAATGCAAATAAAAACTTTATTCTCTCCATTTCATCAACCTGTTTCAGACAAACACATTACTCAAATTAATTTTAACACACATTAACTAAATTCTGGAGATTAAATTAATATTTATTAATATTTTCTGGAGATTAAATTAAAATAACTTTCTGAATGTTATAAATTCATATAATTACTACTAATATTGAAACTGGTATCTTAGCATTTTCCTTACACAAAGCACAAATTCAGTGCATTTTCCTGCCCTCTTTTGACTGACACGATATATCGGCCCTGACTATTGGCAACATTTGGAGCTAGTTTTAGATCTGGATTCACAAAACCACCTCTAAATATGTTAAACGACCATACAAAAAACAAGCCTATGGTCAACCTTAAGTGGCTATCCTTTCAACAGGCAGACAATACAATAGCAATTACGTGTGGACAGTCGAGGTGCTCAGAGAGGCTTTGTGTAATGGCAGTCATGACCTCATTGCTGCTGAGGGTTCAGGTAGAAGGCTTTAGGGTTAGGGCAACATTCAAAAGCACCCTGCACAAATTTGCAAATGTGCATCTTGAGACAGTGCAGCAATGCTTGCAAGAGTTTAGGTTTAAGCTGGACACTATGCTCACCAATGCCTAATGCAACTTGGATATGGCTTCCATTATGTAAATTTGGAGGGAAATGGGGGGTATGGAAATAGTATGATGAATTAGTTTTTTCTTAAAAAAAACATATTATTTGACAAACTATATGGACAATCTTTTTTTTTTTTTTTTTTTTTTACTTGTAAAGAAATAATTTATACTTCAATAATACCTTTTAAACTTCAATAATACCATTTAACAGTTAACAGTGGCAAAAATATATGATAATAGTTAAAGATGCATTGTTGTATGAGTTAATTGCATAGTTTATTACAAATCACTGCTAATATTTACAACTGATTGATTACATTGCTATACAGTGGCTTTGTTACAGAATGTGTAGACAGTGTCGCCCCCATGTGGATGTACATTGAATTAAAAAAAAATCTTAATAGGCTGCAGCACAGAATTAATGTCAAAAAACACATTTATTCTGTATTTGCATAGGGTAACATGGGGCAAGATGACCTCAACCACGCCATATCAACATTTGTGAGATTTAGTCAGCCGAAACAGTTAACTGATCTAATTTTGTCTCTGGAAAATCCATGACACTGTATTACGTTGAATATCAAAGTTTTTTATGTCTATTTGTTAATGAGGGATTTGTGGACACAACTTTTTTGGATATGTGGAGTAAAAGTAATAGTTTTTATTTTTTTAAATAAAAAGATAAAATTAGATGAATTGGCACAGAAGGCCACCAGTGGCATGTTGTTAATATTATTTTTAAATGTAATACTTGTTGTAATTAATTAATAGGGTTATTATATAATATTTCCATGAATTAGATGTACATTTCAGACATTTTGATTTAATTAAAACCTATTGGTTAATTAAGTGAAATCATACAATTTGATTTTTACAATGTTTCTATTATGACATATCTTCAATTAAAATATGGGCTATTAATTATGTAAATATTCATAAGCCTGTAAACAAGAATAATTGTAGCTTTTAGATAAATCTCGTTTACTGTAATTCTGCTTTGTCTGTCATCAGTTATTCAAATATTAAACTAAATTGTCCAAATATTTTTTTTATTTTATTGTTTATTTAGTATTTTACATTAGTGACACTTTAAAAAAATATATAAATATTAATAAGAATTACATAAAAACTAATTTATACATTCTGTAAAAGTTCATCCATGGCGGCTTCTTACCCCAATAGGGACCATCTTACCCATCTTTTAATATTTGACATTTTGTGCAACAAGTAAATCCACATTGTTCTTAAGGGGGGGCATCTTCCCCTATGTTACCCTATATTTATACAAAAAATTATTTTCTTTATTTTTTGTGCCCCAAATTATCATCACACTTTTCAACACTTTCTAATCTAATGATTAATTTAGATAAGCTCTACACATCAGACAGCTGATTTAGGTTTGGGTCGAGGGGGTTTACCCCTGCATTGTGGAGGTGAGGCATCTTGTTGCCTAGTTTTCTGTCTCTGTTGCCTAAGCGATCTCCCAGTCTCACTCACCGGCGGCTGTCCTTTCCCAAGCAAATACTGCTCCCATTCTGGCAGATTCCTTTCAACTGAGGCCCAATAACGGGTCTATGACAGGACGACAAAAGAGCAACATAGTTAAAGGAGCAGATAATTAATAAATATATACGCCTGCATTAATTCTTATATCTCGTGTAGGTAAAATATTTCATGCTGGCATCTGCATTTAAATTAAAGCAGTCTTGTTGTATTAAAAAAAAAAAAAAAAATCACACATTCTATTCATTTTATAACTGCCACTTTTCAATTCAATGTGACGGCCCTGATGGGCACACGGTTGTTGGGGAAAGATGCTGTTGGCATCATCTAGACATGCAAAAATGTACTTCAATTGGAACATTTACTATAACCTGCTTAAACACTGATCAACAATTTTATTTAATAAGTCATAAAGTAAGAATGTAAGCTAGTCAAATACCTCAAGGTTGATAATATCCGGATGAAGAAGTGTTCTGGTTTGTAGATTTTTTTCAGCATTCTGTAGATCCTAAAACAGAAATACACACACAAATACAAACAAATTTCAAATACATTTTAAACATCCAGAAACAATTTAATTTCTCTGGGCTAGGAAGTTAGGAGGGTCATTCATGTTATGCAATAACATCTGAACTTAAAAAAGCGAATATGCATGTGCTGCGATTTAAGACAGTATTTCTAAACAAACGGTATAAAATTAACAGTGTGATACAGAAGATTTCCATATTTTTAATGCAATTTTGACAGGAATGTCATGTTTTAGAGCAAGACAAACCGACTAATACAGCAAAACATAACAAAAGTAATCAATCAATACTAATAATAATTGATAATACTCATTCATGTTATTTTTTCTGTTATTTTCTCAGAAAAAAAAATGATATTTTAAAAAAGATGAGAAGGATGGAAAGTTAAAAGGTAAAAAGTTAATTTATAAAAATTATGAGTTTAATATGTTATGCAGTAAATACATTTTATATCCACTGTATGATGGAACATGAAGATGTAATCCTTATCAGAAATGACTCAGGAGTTGCAACCATAACCATTCCACGTCTTCATACCATCTATGTAGTAATTAAATGGAAATAAAACTTTGACTGTACTATAATAGAGCTTTAAGTCTGTGAGGCAGCTTGTTTGGAATACTACATTATCATATAAATACATAGTAGAGTATATGTAGGCTATAATACAGACAACCTTAAGGATCTGAGCATTCCTCTCCTTCGCTGCTTGAGACATCAGACACTGCTGTTTCTTCTTAGCCTTCTGCTGTTCATAGTGCGCTTCCATCTGCTGCAGCAGTAATGCTCTTTTTCCCAGTCTACATGAGAAAAAAATTATATTCATTAAGCCGTACAGTTTCATAACAAGGAATGAATGATGAAAATGATGACTGTGAGAGACTTTTTAACCGATAACTACAGCTCTATTCTCAAGAACAAACTGAAAGGACTCACATATCTTCATGTTTCTGGCTGAGTTCTAACTCTTCGTGTGTATAAGAGGACATTAATGTTGTTTCAAAGACATAAAAAAAAGAATCCCAAACTCTGTCAACTTTATCTAAAGAAATGTCGCTACTACGTGCTATCGAAACCCTCACGTTGTCAATACATGCTCAGCTGTTATTCTGCGACCATACTATCTGAAAGCAAAGCCTGGCGTTACCATACCAACTACCATGTGTGCGGAAATAACTGCTCGTGAGACAAGATTAGCACAAGTGCGCCATCTACTGTTGGGGAGAGTCTGTTGATATTTGTTTAAATGAACACAGCTTTACAGTGGTTTTGGTTCTTTTCAAATTATTAAATGATTTTAATTTGGTTCAGCCTTTAATGATTCTTTTCCTTTTCTTTCTTCTGTTGCTTTGTCAGTCGTAACTTAAATGTGAACTTAAAGCAAATACTTACAGCAATTTTACTTTTTTTCTTTAAGTGGTGGTCTTTACATAAAATCACACTCAATAAAGAAGTTAATACACTGGAAATAGATCTGAACCACCTTGTATTTAAGCAGACACCCCAATAATAAAATAAACAACACTTTTAAAATATTGTATTATTTAACTGTATTTTCACTATCAACTTGTCTTGCTCTGTTTATATATAATCAGAGTTCACTATTAATGTGTTTCATAATTTGAGAATGTGTCTAATGTTTAATAGACAAATTCACATTATAGGTATTTGATTTACAGTTAAATTCATCACATTTATATATAACCATGGTTTAATTGCCTTTGAGCACTTCTGGTCATTTTTACACACACCAATTACTGAAAAAAATAGAAAAAAAAAAAAAAGTATTACAATTATCTCTGTCATCTTTTATCAGACAAACTCTTGTCACGTGAATAGCTTTAAACAATTCGTAGTTAAAAAGCTTCCCAGATACCCAGGTAAAGTCAAAGTCAAAGATCAGCTGAAGACCTGGAAACACAAGTCATAAAACAGTAAATTGCTCAACTCTCTTCTGAAATAACAGACCTTGAGTCAGTTTATGTCTTCTATACATGTTTGACTGAGATGTTTGTTAATACCCTTGATTTTAATGGTGACTGCAAATATTTAATCCCACTGGATCACAAAAGCCTACTTTATGTGAGCTAGTACTGTTTATTTTGTAAATTTGTTGCTAGAACTAATCCCACAGACTGAATTTTAACTTTTACTAGTGGTAGGTGCAGACCTGCTTTATCAACACAAATTTCATTACTTTTTTTTTTTTTTTTTTTTTCAAGCTGTCAGACTTAACTCAATGTTGACATTACATTCTACATTACATTGCATATTCATCTTTAAAAAATCAGACACTTTAACTTGAGCCATGAAAGACATTCCAAAATATTTTCTGTGACATTTAGAGTAAAATGTATACAAAATAGCAGACACAAGAATTCAGACTCTATAAAGTGTTCAACCTTCCCACTGTCAAGAGAAAATGAAAGGTCATGGTGAACCGAAAGTATTTCGGTCTACAGTTCATCAAAGAATAACAACTTGACTCGAGTTGACTCAAGGGTTGACATGTCTTCCATTAATGTTCAGACTCAGTAAAAAGGAGCTAGGATCTAACCGCAGGCCTTTACAGATATTTAGCCAATGGTGCTGGCACAAAATTAAAGCAGCAGGCCTACATTAAACTGGCACATATTTTTGCTAATTGCAAGATCAAAACTTTAATAATAATATTAATAAGAATATTCTAAAAACAAAAATTACTCTAACATAAAAACACTCAGGATTAATGGTCTGTTCTTGATTTTTTAACACAGAGATAAAAAGGAAAACATAATGACAGGAAACGTTCTCTGACAATTACAGGAAAAGGTGACTTCCAGGTATTTATTCCCACAGAAACACAAGTATACAGTTTACAAAACTTATGAAGACAGTTTACCTTCGTATAATGTGTAGTGTGCATATTCCACTCTGATAATGTGACAAAACCACCTCATTTAGAGTAATGTCATTTCTAGTTGTTATTTTTAAACAAATTTTATATTTATTTTTTATATTCATTTGACATTTATTCTGCTTTCCAACGTTCTGTGTGGTTTATAACATTTTAATTTAGCATTTTATTTGCATCAGTAAAAGCTGCATTTTATCATGAGAAGACATTCATTTGCTTCAGAAATAGAAACCCTATAAATAAACCAAAACAGTATCATGTTTACATATACTTTAACAGAATCACCTACTACAGTATTACATTTATACAAAGCATACAAATGTAATTTTTTAAAAAGTTTTTAGTCAGCTAAATCATGTAACTATATGCTTAAGTTTCAAAACTTCCCACTTCAGCAAATTTCCAATATATTTCCAGCATTCTCTGTAAAATAATGAATCAAAATAGATTAAATCAGAGAACTCACAAATCTAACATGTAGGCCTTCTGTTTTTTAAAGTGCAACTTTTGCTTCATCATCAAAAGTTTCTGTATTTCAGTTGTGTGGAACAAACAGAGAAACTCAAGAGACTAAAGCCGGGTGCACACTGTACGATTTTAGGAGCGCAGAAGCTGATGAGAACCTAAGAGAAGAAATTACATGGATTGTATTTAAAGTCACATTTTTGATAATCTTGATTTGTCACACAACTTGTGGCGAATGTGGGCGAATCAGAGTGAACTGTGGCACAAATAGAGTCTAATAGAGTGTGGCACGTCGCATAGCCGGGGACAGAAGACCAAGGTCAGGATTTTCGTTAAATAATACATTACATTTTTTTTTTTTTACCAAACCCTACCATATACCCCCAAAACACTTGGAATATACGGCACATGTTGCATGGGATCGTTCTGTGATGCTTTTGCTTCTTTTTTTAAAATTCTCCATAAAAGAAAGAAGGCCATGTGGCATTAGAACAACACCAGGGTGAGTAAATGATAACTTCATTTTCATTTTAGGGTGAACTATCCCTTTAAGCATTTTGCCTCAGGTTTAACAGCATCAACAGCATTTTAGTGGTGGCCAAATGACATCATAAAATAAGTCAAAGCTATAGAAATGTATATTCATATTTACAAGTAAATATGAAGATACATACTCCTGAAGATACATTCAACTCCCCATCACACCATGATAGCATGCAAATATTTCTGCCAGCCACAAAAGGCTGCTTTTCCGCTAGAGACTGAAGCCGCCTAATGTGTAACGTGCCACGTTGTTACTTTCAGCTAATGAAAGAAGAATACTACAATTTTTTGGTGTTATTTTTTGATTGGTTTGGACATTCTACACCCCTTCATCAAACATCTCAACACAGCCTTCCTCAGATTCTTTTTAATCAATGCACAATAAAAACCAGATTAACGCTATCTGTGCCTAAATTCTGTTTGGGTGGGCAAGGTAGTTTGCACACTCTTAATTAGTTAATTGACTCACAAGGTCACGATATCATCGTCATGACATTCATTTGAACAATTTAAAAAATGTGCGCTCCGTTTTTTGTTTTTTTTGGGTTAGGGTTAGGGTGCTGCCCTTGGAGGCATTTGAGCGATTTAAAAAATGTGCGCTCCGTTTTTTGTTTTTTTTGGGCGACATGGGCAACCTCTAAGGGCAGCATCTTGCCGGGGGCGGGCACCCTGCGTGCCCCCGGTAAGATGCTGCCCTTGGAGGATGCCCATGTCGTCCATGCCTAAATCCGCCAATGCCCCTGACAAACTGTTCTCGGGGTTTAAAATGCTTATTTATTGCCTGCTGATCTTTTTCACTGTGATTGGTTTCCCTTTGCTGCTTATGTTCTGCTGTATTACTGTATTTATTCTCTTCATTTTTGCTATCTATTGTCTTTAGTTTCTTCTTGGGGCCCCAGACAAACTGTTCTTGGGGCTTGAAATGCTTAAAGGCAAATCTAACCAGCTGTCGTCTCTCTGTCTTGTCCAATACAGCAAACATAAAGTAATCTAATACGCTTTGTTTCACATGCTGAAGTTGTCCATTCACAAGAGTTTCATGGAGGAAGAACTTGACCAGTGGAGCCTGGTAGCGCTGCAATCCTAGAGTCCCCAAACACTTCAGGATGCGTGTAATGCGCAGGTTGTTGTGCGAATATCTGCAAAATCAAAGAAAGAGACTCTGACCACTGGAAGTGCCTAAAAGTATTGAAACAACATGAAATTTAACAAACAGCATAAACATGACAGTATAAACCTGTTCAAGTTGCTAAAGCGTTCCTCCCAGTTATCAGCACGTTTCACCTCTCCTGTTGATTCATCGACCAAACGTATACCGTAAAAATCCAGCATGAGTTTATATGATTCCACCAATTTCCTCTTTGCTTCTTTATCTTTACGGAACAGCTGGAAATCAATTGATCAGATGAATATATATATATATATATATATATATATATATATATATATATATATATATATATATATATATATAGATAGATAGATAGATAGATAGATTAGATAGAGATATATATTTAAATGCCTTAACCAGCTTTCAAACTGAGATTGATGTGAACTCCAACATATTATAATCCCGCCAGCCAAATACTTAAGTTTTTAAGATGCTTGGTAAAACCATCTAATTGTTTTAAACTGACCTTTATTTCCTTTTTTGTGAGCACATGTGCTCTCCAATTCATCCCTCGCTCTTGTATTGGAAACAACCTGCGAAGTTTTGAAATGATCAGTTGAATGACGGTCATTCAAATGTTCTATAACATTTTCAGGATTCATAATAGTTAAAATATTTAAGAACTCATGGATGAAGTGTAACAGGATCTAACCACTGAATGTAGGAGTGACAGTTTTCCAGCTTGTCATATCGAAACTTCCACTGCTTGTGAAATTCATCAATGTGAACATCTGCACAAAGGTAATATGTTAAAGTATTTGCCTTCCTTGAATGGCACTTGTATTGGACAAATAAAAATAAATTGTACAATTTAAATATATAATGAGCACAATGACATACCATCAGGTGAAGATTTTATTCGACCTTGGTAAAACCCCAGGTTATAGAAGCGGCTCTTGACGACAACAACAACAACAACAACAATTAAAAAAACAAAAAAAAAAAACACTAAACACATTTTTAAGCATCCGCTGCAAATCAAACCAGTTTGATGAGTGAATACTGTACACTGACATGCCAGACATTGCTAATTCTGAGCGTATAATGAATAGTAGAAACACTGGGATTACTTACTTGACCTGGTTCATCATCATCAAGGTTCTGGAATTAAAAACAAACACAAAGTTATCATGAGGAACTGAGTTCTTGCAATATTTAGACATTTTTGTATGATTTAGATTCTCACCTACATTTTTCCTCATACAGTGTGTAGGAATGTGATTTGGCATGTTAATATTACATATAGAGGAGTAGGGAAAGTTGTCATTACATCATATGTTAAAAAGCTTTTCTTTATTGAAAACTCACATTTCTATGACTGTATGCTTTATATGCTTTTTTTGTAATTTGGGAGTTATTAGATAATCCGAAATATATTTCCTTTTTCCTTGCTTAGATGATAAGTGACACAGCTTATAGACTTCCCACTCTTCCCTATAAAGGTAATGGAACTTACCCGGACACTATGCCGAAAGTCTTGCATGTCCTTTGCAGCACACCTGTTCCTGCGACTCCTTCTGCAGATCTTTAAACAAATCCCAAACGAGACATAAGTTTGTAAAACATATATATATATATATATATATATATATATATATATATATATATATATATATATATATATAGTCCAGTCAGGTGCGTTATTATTAGGCCAGTACTTTGTATAAAATCAAAAACATAAAGCCGATCGATAAACAATGACTTAAAACAAATAGAAGGTTGCTACAGTATGTGCACGTGATTATGCGCTATTTTAGGATTAATAAAAACAACAAAACATCCATAGACATCCAGGGAATGAATTAAAAAAAGAAAAAGAAAGGTTGATTGTGTTTCAGGGACTGAACTTTATTCAAACAAACAACATGTAGGCCTAGAACAAAACTTGACAAAACTGACGTCCATACATACCTTCTTGATTTGTGTTTTATTTTTGTATTCATCCTCCCATGTGGAGTCAAACTCGCACTCATCATCTGACTCCATGTCAAGTATGTATTACTACTACGGAAACGCTAAGTCTGAATATATAAAAATCTTATAGCAGACATAAGAACCAAGACTCTACAAAGAGCTCAACCTTCCCACTGTCAAGATAAGCTTAAAGTCCAAAGTCATGGTGAACCGAAAGTATTTCTAGTTACCTACGGTTTAACAAAGAATGACACAACTTGTTGACTCAAGGGTTGCCAAGTATTCCATTAATGTTCATTAAAAAAATGAAGGCAGGCTTTTACAGGTATTTCCAATGGTGGCACGAAATAAAACAGCAGGACTAAACGGGCAAATATGTTTGCTCTTTGAATGATTAAAACTTTATTAACAGTTTTAATAATAGTGTTTTACAAAAAATTGTTTCATATAAAACAGACTAACAGAGAATACTCAGGCTATTCTCTCTCTTTCTATTTGCCTTTTATTAAATGAATGCTGCCATAAAAAGCAAAACAAAATGACAAGAAATGTTCACTGACAATTATTGATTTCCAATTAAACACATTTACCAAACTCAGATTTACCTGTGCTAATACATTGCATATTTAGTGACTTAAAGCTACAGCTAACTATTTTAATTTTAATTCCACTAGACAGAATTATTCTAATAAAGTGACAAGCAACACATTGAGTTTCTGCTTATGAAGAGTTTGTCGTTTAGTTACCAGTGCAGTATGCATTTTATTAGTGGGAAGACATCATTTATTTGCTTCAGCAGTAAAAACAGCATGATTTTTACAGACTTCAATAGAATCAACACTATGCATTTATACAAAACATTCAAATTTAATTTTATAATACAGTTTCTAATCATGTCATCAATTATCTAAATCATGCAAATAAATATTCAACTTTAAAAAACTCACATAAAGAAAATTCTAATATATTTCCAGTAATCTCAGTAAAAGAGGTAATCAGAGATAGGCTAAAAGCAGAGAAATTGGTGCTAATATTCATAGGGCAATCTTGCGTAATCATCACAAGTTTTATTGCTTCATTTCTTGTCAAGTTGAAATGAAGGGGTTCGTTGATGTATATTAATATTGGCTTGGATGGGTGCGAAACACAGCAGGCAGTCGGTCAGAACTGATTGAGATGGGTTTAATGTGTGGTTCTGTAACAATTGAACAAGAAAGGATAAACTTATTAATATATACATACAGATGTTTCACAAACAAACATACAATTGAATATTAAACAATATAAAGTAACATCAATAAAGCATTGCTAAACCATATTGAGTGAGACTATTCTGTAAATTTCCACAAGAGGGCGCTACTAGCGCATGAATGCCTTTTAACCGTACATGCGACGTGCATGTGAAAAGCAGCTGATCACTGCGTTAACAGTCTTCAGAAATAATGCTTGCATTTAACAATAATGAGATGTGCAAAGTTTACACAAGCATCTTACATTAACATAACATTCTAGAATACACCAAATCAAGCAGGAAATACAAGTTGTTCATGCTAACTGGCATGAGAATAAACAGCCGATCTCTTGACAATAAACAGGAAATACAGACAATAATCACTTACTTTATATACACGCACACTGTAACCCAATGTTAACTTGCATTCTGTGATAATAGACCGCTGATGATTGAGTTAGAATGCAGCCGCCGATCTCGTCACTCTCTCGCGTGCACAGCACCTGCTCGCTATCTTGCTGACTAATTCGCTTCAGCGCTGATGACGTTGCGGTAACATCAAGCGCTGGGATTGGTCAGAATCATCCGGAACGTTAAGACATCCTGGCCTTTTGTACAGCCGCCCCCGAATTCAGGAACTGAATTCGTACATCAACCAAAAGGTCTACATCTTGTCCTAGTCATCCTCAGGTAGGGCTGGAAGCTGGATGAGACGAGCCACAACTCGGGTGTAAGTCCTACCCTTGACATCCACGTTGGCTGTCCGGACTCGACCATCTGAGCCTGGAAACACCTGGGTAACTCTGCCTACTGGCCAGAGGGCACGAGGAAGTTGAGGATCTACGATCATGACCACATCCCCGATCTCTAGTGATTTCTTCTCTGTCTTCCATTTCTGGCGGGCTTGGAGACTGGGTAAGTAGTACTTCAGGAAATGTCTCCAGAAGTGCTCTGCGAGCAGTTGGCTGTGGTGCCAACGCCGGCGACTCAGGATCTCAGACTCTTGATAAACCACCTGAGGTAAAGATGCATCTCGACGACCAATTAGGAAACAGTACGGAGTGATTGGGTCAGGGTCGGCGACATCCGAGGAGGTATATCCAAGCGGTTTTGAGTTGAGAATACCTTCAACCTCGACCAGGACTGTTCTCAACACTTCCTCAGTGACAGTCTGGGCCCCGATGGTCACTCTAAGGGCTGCCTTGATCGAGCGGATTTCCCTCTCCCAGCAACCACCAAAGTGAGGTGCGCTTGGCGGATTGTAAATGAACTTGATCTGTTGACTGGCGAGGTGACTCTGTAACTCATCTTGGAGGGTGGCAAAGGAGTCATTCAATTCACGTTCCCCACCCTTAAAGTTAGTGCCTCGGTCGCACAATAGGACATAAGGTCTCCCTCGTCGTGCTATGAACCGCCGCAGAGCCATCAGGAATGAGTCAGAGTCGATACTGGATAGAAGGTCGAGGTGTGCTGCCCTGGTAGTCATACATTTAAAGACTATCCCCCACCTCTTCTCATTACGGCGCCCAATCTTGATCAAGAAGGGGCCGAAACAGTCCATACCAGTTGAGTAGAAGACTGGACGGAAGTATCTCTGTCTGGTGAGAGGAAGATCGGCCATGAGGGGAACTTCTGGACGTCCTCTCCATTTTGTACACTCTGCACACTGACGTTGGTGCTGACGGACAGCTTCACGGCCCCTTAATATCCAGTATGTCCTTCTGATTTCGGCAAACAAACGCTCTGTTCCGGGATGATGCAGCCTTTGATCATAATCCTTGATGATTAGCTTGGTGATTGGATGTCGTGAGTCAAGGACAACTGGGTGTACAGCATCCGCTTCTAGTACCTCACAATGGCGTAGACGGCCTCCTACTCGGATCAGTCCAGTAGCAGCATCAAGCTCGGGGGAGAGAGAAGTTAATCTGCTTGAGGCTGACACTGGTTTTCCTGACTTCAGAAGTCTCAGCTCATCAGGAAAGGACTCAGCTTGAGCTTGGTAGAGGACTACTTGTTGGACGTCTCTTTGGAGGTCGGCACTGGAGGTGTAGGCCGCCCCGTGAAGCTTCTGCCCATAGGCGGTTAGGCACTCTGATAGCGTGTTGTAGCACTGCGGCTCAAGTGGGGGTGTAGTTGTGGTCACTAACCCAGAGAAAGCTGACTGTCTTAATTCACAGCTTGGCTCTTCAAGCAGTAAGGGAGGCTGTTCAGGCCAACTATCTGGTGGCAGCTTGAGGAATGCCGGTCCCTGGCTCCATCGGCTCCCAATGGAGAGGTCTTTAAGAGGCTTGCCTCGTGTGATATCATCCGCTGGGTTGTCTGCTGATCTGACGTAGCGCCAGGTGGCGGACACTGTAATCTCCTGGATCTCTGCCACCCGTGTTCCTACGAACACCTTGTACCGACATGAGCGGGAGGTCAGCCATGTGAGCACGGTGGTAGAGTCTGACCAGAGCGTAATGGAGCGAATCAGAATCGTGAGCTCGGTAGTCAGTAGCTGGGAAAGTTGAGCTCCATTGAGAGCAGCACACAGCTCTAAGCGGGGTATAGACAGTTGCTTGCGTGGGGCTACGCGGGATCTCGCTGCGATGAAGGCAACTTCTACTCTACCCTCTCTGTCTTCTGTCCGCAGGTAGGCCACTGAACCATATGCCTGCTCTGATGCATCACAGAAGACATGGACGTCGTATCTACAGGACAGGTGATTCATCTTTGAGCTGGTGTAGCATCTGGGCAGAAATATCTTCTCTAATCCACTCAACTCCTTCTCCCACTCGGACCATAAGGTAAGGAGTTCCTCAGGCAACTGCGGATCATCCCAATCACGCTTCCTGTCCCACAAGCGCTGTACCAATATCTTCGCTCGGGTTGTATAAGGGAGGATATACCCAAGGGGGTCATATTGGCTGGCTAGTACATGGTAGATGTTGCGCATAGTCACAGTGGAACAGCGGCTGGCTCGATGCTTGTAGCACAGGATGTCAGACTGACAGTGCCAGTGCAGTCCGAGCGTAGACTCATGGACATCTTGTTGGCCTTGACGAAGCCAGAGGTCGCAGGTACTGGATCTGGACTCAGAGGGGAGGTGAGTAACCACTGACGGACAATTGCTGGCCCACTGTCTAAGCTCAAAGCCGCCGGAGGCTAGGAGTGAACAAAGTTGATCTACTAGATCTCTGGCCTCTCGGGGAGAGTTAAGACTATGCAGACAATTATCAACATAGAATGATTTCTCAATTACCCCTCTGACTGGGTCTCCAGGCTGGCTGTGGTCCATGACATGTCTCTGCAGGGCGTATGTGGCACAGCAGGGACTGCACGTGGTGCCGAAGGGAAGAACCTGCCACTGGTACACATCAGGGGGTCGTTCAGGCTTCAGGTTACGCCATAGGAATCTGAGTAAGGGCATGTCATCAGGGAGCAGCCTCACCTGGTGAAACATACCACGAATATCACTGCTTATGGCTACCGGGTGCTCTCGGAAGCGGAGCAGAACTGCTAGCAGTGATGGACCTAGAGTGGGTCCTGGTAGGAGGAACTCATTGAGGCTGTGACCTTCATATTGGAAAGAGCAGTTATAGACGACCCGATTCTTGTTGTTATGCTGCACCATGTGGTGGGGGATGTACCACGTTTCTGTGGAGCTCTCCACTTCTCTCTGTTCCAGCTTGGCTACGTAACCTGCTTCCTTCAGTCTAGTAACCTCGGCCTGGTAGGCAGACGCTTGATCTGGGTTCTTAAGCAGTCTCCTCTCGACACTCCTAAGCTGAGGGAGAACGGCTTCTTTGGGCATGTTCAGCCGTGGCATGCTCTGTATACGAAGGAGTGGCGTGGCATACCGCATTGTTCCTTCTACTTCCATTCGCACAGTCTTCTCCTGCAAGAGCCTGACAGCTTCTTGGTCTAACTTGGATCTTGTCGCTATCTTGTCGCTGCGGTATGGAATCACATCCATCTGCCATAATCTCTCAACGTGAGCGAACAGGTCTGCGTTGGGGAGGATAGATGTAAAGAAACACTGGTGAGCCTTGATCCCATGCCTAATCTCATGCGTCGGGCCTTGAAGAGTCCACCCCAGGCGGGTCTTGACTGCTGCGGGTCCACCTGGTGGGCCTAACCGGACAGGTTCAACAGGTGTGATGAGGTGTGGGCAATCTGACCCGATCAGCAACATAGGCTGCACTTTATCCATCTGCTGCAAAGGGAGGCCAGACAGGTGTCTGTATCTCTTCTTTAAAGAAGCCACTGAGTAAGTATGTTCAGCAAGGCCTAATCTCTCAGCTGTAAACGCATGTTGGATGAGGTACTTCTTGTGGGGATAAGACACTGAAGATACTGTGAAGGAGACGGCCGCTCCATGAAGCACCTGCTGATCCTGCCTTACTGTTCTCAGTATCAGGTCTTCTGGTTGTCCTCTAAGGTTCAGCTGTTGTGCAGCTGCATGGAGGAGAATAGTCCTCTCAGACCCGTCATCTAGCACTGCATATGTCTCTAACGATGCATCTCCATTTGTGATGATCACCTTACTCACTTTTAGCAGAACTCTACGGCTACTGGCAGAGCGGTCAACATACAGAATGTCTTTCGTCGTACTCACAAGACAAGAGTTCTCTGGGGGCTCGGGCACTGTACTGACAGACACAGCTCTCTCGTTCAGATCATGCAATATGAGGAGGTGTTTCCTATTACAGGTCTTACACAAGGCTTTCAGAGTACATCGGGAGGCGTGATGCTTGCGGCCACATCTCCAGCACCGGTTATTCTTACAAATCCAGGCCTCTTTCTGTTCTTTAGTCAGCTCTTTAAAGTTGAGACATCCATTAAGGAAGTGACTAGCATTATCGCAATAAGGGCAGTAGGCGCTTAACTTTTCTCTGTACCTGGCGAACTGGGCTTGGGTTCTGGAGTGGAGTCTCGATGTTCACTGTCTGCAGTGGGTTTCTCTGCACCCAGTAGGATGCTCGTGGACCCCCCTGGAGGCTTGGGGTTGTAACGACTGTCTCTCTTCTTGGTTGATGAGTCTGGAGCACAAGTAACTGTCCTGGCAGTATCATCCTGAACCTGGAGCTCGTACTCTAACCAGTCCGCAAAGTCAAGGAGAGTAGGAACTGTTATTCGGGATGGGTGGACATACCTCTTGAAACTGGTCTTAAGTTCATGAGGAAGTTTGCCTTGCAGTCTGGACACATGCGAACCACATTCCAACTCAGCCGCCCCTTCTGACCCCAACTGCTGTAGCATACTCACTAATGAGCGCACACGGAGGGCAAATAGTTTGAATGCTCTAGCATCTCCTGGTCTGATGTTGGGTCCTTCCAGCACTTCAGCAATGTTTCGCAGAACAAGCTTGTGGGGTTGTCCATACATCTTCACAAGAGCTTGCATAGTGTCTGTATAGGGTCTTAGGGAATTACAATAAGAATCTGCTACCAAGAGTGCCTCTTCAAGCTTTAAATGATCAGTCAGGATCTGATATTTGAAGCGCTCACTAGCATCTTCTGGCAGGAGGTTCTCTAGCGCCATCCGCAGTCTTGTAAACTGTCTGGGGTCAGATGCTGTCAGGCTGGGTATGGTAGGTTTAGGTCCTCTGTATATCTTTTCTTGAACTTGTAACATCTCAGCTCTAGATGTAGTTTCAGGTCGTTGTGGTAAATAGAACTCTCTTTCACCTGGATAAAGCCCATGTCTAGATTGAGGAGTCTTGTCGACGGCTTCAACAGGCTGTGGTGAGTATGCATAGGACCTCGGTGGGGGTGCGCGTCGGCTCTCATCAGCATACGGGTGCTCTGACCTGGGTGAAAGCGTGAAGTTTCTCATCTGCTTCGTCAGCTGCTCATATTGGATGGATCGGTCAGGCAGAACCTCATCCTCATAGACTGCAGAAACTCTCTGGCTATGGACGGGCAATGGCACATGAGTGCGAGGGGCTGGAACTGGCGTTACTGATCGATGAGAAGTCTCTCTACTTGTAGCTATCTGCTGGATCTCCTGCTTCAAAGTAGCATTCTCTGCCTTGAGACCTTGTAATGCAGACAGAATCTCAGGTAGAATGTGGCTGTGAAGCTCATCACTGTCTCTTTTCATCTCGCGCCACATAGACTTAATATCAGACAACTGTTGGGCTTGGTTGCGGAGCTCATCATACTCTGGCGACACATTCCCAGATGGTTCTGGCCATACATCTTGGAGTACTAGATCATCTGCATATGGGGACTGACTTTCTGGAGAAGATGATTGAGACATGCTCTCTGATGTGGGCAGGACTGGGGGTAAAGCTCTCTTCACATGACCTGAATCAGGAACTTGATAATCTGCTAAGTGTGCAGGCAGCCTTGTCTGACGTCTAGGTCGGACGACAGGTGGATCTGACTCAGGATGGGATGCCATCTCTCTGCTGCAGTTCGCCGATCCGGCTCGAAGGACCACTTGAAATGAAGGGGTTCGTTGATGTATATTAATATTGGCTTGGATGGGTGCGAAACACAGCAGGCAGTCGGTCAGAACTGATTGAGATGGGTTTAATGTGTGGTTCTGTAACAATTGAACAAGAAAGGATAAACTTATTAATATATACATACAGATGTTTCACAAACAAACATACAATTGAATATTAAACAATATAAAGTAACATCAATAAAGCATTGCTAAACCATATTGAGTGAGACTATTCTGTAAATTTCCACAAGAGGGCGCTACTAGCGCATGAATGCCTTTTAACCGTACATGCGACGTGCATGTGAAAAGCAGCTTATCACTGCGTTAACAGTCTTCAGAAATAATGCTTGCATTTAACAATAATGAGATGTGCAAAGTTTACACAAGCATCTTACATTAACATAACATTCTAGAATACACCAAATCAAGCAGGAAATACAAGTTGTTCATGCTAACTGGCATGAGAATAAACAGCCGATCTCTTGACAATAAACAGGAAATACAGACAATAATCACTTACTTTATATGCACGCACACTGTAACCCAATGTTAACTTGCATTCTGTGATAATAGACCGCTGATGATTGAGTTAGAATGCAGCCGCCGATCTCGTCACTCTCTCGCGTGCACAGCACCTGCTCGCTATCTTGCTGACTAATTCGCTTCAGCGCTGATGACGTTGCGGTAACATCAAGCGCTGGGATTGGTCAGAATCATCCGGGACGTTAAGACATCCTGGCCTTTTGTACACAAGTTATCAGACTCAATGCCTTTTTGTCAATGAAGAGACATTTGCTTTTACTATATATATATATATATATATATATATATATATTAAAATTATTATGAGACGCATATGACCATGCCAAAGGAATAGTCTCCAGGAGAATTCAACACCTTCCCAGATGAGAAGAGTCCTCCCAGAATTTATGACTCACCTGTGACATTTACCAAAGTTTCTTACATACATAGAACAAAAGTGTACCTCATTTGGATAAAGAACAGAATACCATGTTCGGATGCTGCTGGAATTATCTGTATTGTTAAGAAACGGTATCTGTAGCAGGGTTGTATGGCACATGTATTCGTCACGGTTTGGTTCATGCAGTTAGACGACGAATACAGTCAGTCACAGGCGATCCACACTCCAATCCAAAAGGGGGCGCGCACAGTAATGCTTTTTAGCCTAACCACTTTAGCTCTGTGTTTTGTTACTTTCGATAAGAAACAAAGTGCCATCTTTCAAATTCTGTCCATTTTATCACGAAATTCAAACAATAAATGCCGTTTTGACGCTTTTTGATGTGGCTTGACAGATTGCTGTATAGGCGCCTCAGTTCAACCGGCAGCGCGGAGCACGAGTGAACGTGATCATCTCTTCCTCTTCACTACTACAGAATGGACGTGAAGGTATGTTGAAAGATACAGTACAACTTACTGAAACATATCATATCTCATGTAATTGCTCAATCAGTGTTTCAACCGCGGAAAGATGTCAGTAAAACAGTTTTTAAACAATAGTATTAGGCTACATTTACCTCAGAAAAGCCATTCAGTGTCAACAGCTTGTTAGTTCGCTAGAGAAATTAACTGTTTCACTAAATAAATGCACTATATTAGCCTATATATTAATTATATTTTACTTAACCTGTTAGTTAATGTAAGGCCTAAATAAATCAGTCATGAAAACAAGTTATGACAGCCACTGTGTAAATGATTATTATATTTCAACAACGAATTGGAGAAACAGAAGTTAATGCAAAAACTGCCTTATGTGTAATTTACATGTTTACATACAATTTTTAATATTATTTGAGTTGATTGATGAATATATCTAAAAATAAATAGCAACTGAATTTAATAATTTGGGCTCTGTTGTTAATTGTAACCTTTATTATAGTAATGTGAAAGTAGGGCCCTAATAATTTACAGTATTAGTAGATAGATTTTTTTATCCTTTAGAAAATTTTAATTCTAACTGAATAAATTTAAAGACAGAGACACAGTTTGTTCAGTAAAACATTTTTTAATAAAAAAAAAAAGAGAGAAAAATTGTTTTGTTTTCTCAACCTGCTGTACCGAACCTGTACCGAACCGTGACTTCAAAACCGAGGTACTTACCAAACCGTCATTTTTGTGTACCGTTACAGCCCTAGTACCGATCAGAAACTGTAGAAATGACATCAACTGATTATTTGACTATAAGTAGGCTAGTGTCTCTGTATTCTAAGTTAGTTCGAGGCAGGTTCATCTTACTCGTTTTCAACAGACTTTGGAAGTGTGGAAAACTTTGTCTTCAGTAAACTCTGATTGCAACTGATTCAACTTCACTTTGACTCCAGGCGCCGTATTCACAAAACATTTGATCTTACCACTAAGAGTTCTCCTAAATAGCAGTAAAAGTTCTTTGAAAAAGGGTGGCTAAGAGTTTTCTCTTAAAACCTATTCACAAAGTTCCTGGGACCAACTTTTACTAAGGAATAGAGAGAAGTCTTAAGCTAAGAATAAGGGCGGGGTTGACCTCGTTGCTATGGATGATGTCAACACACTTACTAACTATGCCCACAGTGATTGGCTGATGGGGGAGGAGTCTCTGTCAGTGATTTAATCATAGAAATATTGTAGAATGAGGTATCATGTTTCTGTATTAAAATAAAGATTTTAAAATACAAATATTGCCATATTCAAAGAAAGATTTTTTAATAAAAACATTGCCAATTTCAAATAAAGATTTAAAATGTAGGCTAAGCCTAATTAAATAATTAAAGCCTAATTAAACTAGTATATGTTCAGCTAATTGTCAGCCTCTTACATGTCTCGAGAGAATGCAGAATTCAAGTGACAAATGATGTAAAGTTTGGGAGGAGTATGTTCAAACGGTCTATCTAATCAGCTCGAGTGGAGGTATATACAGGTGCTGGTCATATAATTAGAATATCATCAAAAAGTTGATTTATTTCACTAATTCCATTCAAAAAGTGAAACTTGTATATTATATTAATTCATTACACACAGACTGATATATTTCAAATGTTTATTTCTTTTAATTTTGATGATTATAACTGACAACTAAGGAAAATCCCAAATTCAGTATCTCAGAAAATTAGAATATTACTTAAGACCAATACAAAGAAAGGATTTTTAGAAATCTTGGCCAACTGAAAAGTATGAACATGAAAAGTATGAGCATGTACAGCACTCAATACTTAGTTGGGGCTCCTTTTGCCTGAATTACTGCAGCAATGCGGCGTGGCATGGAGTCGATCAGTCTGTGGCACTGCTCAGGTGTTATAAGAGCCCAGGTTGCTCTGATAGTGGCCTTCAGCTCTTCTGCATTGTTGGGTCTGGCATATCGCATCTTCCTCTTCACAATACCCCATAGATTTTCTATGGGGTTAAGGTCAGGCGAGTTTGCTGGCCAATTAAGAACAGGGATACCATGGTCCTTAAACCAGGTACTGGTAGCTTTGGCACTGTGTGCAGGTGCCAAGTCCTGTTGGAAAATTAAATCTGCATCTCCATAAAGTTGGTCAGCAGCAGGAAGCATGAAGTGCTCTAAAACTTCCTGGTATACGGCTGCGTTGACCTTGGACCTCAGAAAACACAGTGGACCAACACCAGCAGATGACATGGCACCCCAAACCATCACTGACTGTGGAAACTTTACACTGGACCTCAAGCAATTGTGTGCCTCTCCTCTCTTCCTCCAGACTCTGGGACCCTGATTTCCAAAGGAAATGCAAAATTTACTTTCATCAGAGAACATAACCTTGGACCACTCAGCAGCAGTCCAGTCCTTTTTGTCTTTAGCCCAGGCGAGACGCTTCTGACGCTGTCTGTTGTTCAAGAGTGGCTTGACACAAGGAATGCGACAGCTGAAACCCATGTCTTGCATACGTCTGTGCGTAGTGGTTCTTGAAGCACTGACTCCAGCTGCAGTCCACTCTTTGTGAATCTCCCCCACATTTTTGAATGGGTTTTGCTTCACAATCCTCTCCAGGGTGCGGTTATCCCTATTGCTTGTACACTTTTTTCTACCACATCTTTTCCTTCCCTTCACCTCTCTATTAATGTGCTTGGACACAGAGCTCTGTGAACAGCCAGCCTCTTTTGCAATGACCTTTTGTGTCTTGCCCTCCTTGTGCAAGGTGTCAATGGTCATCTTTTGGACAACTGTCAAGTCAGCAGTCTTCCCCATGATTGTGTAGCCTACAGAACTAGACTGAGAGACCATTTAAAGGCCTTTGCAGGTGTTTTGAGTTAATTAGCTGATTAGAGTGTGGCACCAGGTGTCTTCAATATTGAACCTTTTCACAATATTCTAATTTTCTGAGATACTGAATTTGGGATTTTCCTTAGTTGTCAGTTATAATCATCAAAATTAAAAGAAATAAACATTTGAAATATGGCAGTCTGTGTGTAATGAATGAATATAATATACAAGTTTCACTTTTTGAATGGAATTAGTGAAATAAATCAACTTTTTGATGATATTCTAATTATATGACCAGCACCTGTATACACAGGCAAGAGCTGACTCATCTAGTTACCTCGACAGTCTGCATCCCTTCGCCACCCTGTTCCTCACTCTCGGCTGATACGGCAACAGGGGAGAACTGGGCTAAATGAATTCCAAGCTCGGAGCCCTCGATCCCCTTGGACAGCACGCCAAATACACTTATAATAGTTTTTTTACTCTATTCGATCATTTGTAAGAACTGCCACAGGTTATCAGACATTATTTATTTATTTATTTATTAAAGATTTATTTTTGGCGTCTTACCATAGATTCAAATCTATAAATCAAAATATGTATTGCATTTATGAAAGAAAAGGTTCAGCACCTAAGGCTCTATTGCTATTGTCTCATGCTATTGTCTCATCAGCGCTAAAATGCTTTGTGAAATATGTTGTGCTGTCACTTAACTTTACAAAACAATAAAAGCCACAATGGCACAAAAATTACTTGGATTATCACTCTTTTAATCCAGACCAACTCTCTTCCATGTGTATGCACCCTTGTCTACCCTTCTCTCCTTCCCTATCTCCCCCTAGTGTTCATTATTAGTAATAACAGTCTAAGTAGACACAACATCCCCCCAATACGCAAGATATTTTCCTCTCTACCTTAATCTTACCACTAATTACAATGAAATAACAATAACAAATTTCCATCCAAAAATAAAAACAATGTATCCAAGGAAGTACAATTATTTGAACATTACTTTTTTTTCTTCCTGAACAGAATATTGCTTGAGCACAAAAACAAGCTTATCTTAATTATAACGTATAGGCAATTTATAACTACATGTTTATGTCTTGAAATCTTTGAGCCATGATGGAGGTTTGCGCGTTCTTGATGGACGTCCCTCGGCCCACTGAAAGTTCTTAGTTTTATTACAGATGGAGGTTTCCTCCGCAAGCTCAGGTGCAGGGTCAGGCATCTAAACAGCTTGTGCCAATTGCGAAGAATGCCATTTCCTTCCATCCTCCAGTATGAAGGTATTCTGACCTGTAATGAGTGGGATGTTATTTAGTCCACTAGGTGTCAGTAATGGAGAGTATAAAGTTAAGTGCATTTGCTAAAGAGTGGTGTGGTAATTTGTATATGATGGATGTTCCACGTGGAATAAAGACGCCAGCACCAGCAATACCTGGTTCCTCTTGTTTCTTGGCGGTTTCTTGAATTTTACATGGTACCAGGAGTGGGGTCTGAAGGACGCCATGGACGCAATTAAACCACCTGGTTCATTGAAGTTGTGTGTAAATGTTGACGTAAACTGGAGGACTTTCCAACAACAGTTTGAGCTGTATGTTGCAGCCATTGGACAAGCGGAAGCTACAGATGAAAGAAAGATTGCTATGTTGCTTACTATTGCTAGAGTAGATGTTGTGGAAGTTTACAACACCTTTATCTTTGAAGATGAGGCAGACAAGAAGAAACTGGACAAGGTATTGGAAAAATTTGATGCTCATTGTTTGTCAAAGAAGAATGAGACATATGAACGACATGTATTTAGAACTTGAATGCAGCATGAAGGAGAGGCTTTTGATTGCTTTGTTACTGACCTCAAGATCAAGGCAAAAACCTGTAATTTTAATGAATTGAGAGATTCCATGATTCGAGATCAGATTGTTTTTGGTACCTGTGATAAGAAATTACGAGAAAGATTGCTAAGAAAATCTGAACTCACCTTGGATCGTGCTGTTGAATTGTGCCGGTCCAGTGAATTAGCGAGACAGCAAGTGATGCAGTTTGATGCTTCTGCAGCGACGTCCTCTCCGAATGCAGCCACAGCAGTAGATGCCATTTCTTTCAGAGACAAGAAACGAGGTAATGCAAGAAGTAGTAGAGGCACTGAAAATGAGACATTTCTTTGCAAACGTTGTGGAACTAAACATAAGTTTAGACAGTGCCCAGCATTTGGTAAAAGGTGTTCTAAGTGTAATGGCTTGAACCATTTTGCAAAAGTGTTTTTTTCAAAAGAACCTAAAACAGAACACAGAGTGCATGTAGTGAAAGATACAGATGACAGTGATACCTTGAGTGATTCCTTTTACGTTCAGAGGGTTTCTGAGGATGATGCAACTTCTGAGGTAAAATGTACATCCATTTTGAATTCTGTACAGTCATCTAAGTGGATTGTTCCTCTTGTGGCTAATGGGACAATAGTACCTTTTAAGTTGGACACTGGTGCCAAAGTTAACTTGATTAACATTCGAGATGTGAAAGCATTGAAAGAAAGACCCCTTATTCAAAAACACACAGTTCCTCTTAAAGCCTACAATGGACAACGAATTGAAACACAAGGAGTTTTTAGACTAAAAGTACAAGTCAAAGGAAAGACACAAAATTTAATGTTTGTTGTGGTTCCAAATGGCCATAAATCCCTTCTAGGAGATAGAGCATGTGAAGACCTTCAGTTGGTTAAAAGAGTGTATGAAGTTAACAAAGAAAACGTCGTTCAGACTGTCAGTGATCGTGTTACTGATATTGTGAATCAATTTCCAGAATTTTTTCAAGGTCAAGGAACGTTGCCATTTACTTACAAAACACAACTGAAAGAAGGTGCTACACCAGTCATCCATGCTCCTCGGCGGATTCCTGTCCCTTTGCGAGAGCCTTTGTAGCAGGAATTGGATCGCATGACCCAATTAGGAGTAATACAAAGAATTGAACAACCAACAGATTGGGTAAACTCCATCACTTGTGTGAAAAAGCCTAATGGTGAATTAAGAGTGTGCTTAGATCCTAAAGACCTTAATGATAACATCAAAAGATACCCACACGTGAAGAGATTCTTAGTGAAATGTCCGGTGCCCAATTTTTTAGTAAATTGGATGCATCCCATGGTTTCTGGCAGATCCGATTGAATTCTGAGAGTAGCAAATATTATACCTTTAATACTCCCTTTGGGAGATATTGTTTTCTTCGTCTTCATTTTGGGATCATGTCAGCTCCTGAAATTTTTCATCGAGCCATGGGAACCCTGATTGAAGGTCTCGAGGGTGTTCGTGTATATATTGATGATCTTGTGGTGTGGGGGTCTACCCTTGAACAGCATAATCAGCGACTATTAAAACTGATGGAAAGAATTCGAGTACATGATTTAAAGTTAAACAAGAAAAAGTGTCAGTTTGGAGTCACAGAAATAACTTTCTTAGGTGACAAGCTCTCGGACAAAGGCGTGGAACCAGATCCAGCTAAAATACAAGCCTTATTGGATATGCCTCCACCTAGTGACAAGAAGGGGGTTTTGCGTGTCTTGGGTATGATAACTTTTCCTAGAAAATTTCTGCCAAATTATCAGCCAAAACCACACATATGAGAACATTGTTACAAAATGACAAAGAGTTTGTGTGGTCTTCCTTACATGATCAAGAATCGAAGAAGTTAAAAGAGATCCTGACTACTGAATCTGTCCTTGTTTTTTTTGTTCACACTCATCCAATTAAAATCTCTACAGATGCCTCTCAGGATGTACTAGGAACTGTGCTTCTTCAGGCTGTTGGAGATTCCTGGAGACCTGTTGCCTATGCTTCTCGATCTATGACAGAAACTGAAAAACGCTACTCTTAGATTGAAGAAGAAACCTTGGGTTTATTACTTGGCTTTCATAGATATATTTATGGATTACCTACATTTACAGTAGAGACAGATTATAAACCATTGATATCGATAATTCACAAGAACTTAAATGACATGTCACCCAGAATTCAACGTATGATGATGAAATTACAAAAATATGATCTAAATCTAGTGTATACACCTGGGAAGTATATCATGTCTCGAGCACCAGTATTATCAGAAAGCAGTCACATCATGAAAGAAGTGGAAGGACATGTGAGTACGGTTGTTTCATCTTTACCATTCTCGGATGAGATGTTGAAACTGATTGTGGAGGAAACTGCTAAAGATGCTGAATTGCAAAGGGTGATTGTTCTTCTTCAACAAGGATGGATCAAAGGCAAGTGTCCGCAGTATTTTCCAATGAGGGCAGAACTTAGTGTGTGTAATGGCATGTTGCTGTGAAACAAACAAATTGTCATTCCAGTGTCCATGTGTCAAGATATGCTTTGTCGCATACATGAAGGGCATCTTGGCATTGAAAAATACAAGCGAAGAGCAAGACAAGCTGTTTATTGGCCTGGAATTAATATGCACATTGAGGAACTGATCAGCAAGTGTGACGTCTGTTTGAGTCATCATTATAAACTGGCTAAAGAACCAATGCTGATAGCTGATGTGCCTACTCAACCATGGCAAAAAGTAGGAACTGATCTCTTCCAGTTGAATGGCAAGTATTTTTTGGTGGTTATTGATTACTATTTCAAATATCCTGAAATTGAACAGCTCCTTTATACAACAGCGAATGATGTGATTCATCACATTAGAATTCCCCTCATTGTGCTAAGTGATAACGGTCCTCAGTTTAGTAGTCATGAATTCAGACTGTTTGCAGAACAGCATGGCTTTAAGCATACAACATCTATGTGGTAAGAGTTGAGGGGCCAACAGGATGGAGAAAGAAAGCTGCTGTCCTAAAAGAAGTAAATCCAAGGTCCTATCTTGTTCAAACAGAAGCAGGCCAGATACTACGAAGAAATCGGTGGAGTTTGCTCAAGTCTTCAGAAATATGTAAGTCTCATATAGAACATTCTCCCTTGGATGTGCCTACGTATGAGAGGCCATCTCCAGAAATGCAGTCTTCTGATGCCCTCTGTTGCTGTGTCTCCTTCTCCTGAAGTTCAGCTCTCTGAACAGTCCTCTGAACTTGATTCATTTGTACCAAAGACTGACAGTCCCATCTTACAAAGATCTAATCGTGTTCAAAAACCACCTGTTAGACTGGACTTGTGAAAAAAAAAAAAAAAAGAAAATGAAAAGAAAGAAAAAAAAGAGATGAATTGTAAATGGTAAAATGGATTGTTGTATTGTTGGGCTAGTTTATTGTGAATTGTGATGCTAATGATGTTAAATTATTTTTTAATATCTAAGGAAAAGGGTGGGATGTTATTTAGTCCACTAGGTGTCAGTAATGGAGAGTATAAAGTTCAGTGCATTTGCTAAAGAGTGGTGTGGTAATTTGTATATGATGGATGTTCCACGTGGAATAAAGATGCCAGCACCAGCAATACCTGGTTACTCTTGTTTCTTGGTGGTTTCTTGAATTTTACAGGACCCACTTGTTCCTCAATTTCACTGGGGTCATAAAAGGACTTGCGGCACATGAAAGGGCTTGCGCACCCGCACCCTGTCCCCTGTCCCCCTTTTTTAGGACAACCAGTTGTGCGGCAAGTTTTGCATCAGTGTAGCGCTTCATCTGAGACTGCTTAATAAGAACTTGCTTACAAACAGCCACTAGCTGAAGAGTGCTGGCAGGGGAATGAAAGGTAACGTTCAGTTTTGTTCTCATCCTCCGCCCATGGAGCAATTCAAAGGGTGAAACTCTTGGTGGCATGAGGAGTAGAGCGGTAAACTTGGAGAATGTCTGTAACAGTACGCTTCCATGGCTTAGATTGTATTATAGCCGACTGTACACAGTCCTTAAGAACTCTGTTAAAGCGTTCTATGGCACCACTCGCCGCTGGATGATACACAGCCGTGCAGACTACCGCAATGCCTCATGCCCATTGTCCGTAACCAACTCTACCAGGTAACCATGGCGACTAAAGGCGCTATTACCTTATGTTGCAATGTCACTGGAACTACTAGACGGGTGTCTCTGAATACCACATTGTCCTTGACACTCAGTTCATTTCTTACATGAAAGTAAGGTTGAAGGTCACAATGCACAGCTTTCATGGAAACAGGCCACCCTTTTTCAATTTGAGTGCACACAGAGGTCAATTCCGGACACGAGGCTGCAGCAGTTTTGAACTTGGATGGTGAAGTCGCAGTTAGAGCAGTAGACAGTAGAGCAACAAGCTCTGGCTCATCATCGGAGTTGGAAGCAGAAGTGAGAGGAAGGGGTAACCGTGACAGGCAGTCAGGAACATGATTTGATGAGCCAGCACAATATAAAACATCATACGTGAAGCACAGAAGGCGAGCTGACCACTGAGCAATGTGCATCCCGGCAAGTCCAGCTCCCCGTGTAGACAACAGGGTTGTCAGCACCTGGTGATCAGTGCGCAGCGTGAAACGTCTGCCCCAGAGGTATGTGCGCCATTTCTCAATGGCCCAAACACACGCTATAGCCTCTTTTTTCACAGTTGAACAACGCCTTTCGGCTGGGGTTAAAGTTCGTGACGCAAATGCCACTGTGCGTTCACTGTGGTCTGGGTGCACCTGCGATAATATTGCTCCCAGACCATAATCCAATGCATCAGTGGACACAACGATTGGCAGTTCTGGGTTAAACAGGGCAAGTGCTGGACTGTCCACTAAGCATTTCTTAACATCCATGAAGCTTTGTTGGGCCTTATCAGTCCATTCAAATTCAGAATCCTGGCGCAGGCATGCACGCAACGGCTCAACGAGAGTAGCATAATTGGGTATGAACTTACTATAGCAGGACAACATACCTAGAAAGGAGCGCAGACTGGTGACATCAGTTGGGGCTGGGGCCTGCATTATTGCTTGCAGATGTTCTCCATCAGGTTGGATACGTCTCTATTTACCATGTGTCCAAGAAAGCGCAGACAGGACTGGCGGAAATTGCACTTTTTCTTTCATTCGCAGACCAGCCTCACTGAGACGTTTGAGCACAGCATCCAAAGCAACGTCATGTTCTTGCTGTGTACGTCCGAAACAGAAGATGTCATCTAAATAATTCTGTACACTGGGAACGCCTTTGAGTATTATTGACATCATTTTCTGAAATGCGGCCGGAGCCGATGCGAGACCATATGTGACACGGCAGAAACGAAAGAGCCCGTCATGTGTGATAAAGGCTGTGAGGTCACGGCTATCTGGATGGAGCGTGACCTGATGGTAAGCATTTTCTACATCAATGGTAGAAAAAACTTGCACCTGACAAAGCAGTTAAAGTCTTGTCCACGTGTGGCAGAGGGTAAGCAGATATCCACTATTATGGCCTTATTAGGCTCCCACAAATCAACACACATTCTAATTCCTCCCGTCTTCTTTTGTATTACAACAATCTGTGATATCCACGGTGAAGCATCCACCTTCTCTATTACACCTGCACTGAGAAGGCGGTTCAGTTCATCAGACACATCAGCACGTACTGAAAAAGGAAGACATCGTAGTTTATGTCGCACAGGTTCAGCAGAGGGTAAAACTTTCACTTGCATGAACCCTTTCACACAGCCTGTTGTAAGTGCCTGTTGTAAGTGCAGAAGTTTTCCTCATACACAGATCGAGGTAGAACTGATACTGAAGCGCCGGTATCCATAGTCAGTTCCACAGTTCCAAAGGACTTTGGCGTTTGGATGCCCACAGCACACTGGATTTTATTCTGCATGCCGGATCCTTGGATTAACAGTAAGTATACAAGTATACCTTGGAGTATACAAAATAGTAGACACAATTCGGAATTCAGACTCTATAAAGTGTTCAACCTTCCCACTGTCAATAGAAAATGAAAGGTCATGGTGAACCGAAAGTATTTCTAGTAGGTCTACAGTTCAGCAAAGAATAACACAACTAGATTAAATTGGCACATATTTTTGCAAGATACAAACTTTAATAATAATATGAATAAGAATATTCTAAAAACAAAAGTTATTCTAACATAAAAACACTCAGGATTAATGGTCTGTTCTTGATTTTAACAGAGATAAAAAGGAAAACATAATGACAGGAAATGTTCTCTGACAATTACAGGAAATGGTGACTTCCAGGTATTTATTCCCACAGAAACACAAATATACAGTTTACAAAACTTATGAAGACAGTTTACCTTCGTATAATGTGTAATGTGCATATTCCACTCTGATAAAGTGACAGAGATGAAACCTTCTCATTTAGAGTAATGTAATTTGTAGTTTTAAACAAATTTTATTTTTTATTTATATTCATTTGACATTTACGTTCTGTGTTGTTTATACTAATGTAGCATTTTATTTGCATCAGTAAAAGCTGCATTTTATCATGAGAAGACATTCATTTGCTTCAGAAATAGAAACCCTATAAATAAACCAAAACAGTATCATGTTTACATATACTTTAACAGAATCACCTACTACAGTATTACATTTATACAAAGCATACAAATGTATTTTTTTTTTAAGTTTTTAGTCAGCTAAATCATGTAACTAAATGCTTAAATTTCAAAACTTCACTTCAGCAAATTTCCAATATATTTCCAGTATTCTCAGTAAAAATAATTAATCAGAATATATTACATCAGTTAACTCACAAATCTAACATGTAGGCCTACTGTTTTTTTAAAGTGCAACCTTTGCTTCATCATCAAAAGTTTCTTTACTTATTTCTTGTCAAGCAGTCAGGCTTTAGTAAAAATCATCTCGCCAGAAGAGACTAAATTGACTCAGTACACGTAATATTAAGCAAAAAAAAAAAAAAAAAAAAAAACAAACAAAAAAAACATTTATTACAAGGCATGCAAATTTGAGTCTTTAAGAATGACACTTTAACTTGAATCATTAATGGAGTTTCAATATATTTTCTGTATTTCAGTTGTGTGGAACAAACAGAGAAACTCAAGAGACTAATAGAGTTTATCCAATAGATTGTGGCACGTCGCGTAGCCGTGGAGAGAAGACCAAGGTCAGGATTTTCGTTTCAATAGGCTATAACCCTATTATAACACTTGGAATATATGGCAAATGTCGCATGGGATTGTTTTGTGATACTTTTGCTTCTTTTTTAAAAGGCTTGATGGTCACTATATTCACTGCCATTATATAGACGAGTGCGAGTGGGAGATTTTTTAAAAAAAATTCTCCTTTCGTGGTCCATAAAAGAAAAAGAAGGGCATGCAGCATTGGTGAGTAAATTTACATTTTCATTTTAGGGTGAACTATCCCTTTAAGCAGACAGTTTTCCTCAAGTTTAACAGCATCAACAGCATTTCAAAGAGGGAAAGATTTCAACTGAACTATATATATGCATTTTATACACTTGCATTATTTGCTCCGTCCATGCAATTCATGCACTTTCTTAAAAGGTTTTCTAGCATATTTTAACTGCTCAGTTAATTGTAATGGTATGAATAATTTTAGTGGTGGCCAAATGACATCATAAAATAAGTCAGAGCTATGCATATTCATATTTACAAGTAAATATGAAGATACTTACTTCTGAAGATACATTTAACTCCCTGTCACACCATGATAGCATGCAAATATTTCTGCCTGTTTTTGCTCTGTGATTATCAGGACTGTCAGGAGACTTATTTCTTAGCACAAAAGGACAGTGGTAAAAGTGGATTACCAAATCATTGATTTAAGTGTGGAAAATATAGCAAAAGTAACACAGAAATTCAAAAACAATGGACTTGTGACAAGGCCCCTGAAACAATCTGGCCTTCATTTTAAGCTTTCATTTAGTGATGAGGGATTTTTTTGCTAGATAAAGAGCAGGAGAAATATCAAGCGAGTGTCTCAGAGCCAGCAAAAGCTATGAAAAGAGTGACTGTTTATCTCACAGAGTAAGATGCAGCCTGCAGAAATGACATGCATGGTTGTTGTTCTCACTGGAACTACACACTGTAGCCAAAGCACAATAAAGTCAGTTAGCCTTTTCCAAAGCCCATATTTACAAAATATAGATTCTGGGAATCAATACTCTGGTCTCATGAGACCAAATCAATCATTTTGGATCTAACAGCATCCAAAATGTTATGGTGTTGCTAGAGGAGGAGTACAGTGAGAAGTGCCTGGTTCCCACAGTAAAGTTCAGTGGTAGTAAAACTCTTATATAGGGATGTATGAGTGCTGAAGGTGTGAGGGAGTTGTGCTTAATCAATGCTGTCATGAATTCCCACACCACTGTGTAATTTAATACACAAACTTGAAACAGAAGATGTTACCCTTTCCTCATTCCTTGCATTGTTGGGCATTTTTTCAACATGACAATGAGGATATGCATTCTCCCAAGGTGAAAAACCTTCTGTGGACATGTATTGCACTCAGTCTTAACACTCTTGAGCACCTGTGGGGGATTCTGTAGAGACGAGTTAAGCAACACTCTCCATTAAAGATCAGGGCATTTAAGGAGCTCATCATCCAGGAGTTAAACAGGACAGATGTAACAGTTTGTCATGAATTTGTACACTCCGTGCCAAGAAGGGTCAGAACAGTATATTCAAAATTATGGAGGGCATACTAAGTACTAGAATATTATACATTTGTTGAATTAAATCTAGGGTGTACTCATTTCTGCAATCCTTAATTTAAAAAAAATTGGCTAATTTACTTATTTTATGGCTATTAATGACATATATTTCTCAGTTTTTATTATGTATATTTCATACATTTTAGTTTTGCCATCTTTCCATGAATTGTATTAGTGATCGTAAAGAAAATACATCTTTTGTATTTGTTCAGAGGGGGTGTACTCATTTATGCTGTGCACTGTACCTTCTTGATTGGTGTTTTTGTTTTCGTATTCATCCTCCCATGTGGAGTCAAACTCGCACTCATCATCTGACTCTATGTCAAGTATGTGTTACTAACTTGGGTTACTACTACGGAAACGTGAAGTCTGAATATATAAAAATCTTATAACAGACATAAGAACCAAGACTCTATAAAGAGCTCAACCTTCCCACTGTCAAGAGAAACTTAAAGTCGAAAGTCATGGTGAACTGAAAGTATTTCTAGTAACCTACGGTTCAACAAAGAATGACACAACTTGTTGACTCAAGGGTTGCCAAGTATTCCATTAGTGTTCATTAAAAAATGAAGGTTAGGATCTAAGGCAGGCTTTTACAGGTATTTCCAATGGTGGCACAAAATAAAACAGCAGGATGAGACTAAACGGGCAAATATTTTTGCTCTTTGAATGATTAAAACTTTATTAACAATTTTAATAAGAATTTGTTTCATATAAAACAGACTTACAGAGAATATCAGGCTATTCTATTTTTCTATTTGCCTTTTATTAAATGAATGCTGCCATAAAAAAACTAAACAAAATGACAAGAAATGTTCACTGACAATTATTGATTCTCGATTAAAACACATTTACCAAACTCAGATTTCTGTGTGCTAATACGTTGCATATTTAGTAACTTTGGTAACTATTTTAATTTTAATTCCACTAGACAGAATTATTCTAATAAAGTGACAAGCAACACATTTTATGGAGTTTCTGCTTATGAAGAGTTTGTTGTTTAGTTACCTGGGGCCGTATTCACAAAACATTTTATTTTACCACTAAAAGTTCTCCTAAATAGCAGTAAAAGTTCTTAGCTAAGAGTTTTCTCTTAAAATCTATTCACAAAGCTGCTGAGACAAACTTTTACTAAGGAATAGACAGAAGTCTTAAGCTAAGAGTAAGGGGCGGGGTTGACCTCGTTGCTATGGATGATGTCAACACCCTTACTAACTATGCCCACAGTGATTGGCTGATGGGGGAGGAGTCTCTGTCAGTGATTTAATCATAGAAATATTGTAGAATGAGGTATCATGTTTCCATATTAAAATAAAGATTTTAAAATACAAATGTTGCCATATTCAAAGAAAGATTTTTTTTTAATAAAAATGTTGCCATATTGAAATAAAGACTTTACAATGTAGGCTAAGTGTCACTAATTAAACTAGTATATATGTTCAGTTAATTGTCAGCCTCTTACATGTCTGTGTCTTGAGAGATTGCAGAATTCAAGTGACAAATGATGCTATATAAACAAAGGTTTTAGTGGAGCGCGTTCAAACGGTCTATCTAATCAGCTCGAGTGGAGGTATATATATAAAACCAGCATATGCTGGTTAAGGTGGGTTTTGAAGCTGGTATGCTGGTTTGAGCTGGTTCTATGCTGGCCAGCATGGACCAGCATAGGACCAGCATAAACCAGCACTACCCAGCATACCAGCTTCAAAACCTACCTTACCAGCTTATGCTGGTTTTTTCAACAGTGTACACAGACGAAAGCCGACTGAACTTACCTTGACAGTTTTCTGCATCCCTCTGCCACCCCGTTCCTCACTCTCAGCTGGGATATGGGGCGAACTCTAGGTTTGAATAAATTACAAGCTCAGAGTTTGGGCTAAATAAATTCCAAATAAATTCCAAGATAGGAGCCCTCGATCCCATTGGAGAGCACGCCAGATACGCTTATTATATATTTTTTTTGACACTATTCGATCATTTGTAAGTGTGAACCCGTGAAAACAACTGCCACAGGTAATAGTACATGATTTATTTATTAAAGATTTATTTTTGGCATTTTATTGTATTCAAATCTATAAATCAAAATATGTATTGCATTTATGAAGAAAAGGTTCAGCACCCAAGGCTCTATCGCTGTTGCCTCAATGGTGTACAATGTCTTTAGGTGGATTAGGATTGTTTGTGATTTGGTCTGATGGTCTAGGGATTTAGGAGTCCTCTTGACTACTCCTAACGTTTCACAGATTTAGGAGCTAGTTTTAGCGCTAAAATGCTTTGTGAAATACTCTTAGAGCAAAAATGTAGGAGTCCTAAATTTAGAACTGACACGCCCATTATTTTTAAGAGTTTCTCCTAAATCTGGAAGTTAGGAGCTACTTTAAGCCTTAAGATGTTTTGTGAATACTGCCCCAGTGCTGTATGTTGTAAGTCAGTATTCCACTCTAATTCTAAACCCTTTAATTTTTAGTGTCATTTTTAGTAACAATATTGTTGAAACTATTTTTTTTTTGTTGTTTTGTTTTTTAAAGTTTGATATTCGTGACATGTAGCTATGAATGTTCAGTGTGGTTTACAAAAGGTTCTATTCTTATTTTTTAGCATTTTATCAGTGAGAAGACATCATTTATTTGCTTCAGCAGTAAAAACTTTAATGGCAAACCAAAACAGCATGATTTTTACAGACTTCAATAGAATCAACACTATGCATTTATACAACACATTCAAATTTAATTTTATAATACAGTTTCTAAGTCATCAATTATCTAAATCATGCAAATAAATATTCAACTTTCAAAAACTCACATAAAGAAAATTCCAATATATTTCCAGTAATCTTAGTAAAAGAAGTAATCAGAGATAGGCTAAAAGCAGAGAAATTGGTGCTAATATTCATAGGGCGATCTTGCGTAATCATCACACGTTTCATTGCTTCATTTCTCGTCAAGCTATCAGATGCAATGGCTTTTTGTCAGTGAAGAGACATTTGCTTTTACAGTACAATCCTTTTAAAAAATCATGTTCACTATACCTTCCCTCATTTCTATTTAGCAAATCAGATATTTAGACCCTCCTTCAGATTATTATGAGAATTTGTCTCTTCATCACTACCAGTACTCATCTCTTTTCTTGTTTTAACTGCATTGACTGTCCTGATTTGGATCCTGTTCATCTTCATTATATGTGTTTAAACCTGTTTTGACCTGCAGGTCTTTTCCACTGTTTTCTTCATTTACCATCCCTTTGACATGATTACTGGCATCTATTTGGTTCACTTCATGTGTGGTATATTTCTAAGCTGGCTAAAGTTTTAAATTTTTGCTATGTACCTCACCTGACAGAAACATCATCATCATCATCATCATCAAGAGACATGTTTTCTGGTGTCTTTTCAACACAATCATCATCATCACAAGACATGTCAACAACACAATCATCACCGGACTTGTTTTCTGTTGTCATGCCAACATCATCATCACCATCACTCATACCTTGATTTTGCTTTACACTTTTGTTTTCTGGGCTGCATTGAATGTTCTCATTTGCACCCTGATCACTTTCAATATTGTTTCCTATAAATTTGTTTGGACTATCTGGCTTATCTATATTCTGGTGATCTTTTATACTAAGCGTCTCAGTTTCCATCTCATCAGGATTATTGGCATCTATTTTGCTCTTTTCATCAGTGCTTTCATGGAGCTTCACCCTTTCCTGCTCATCTTCTGCTGTTTTACTGCATTTATTTTCTGTAACCTGGTTTAAGTTTTCATTTTCTCTATGTACCACTTGACAACCCGAGAGAATCTTCTTGTGGTCTGAGTTTTCTTGGGACGTGAAGTGTTCTTCATTACTATCATTACTCTTCTCTTGATCTTGCTTTTCTACTTTTTTAGTGTTTGAACTGCATTGTCTGTTCTCAGTTGGATCCTGTTCACCTGTTTCGACTGACTGAATATGTACTGCCTCTTTTTCACTGTTTAGCAAATGCAATTCTTGTGTTCTCTCACTGGTTTCCTTTTGCTGCCCATCTTCTGTAGTTCTATTCTGTGTAAGGTCAATGTTTTCACTTTCATTATGTACCTCCCCTGACTTCTTGGCATCACTAACACTCACCTCTTGATTTTCCTTTACACTTTTGTCTCCTGAGCTGCATTGACTGTTATCATCTGAATCCTGTTCAACTTTAATATTTTTGTCTGAACCTATTTCAGCTAGCTGCGTAGTTATTGCCTGCTGATCTTTTTCACTGTTATCAGTTTCCCTTTGCTGCTTATGTTCTGCAGTATTATTGTCTTTATTCTCTTCATTTTTGCTATATACCTCACATGACAGTTTCTTCTTGGGGCCCCAGACAAACTGTTCTCGGGGCTTGAAATGCTTAAAGGCAAATCTAACCAGCTTTTGTCTATCTGACTTGTCCAATACAGTAAACATAAAGTAATCTAGTACACTTTGTTTCACACGCTGAAGTTGTCCATTCACAAGAGTTTCATGGAGGAAGAACTTGACCAGTGGAGCCTGGTAGCGCTGCAATCCTAGAGTCCCCAAACACTTCAGGATGCGTGTGATGCGCAGGTTGTTGTGTGAAAATCTGCAAAATCAAAGAAAGAGACTCTGACTACTGGAAATGCCTATAGAAGTATTGAAACAACATCATTCAAATTCAACAAAAAGGAAAAACATGACAGTAAAAACCTGTTCAAGTTTCTAAAGCGTTCTTCCCAGTTATCGGCACGTTTCACCTCCCCTGTTGATTCATCAGCCAAACGTATACCATAAAAATCCAACATGAGCTTATATGATTTCACCAATTTCTTCTTTGCATCTTCATCTTTACGGAAAACCTGGAAATCAATTGATTGAATGTAAACATCCCATTTGTTTTTAAGATATCTTAACTAACTTCTGAACTGAGACTGATGTTTCTTTCAAAATCTGACAAATCCTGAAAGCCAAATAAGCTGGTTGGTAAATACAGTTGAAAAACCGTCTCAGGTTACGTATGTAACCATAGTTCCCTGAGAAAGGGAACGAGACGCTGCGTCCGATAGGATCGCTTTGGGGAACGCCCTCAGCGTGTAAGCGTCTGATGCATAACTGTCAACTAGTCCAATGGCGAGAGTGAACGTCACGGGCGGGTGACGTCACGACCAGGAAAGGATAAATACACATCCGGCGAGACCGGCTTCAGCTCAAATTGCCGAAGCAAATCGATCACAGGGATGCAGGGAGTATGGCAACGCGACGCAGCGTCTCGTTCCCTTTCTCAGGGAACTATGGTTACATACGTAACCTGAGACGTTCCCTTTCGAGGGAACTCGCGCTGCGTCCGATAGGATCGCTTTGGGAACGATATACCAAAACGCCATAATCACAAATACCTGTCTGTGTGAAACTGTGGCACACTTAAGACAGCAACACCGATGATCCTGGAGCTGCGTCCAGGTCAAGGTCATAATACCTTACAAAAGTGAGAGGCGAGGACCAACCGGCCGCATCACAGACCTCTCTGAGGGAAACCCCCGAAATTAAGGCCTTGGAGGCCGCCATACTCCTAGTTGAATGTGCTCTGATTGATAAAGGACACTGAAGGCCAGAGACCTCGTAGGCGAGCGAAATAGCCTCGACTATCCACTTGCTTACGGTGTGTTTAGATGCAGGACGACCCCTGTTATGTGGTCCAAAGCACACAAATAACTGGTCAGCTTTCCTCCACAGGGCAGCTCTGTGGACATATGTGTCCAGTGCTCGCACTGGACACAGCAGATTCAGTTTCTCCTGGTCTGGGGTAACAAATGGAGGAGGACAAAAGGCTTGCAACACAATAGGCCTTCGAACATTAGTCAAAACCTTAGGGACATACCCAGGTTTGGGGTAGAGGAAGGCTTTGACCATCCCCGGCGCAAACTCAAGACAGGTTGGGGACACTGAAAGGGCCTGAAGGTCTCCTACTCTCTTAAGGGACGATATGGCGAGAAGGAAGACAGTCTTAAGTGTCAGGAACTTATCCGAGACTGACTCAAGTGGCTCAAATGGAGCTGTAGATAGGCCTTCTAATACAACGGCCAAATCCCAAGCAGGGACCCTCGTACGCATCGCAGGCCTCAGCCTCTGGGTGCCACGGAGGAAACAAATAACTAATGGGTTCTTCCCAACAGTAGTACCATCCACATGGGCATGGTAAGCAGATATAGTAGAAACATATACTTTAAGAGTAGAAGGGGTTAACCCAGATGAGAAGCGGCACTGTAGGAACTCAAGTACTGAACCTATCGGGCAGTAGACTGGATCCAGCTGCCGTTCTTGGCACCAGGAAGTGAAAAGTTTCCACTTCAAGGCGTATAGTTTCCTCGTGGAAGGAGCTCTGGATTGAAGAATGGTCTCTAAAACCTCGGTTGAGAGACCAGCCTCTATGAGTTTGGCCCCCTCAGAGGCCAAACCCACAGATTCCACATTTCTGGACGGGGATGGAGAATCGTGCCCCCCGCCTGAGACAGGAGGTCCCTCCTGATCGGAATCTTCCAAGGTGAGCCATCGAGAAGAGCTATCAGGTCCGAAAACCATATGCGGCTCGGCCAGTGAGGTGCTACTAGCAGTAGACTTATCCCTTCCTGGCGAATTTTCTCCAGAACTCCCGGGAGCAGAACAACTGGGGGAAATGCATACAGACGCAGCCTCGGCCACGTCTGTACCATGGCATCCAGTCCCAGAGGAGCTGGATGAGTGAGGGAGAACCAAAGTGGACAGTGCGTCGTATCCTGAGACGCGAACAGATCCACTTCCGCTTGGCCATAAATCTCCCAAATGAGCTTCACCACCTCTGGGTGAAGTCTCCATTCCCCTGGCCTCAGCCCCTGCCTCGACAGGATGTCTGCTCCAATATTCTGAGTCCCTGGAATGTAGATAGCTCTCAAGGAGAGCATCTTCCCCAGAGACCACAGGAGGATCTGTTGCGCCAGTTTGTATAATGGGCGCGACCGCAGACCCCCCTGTCGATTTATATACGAAACCACTGATGTGTTGTCTGTCCTGACTAGCACATGATGGCCCCTCAGGTCTGAAAGGAAGAACTTCAATGCATTGAAGACCGCCATCATCTCCAGGCAATTTATGTGCCACGAGAGCTGATGACTCTTCCACAGACCCTGAGCTGAGCGGCCCTCCATTACCGCTCCCCAGCCTGTGAGAGAAGCGTCCGTCGTCAGAGTGACACGGCGACATCGAGCTCCTAACACAGGGCCCTGGGACAGGAACCAATTTTTCTTCCATATGACCAAGGCGTGGAGACAGCGCCGCGTGACCTTGATCATACGAAGTGGGTTGCCCCTCGGGGAGAACCCTTTGGTCCTGAGCCACCACTGTAAGGGTCTCATGTACAGCAGGCCAAAAGGTATCACGTTGGACGCTGCTGCCATCAGACCCAACAGTCTCTGAAACTGTTTTACAGTGCGTGACTGGCCTAGCTTCAGTTCTTTCATGGCGGACAGAATAGCAGTGATGCGAACTGGAGAGAGACATGCTCGCATTGTCACTGAATCCCAAACCACACCAAGAAAAGTGGTCCTCTGTTGTGGAGTAAGCACGCTTTTCTTGGCATTCAGTCTCAACCCCAACTTCTGAATATGTGCGAGAACGACATCTCGATGCCGAACCGCCATCTCCTCCGACTGTGCTAAAATCAACCAGTCGTCGATATAATTCAGGATGCGTATGCCCTGCAGCCTGAGCGGGGCCAGCGCTGCATCTACGCATTTCGTGAACGTGCGGGGTGAGAGAGCTAGGCCGAACGGAAGAACCCGAAATTGGTACGCTTCGCCCCCGAAAGCGAACCTCAGGAACTTCCTGTGCTGTGAAAGGATGGAGATATGGAAGTATGCGTCCTTGAGATCTATTGTGACAAACCAATCCTCGGATTTGATTTGAGCCACGATTTGACTTATTGTCAGCATCTTGAACTTTAGCTTTTGTACTGCTCGATTCAGATGACGAAGATCTAAAATAGGGCGCAACCCCCCCATCCTTCTTTGGAACCAAGAAATACCGGCTGTAAAACCCCGACTCCCTGTCGGCAACCGGAACCCTCTCTATAGCCTCTTTTGCTAATAAGGTTTTTATTTCTTGTTCCAACACCAGAGCCTGCTGTGGAAGTACTGACGTTTGCAGCACTCCTTTGAACAGAGGTGGACGGCACCAAGACTGGATTTTGTAACCTTTCTGTATAATTTGCAGGACCCAACGTGAGATATTTTGAAGAGATTTCCACTCTACCAGAAAATCTACTAAGGGAACCAGCCTCTCGAGGCTGGCCTCTGGTGTTTTGTTCACAGCACATTTTTGATGTAAATTTATCCCCCTCAGAGGATGTGACGCAGTGTCGTGTTGTTCTGAACACTGCGTCACTAATTCGGTGGGAACCGCTGCGCCCCGAATCACCAGAGGTGGCGGGGTTGGCAGAACGGCCTCCTGAGGGCCACGAGGTGGGACGGGCACCGTATACTGAGGTGTGTACCGCACCACCCCGTGTGGGGCTGCCCTCAGAAGCCTGACACCACTGGCGTCAGAACTTCTTCTGCCCAGCCTTCTTCGCCTGAAGCAAAACCCTCAGGTCTGTCTTCGGCTTAGAAGGCTTGGGCTGAGAGCGCCGTCCCGGCCCACCGTGTTTTTGAGGTGGAGCACGAGAGGCGACACTCTCTTTCTGCTGCGCTCGGTATGAGGAGCTAAACGGCTGGGGCTGCTCACGCCCAGCAGCCCCAGAGGATGGATGGCGGCGTGGTAGATATTTCTTGAACGCCTCCGCTTGCTTCTTAGCCTCCTGGAACCTGTCGACGACTGATGTAACAGCGTCGCCGAACAGGCCAGATGGCGCAAGCGGGGCGTCGAGGAGAAAGGCCCTGTCTTTATCCTTTAATTCAGACAAATTGAGCCACAGGTGCCTCTCTGTCGCCACCAAGGCTGCCATAGACCGCCCAACAGCTCTGGCGGTCTCCTTGGTGGCCCTTAGAGACAGATCTGTGGCTCGACGCAGTTCTCGAACTGCTTCCAGGCCAATCCCCTCCCCGCCATCCAGATCCTTCAGCAGGTCTGCTTGGTACGCTTGCAGAATAGCCATAGTGTGCAAGCACGCACCAGCCTGACCTGCTGCCGTATACGCTTTTCCCACTAACCCTGATGTAGCTTTAAGTGGTTTTGTGGGAAGTGTGGGGGTCTTCAGGGACGACGCTGAACCCGGGGACAGATAGCTCGCAAGCGTCTGTTCAACCCGGGGCATCGTCCCATAACCATATTCTTTCAGCCCTCTTATGTTGGAATAATGCTTGACATGAGGGCTGAACAAACGTGATGAATATGGTTTCTTCCATGATCTCACTAATTCATCATGAAGATCATGGAAAAATGGCAGACCCCGTGGTGGAAGTGCTTTATTTGATGACAAAAAGCGCTCGTCCAGTTTGCTTTTCGGACGAACGCCCTGATTCTCGGCTGGCCAATCAATGCTCAACTTAGACACAGCGCGAGAAAGCACATCCACCAGCTCCTCATACTCAGGGGAAAGTGATGGCGAGTCATCTTCCCCCATATCGACGCTCAGCACATCCAATTCCTCAGAACTAGAGTGCTGACGCGACGAGCCCTCTCCCTGGGCAGAAGAAGCCGCGGGGCGGGCTTCCGACACCAGAGAGGGGGCGAGGGATCTGCCAGGTGAAGGCTGAGAAAGAGCACTCATGCCCGTCTCGAGCCCCGCTGACAGATCCATCTGCGAGCCCCACGACATCTTTCTCCGCGCTGCCTCGGCAGACGCGGGTCCAGAGCCGTGGGGAACGCTTGCCTGCGCACTTTCCTCAAAAAGTGCGAGGCGGGAGCGGAGCGTCCTTAGAGGAAGCTTCTCACAATGCTCACATTCAGCCCCCTCGAAGGCTGAAAGAGCATGCTCCGCTCCCAAACACATCACGCACAAATCGTGTGTATCCCCACCCGTGAGAAAACAAGGGCAGGGAGGAGTACACGGTTTAAATGCCTGTGTGTTCGCCATTATAACTGTGGGATTGAGCTGTGCGATATCGTGTCAGACAACAATAAATAGACAAGGACAGTTTCACATAGAGCGCTTTGCTGAGGCAGAAAAGCTGAAGCCGGTCTCGCCGGATGTGTATTTATCCTTTCCTGGTCGTGACGTCACCCGCCCGTGACGTTCACTCTCGCCATTGGACTAGTTGACAGTTATGCATCAGACGCTTACACGCTGAGGGCGTTCCCCAAAGCGATCCTATCGGACGCAGCGCGAGTTCCCTCGAAAGGGAACTAATCTAATCTAAAATCTAATTGCAAGCTTTAAACTGACCTTTATTTCCTTTTTTGTGAGCACATGTGCATCCCAATTCACCCCTCGCTCTTGTATTGGAAATAACCTGCAAAGTTTTGAAATGATTATTTGAATGATGGTCATTCAAATGTTCTAAAGCACTTTCAGTTTATATAATAGTTAAAACATTTAAGAGCTCATGGATGAAGTGTAACAAGATCTAACCATTGAATGTAGGAGTGACAGTCTTCCAGCAAATCATATTGACCCTTCCACTGCTGGTGAAATTCTTCAATGTGAACATCTGCAAGAAAAGTAATATGGGTAACAGGTAATATGTTAAAGCATTTGCCTTGCTTGAATGACACTTGTATTAGACAAATAAATATAAATGGTGTAATTTAAATATATAATGAGCACAATGCCATACCATCAGGTGAAGATTTTATTCGACCTTGGTAAAACTCCAGGTTATAGAAGCGGTCCTGGACAACAACAACATCAACAACATTAAAAAAAAAACACTATATAAACCTATGCTCAAGCTTCTGCTCCAAATCAAGACTACTTTGTGGGCTACAAAACCAGGCAGTAAATATGTAAATGATACTCTAAAATAGGGATTTCAAAGTTAATTTGTGCTCTGACTCAAAAGCGCAGACTAAAAATTAGATCAATTTCATCACTCATTATACGCACCAAAGTTTTCAAGTCTTTATCCATTTTCTTTAACCATAATATGTAACAAACATTAAGTTTGTGCTGCAAATCATTTCATTAGTTCAATTTTATTTAGTGCAGGGCTTTGCTAAAATTACTAAATGTAAACTTTTTTTTTTTTTTTTTAGAAATAAGAACTGCTTATTTTATTTTGTTTATTGCTTTGAAAGAAGATAGATATAAAGTTTCACATTCCTATTTCCATGGTGACACATCAAGCTTGTCACTTGACACTTTGCGTTTTATGACTGCTGTATCATTTTTTTATTTAACTAGATTTTGTTATTTAAATACTTTTATAATGACAATGTTAGTTGATTGGTAACTTATAGCAGACTATGCAAGCCGACATGTTTTTTGTAATACGTCATGGTGACACGTTGGATTTAGAACACATTCCTCCACACTCTCAAAAAAGATGTGTTAATTAATAACACATTTTTTGTGTTATTTTCTGTGACACATTTTGTGTCATTTTGTGTACATAATTGACAAAAATTGTGTAAATATAACACATTAGTGTGGAGAAAATGAGCAGGAATAACATGTTTGAGTTAAAAGTAATACAAAATGTGTTGTCCTTAACTAGACACACGGGTGTGTTAAGATCTAACACAGGATGTGTTGTTTTAATCTGTTTTAAGAGTGCAGTGTAAACTTTATAATTAATTACCTACACATTGTGTATTAGATGCAAGTAAAACACATTTTCAAATTATGAAATATATACACTACCAGTCAAAAGTTTGGAATCTGTAAGATTTTTAATGTTTTTAAAAGAAGTTTTGTCTGCTCACCAAGGCTGCATTTATTTAATTAAAAATACAGCAAAAACAGTAATATTGTGAAATATTATTACAATTTAAAATAACTGTTTTCTGTTTGAATATATTTTATAAAGTAATTTATTCCTGTGATCAAAGCTGAATTTTCAGCATCATTACTCCAGTCTTCAGTGTCACATGATCCTTCAGAAATCATTCTAATATGCTGATTTGCTGCTCAAGAAACATTTATTGTGTACAATTGTACAAAATATGTGTGTACAATATTTTTTTTTCTGGATTCTTTGATTAATAGAAAGTTCAAAAGAACAGCATTTATTTGAAATATAATCTTTTGTAACATTATAAATGTCTTTACTGTCACTTTTGACCGATTTAATGCAACCTTGCTGAATAAAATTCTTACTGACCCCAAACTTTTGAATGGTAGTATATAATGTTACAAAGGCTTTGTATTTCAGATAAATGCTGTTGTTTTGAACTTTCTATTCATCAAGGAATCCTGGAAAAAAAGTACACAACTGTTTTCAACATTGATAATAATCATAAATGTTTCTTGAACAGCAAATCAGCGTATTAGAATGATTTCTGAAGGATCATGTGACACTGAAGACTGGAGTCACAGGAATAAATTACTTTATAAAATATATTCAAACTAAAAACAGTTATTTTAAATTATAATAATATTTCACAATATTACTGTTTTTACTGTATTTTTAATTAAATAAATGCAGCCTTGGTGAGCAGACGAAACTTCTTTTAAAAACATTAAAAATCTTACCGATTCCAAACTTTTGACTGGTAGTGTATTTTTTTTATTTTTTTTTTTATTATAGTTGCTTCCACAGACATCATTTTGTATTTTACAAACTAATTAAGAGGTCATGAATTGAGAAATCAAATCTTTTGACATGTAAGAGGTCATTGTGCTATTACAACATCCTGTAAGTTTTAGAACTCAAAACTTCCTCATTAGTCCAAAAACAGCTTTTATTGAATCCAAGTCTCAGAAAATGATTCATTTCAGATTTTGTCACGTAATAGTGTGATGAAAGGCCGCCTCTGCAGAATCAGATCAATGGCTTCTTTTACATCATCGCATATTTGGCCCCACCCACTGGCGTGTGAGATGAGAAGGAGGGAAGAAAGATAAGGATCACTAGAATAAAAATAACATTACCTTTCAAAGGATCCTAATGCTAGGAAAGTGGTTATTTATTTTCAAGTAATGTGAATGTCTCAGAGCATTATTTGTTTGTTTAGTACATTTCACTGTGGATTCTTTGGTAAATCAGTTGCAATTTCGGCGCAGGCTTTGCAAACACACTTTTACTAAGATATGGACCTGAAAGTAATGCCAAAACATGTAACAATGTTAATTCTAATGCCTAATCTGTGATCACTGATTTCTGATATGTAATGAATCATGTACTGTCAATTGTTCTTTGTCTCAAAATTGTTTATTGCTGTTTGTGTGTCAATAACTCAAGCCAGTGTAACATTAAAATAAGCTGTAGTTTAAACTGTTATTAAATTATATACAGAAAGCGACCAAAGAACCCTTCCTTTATAATTGCTGGAGCTGTCAATCACACAGCTTGAGTTTGACAGCGACTGAGTTCTGGATTCTTGTCAAAACTCCCATATATCCCATTTATAATATGACATGGTCTGTATTTACGCTGTGTTTGCACTGTTAGTTATGTTGGAGGCATTCGTGAGAGTGCAGAAGTCAAGTTGCAATGACTAGATCACTGCATTCATGCACTCAACAGACTGTCATCAGCTACAATGCTCATCGCAGCAACCTTTCATGCAATGGGAGTAGATCTAAATAGAATGCTAAGAAACATTTTTTATGATTAGTTAATCTCGACAGCTGCAACAGTAAAAACGTAATCAAAGTTTTCAAGAGAGTTCCACATGTAATACTTATTTCATATGCAAAAATGTTGGCCAACCATAACAGTGAGTGTTTACACTGAAGTCTCACAGCAGACACGTCCCTTCAAACAGAACATTTAAATCAGAGGGCTAAAATCAGGGTAGAAAATGGCCTTTTATTTCTAAATTGTAAAGTGCACCTCAGGAAACATTATAAAAAAATGTAGTTCATCATGACCCTTTTAATGTTTTACTAGTATGTAGAGGTATTTAAATGTCAGAAACCTAAAATAAATACTATGTTGAATACATGATATATGACAACTAAATCTGTCTCTGGCTCAGTGCTGCCAGTCAAAGAGCAAAAGCAGATTTGAATTTATCAATTCATCATGTTACGCGCTGAATGTTTTGAACATATGTGTGAGACACGTGAAGGGTTAATATTCACAATAAAAACACTACCGGATTGGCTGGACAGCGCTATCTGAGACGTTTCATTCATAAGATTTTTTTAGAAATTAATTCGCAGGCCATATAATGAGGTAGGAATAATACACGATGATAGTATAATTAAATTATCTTGAGGGCCACATGAACTTAGGCCGATAGGCCTTGTGTTTGACATGTGCTCTAAACACAATGTACACTGACAAGCTAGAAGTGGCAAATTGTGTAATAGTAGAAACAGGATGCATTACTTACTTTATCTGGTTCGTTGTCGTCATCATCGTCATCATCATCATCTAAGTTCTAGAGTCAGAAACAAACGCAATCATGTAAGAATGAATTCTGAGAAACAACAGTCTACAGCAGGTTTTCCTTTTGTATGATTTAGATCAGGGGTGGGCAAACTCAGTCCTGGAGGGCCGCTGTCCCTGCAGAGTTTTGCTCCAACCCTAATCAAACACACCTGAACCAGCTAATCAAAGTCTTCAAGATTACACGCAGGTGAGTTTTATCAGGGTTGCAGCTAAACTCTGCAGGGAAAGCGGCCCTCCAGGACCGAGTTTGCCCACCCCTGATTAAGATACTCACTTGTTGTTTTTCTACATGTTTCAGTGAAGGAATATGAACAGACAAGCTAATTAAAGGAGAGCATGGTAAGACATGTCAGTGGGTAAGTTCAAGACTTACACTTAGATATAATCAGATATAGTATAAAATATGCATGTTTGGTGTGCTGTTCGAGGAGAGGGCTCAGAGCTCAGAATTTGGTCTGAACCCAACCCCCAATGGGCAGACTGACTGTTTGGCTACCCATATTATTCAAATAAATTCATACAGGTTTGGAATAACTTGAGGGTGAGTAAATGATGACAGAAATTACATTTTTGGGTGAACTATCCCTTTAATAAATGTGCACACTTTTTGTCATGACACTATATGTGTACTAGAAGCTTTCTTTTTGAAAAGTCACATTTTTTTTGCTGTATTACTTGCTTTCATCTAACTTAGTAATAAGACACATTAGTTTTACCTCTTGCTCCTTTCTCCTTGTCAAGAAGGAAAATGCATTAAAAAGTGGCACACCCCACTCTTCCTTATATGAAGGTAATGGAACTTACCCGGACTCTATGCCGAAAGTCTTGCATGTCCTTTGCAGCATACATGTTCCTGTGACTCCTTCTTTTGTTCTTTAAACACAGAGAAATCCCAAATGAGACAGTTATTTATAAAATCTTTTCATATAGAAACAGAAAGTGGGAAGAATGGTAAATGGTATAAAATTCCTAAACAAGATTCCGTGAATAAACGTTGCATAGTTACAACAGGGGAAAAATAAAGCTTTTTGCCCAAACTTACCTTCTTTCTGGGTTCTTTATTTTTGTATTCATCCTCCCATGTGGAGTCCAACTCGCACTCATCATCTGACATGTTAATTTGGCGAATATATCGCAAACCCAGGTTACTACGAAGACGACGCCAAAACGAAGTCAACTTACGTACAAATTTTAACACACCACAGCACAAAGACTTCAGAAACTTTATGAAGTACATCAAACGAAAATTCCGAATAACCAGTCGAACTACCCGCACTCAACCCACCCACTGTCAAGCGAAAACGAAAGCTGAAGCTCATGGTGAATCGAAAGCATTTCTGGTACAATTCAACAAGGAAAAACAAGTTAACTCGAGGGTTGCCAGATCTTGCTTAAATGTTCTGCCAAAAGTTCATATCCCACAGTAAAGAAGATGAGTCTGAATAACGTTTATATATATATATATATATAAATGTATTTATTTATTTATTTATTTTTTCCTCTAGGAAGAAAAAATACAATGAAACAAATGACATATGGCATCCAGTTTTGGAGCGGTCTGTAAATTTTCCTGCCTTGTACTCTTGTACCTAGCGCTTTGTATAGTCTCTGTTTTATACACATTACACTTGAAAGATATATTTACTATTCTAATTTTGAAAGGGAAAGTTTAAGTAGCCTATGTTCTTTCTTGAGAAAAAAAAAAAAAGTTTGTTGAGTATAAAATAATGTTTCCCACCAGAGAATCACATTACCTTTTAATATGGCACAATATTATGTATTTATTCATTATAAACACTAAACTATTTCTTGTTTCTCTCTCTCTCTCTCTCTCTCTCTCTCTCTCTGTGTGTGTGTGTGTGAGGTGTGTGTTTGGCTCTTGGCACCAACGCTGGTAAAACATTCTGTGTTCTAGGCACTAAACTGTTCACCCTGTTCATTCATGACCCAAAGCCTGTCTAGGGTGAAGATGCTTGGATGCTCTTGTGCACATCCTGCTGTGTAGTGCCTAGCAGTGTGTATGGCCATACAGGACTGATGTCTCCATTGGAGTCATGGCTCCTGATGCTTTCTGACCTTTCTGTATAAAGTGTGAGAAAGCTTTTAGCATCTTGAGTGCTGGACCTTTACCTTTTGGTTTTAAGGTCTTTGTTGATCTGTTGATAACCTGAAATTGAATATACTGTACATCCTAGGTGATATGGTACATTTCTTAATCTTGTAGTAGCCTACTGAGGTTGTACAAAAATGAAACTAAACAATGTAAACATAAGCAACACTCTCTCAAATCCACTTTTCAATCAAAGTATTTCCTCACAACTTTAGATTTAATACAGTAGTTTCTGCACAAATCTATTAAGTGAAGAATAAGGGACATTTCGAGCTGATCTGTGACATGGTCAAAAGCTGTTAAACTGGTAAACACTGATTTATATATATATATATATATATATATATATATAATATATATATATATATATATATACACACACACACACACACACATATATATATATATATATATATATATATATATCAAAAAACATGTGTCAATGTAATACTATTTTTGCTCAAGTTTTGTCAGTAAGGAAAACTGTGAAATGCTGAAAATATTGTTCTAATAATGCATATAATTTATAAACTTCTAAACAATGACCAAACATTTGCTTAATACTTAAGTATTTCATATATATGCAGCTCACTTTTATAAGCAACTATCAATAGTATGTCTATAGTGGCCCCTAGTGGATGCATTTGGGAACAACGTTAGGTTTTCATTCTAACCAGTTGGGTTTGTAATTTGTAGCTTTGGGAAATGTGCCTAAGCATTTACAAAGATAATCAGTATGATAGATAAGAGGTAAAATAGGCCTATGCACTATGTAAAATGTATTTTAAAGTTTGTTTACAGAAAAAAAAAAAAAAAATGAAATTGTTGGTACGCCTGCAGTACATCTGTTGTCCTACATGTTGGCATAGATGATATACAGGAGCTCTGCTCAAAAATATAAAATGGCCTTCAGTAAATATCTATATTAATAATCTAAAGTGGTAACAAATAAACCTAATGATAACAACAGCTAAGTAGAATGTCCAGAATTAAGAGTGCTTATTACAGTTAAAAAAAAAAATGCTTATAGTTTCTGAAACTATGGCTTCATTTCACTCAAAACTCTACACACAAAACCACTAAACACAACATGCAAAATGTCACACATATCTTGCAAAAGTAGGTATATACATAAATATTTACACTATAAACAGAAATGCAAGGGGGTAAAACTGTAATTTCCAATGTATGTAGAGTTGTAATTCCAAGAATTAAAATGGAATGAAATTCAGAGAAATTCATATAATCAACTGTTGTCAGTCTAGTTTTTTCAGTATCAATTGTCTATATAAGTATGTTATTATATACACAACATATGGTTATTTCAGATGTTCCAGTGACTTTGTGTGTGTGTGTGTGTGTGTGTGTGATCCTGGTAAACCCTATGTTGTGGGGACCAAATATCCTCTCAAAGGGAGTAATACCAGATATTTTTGACCTTGGGGACATTTTTTGGTCCCCATGACAGCTTATAAGTCACACTAAATTATGTTTTTTGAAAATGTAAACATGCAGAATGTTTTCTGTGATGGGTAGGTTTAGGGGATAGAATATACAGTTATACAATGTACAGTATAAAAACGTGTGTGTGTTTATAATTTATATATATATTCACAAAAACAACCTGTGTGTGTGTACACTACCAGTCAAAAGTTTTGAATCGATAAGATTTTTAATGTTTTTAAAAGAAGTTTTGTCTGCTCACCAAGGCTGCATTTATTTAATTAAAATTACAGTAAAACAGTAATATTGTGAAATATTATTACAATTTAAAATAACTGTTTTCTGTTTGAATATATTTTATATGTTCAGGAACATGTCACTCCATTGACAACCATTGTCTTGTGACATCTAAGAATAATATGACAGCATCAACTTAATCTATTTACAATACACATGGTCATTTCAGATGACCTGGATCCATAACCACTGTAAATTCTGTTAAACAGCAGAGAACTACATATTTTTCATTATGATTGGGTAATATTTACACCAAACCATAAAATTAAGTCACTTTATCTTTTTAATTTTTCTGTTCTCAAAACACTCCCATTTCTCAGTACATCGTAGCCTCACTTGTTTTGGAGGAAATTTTTTTTTTTGTGAATTTGAATTTTTTTATATATATATTGTTGCAATAGTGTATTATGAACAGCAGATGGCTCTGTGTCATAAAGCTTTTCTCAAAGCAGTCACTGCAAGACCTAATACTACTATGGCTCATCATTCCCCGAGCTATTCAAATACCTGCTGCTAATACACTTGTCAAATGTCACATTTGGAATCAGATATAAAACCATTTATATAAAACCATTTCACACCAGGATTAAGTCTGAATGAAATATTAGCTCAGCTTATGAATGCTAGTTAGTTAATCAAGTCTGTCACCAAGAAAGAGGTTGTTAATATATTAAAAAGCTGTTTTCAGTATCATTTGAAATTAATATGATTGCTACAAAAAGTGCTAGACCAAAACATGCCACATTTTGCACAAAGTTATGCTGAAAATGCAGATTTTCTGCAGCCATCTAAAAACACTGCACACAGTATGCATACTACCTGCCATACTTCATTGCTGTAGTCATGTCCACATATGCAAAAGCATTTCCCCTTTGAGTTTATAATGTGTAGTAGTGGATTATTCTTGACAGCTTTATGTAACAGCATGTCCTTTGTGGGTGTGTTAATAATTCATTTGCTTGATTTTCTTTGTTCATGGTCTTTTGAACAGCTATATCTTCAGAGACGTCCATACAGCAGAACATTTTCACTGTTTTTCAGTGTATTAGACCATAGAACCACAAATGGAGGTTCAACCCTAATGCAGTGTTATTGTTTTCAGCTGACAAAAAAAAAAAAAAAAAAAACTTTTGCTATTTAATTTTGCATGAGGTAGTATGCTACACTGGTGGACAATGAGATTCTAAAATGCTATAAATACACGTGCACTAATAAAATCACATAGCATTTCTAGCTGGTAAAAACACTGTGTTTTTCTCTTATATTTGCACATTAATCAAAAAATAATGTGTAATAAAATATTCAATTAGACACCAAAACAACATTACCATTTTTATAAACCTTTTCCAAGCTGTTTTACAGGCTTAATCACACATGCAGAATTGGAAATAATTAATACAGCACAGGAATGGTGTTTAACAAGTCTGTTTTTTAAAAGCTTAGTAAGTGCATCAACAGCTGCCCCCAACAACATGTACCAAGGCCAAAGGCTTTAGTGGTAAAAAGCTGTTAAACTGCATTTTTTTTCTCAATAATGTACGATAAAGTTTAAAATTTCAAGATGTTCAGCTTTAGTCGTTTAAAAGAGATATTGTGTTCGCTAAAGGAAACCTGTCAGACCTCTTCTGCTTTTATCTGACCATGTACTGTTTTCTTTCATCTCTTATATCATGACGTATTCCATGCACAGCCTGAGCAAAAGGGTCACAAAATACACTTTTTGTACAGCTATTCAGCCAATGAGCCCTTTTCGCAAATGCTGATGACGTATTTCTACATTAATTAACACTGTAGCAAACTTGGTTACACTTTATTTTGATGGTCCCCTTTAGCCATTCTGTTGACTCTAAGTAATGTTGCACCTATAGTACATGTGAACTAACTCTCATTAGAGTATTATTAGAGAATTAGTAGACTGTTTGTGGTATGGTTAGTAGAATAAGGGGTTATAAGGTTGGAAGAATAACAGTACGCTTACACAACAACGATGCATTAAAAACAGAAACGTTTTTTATTTGCATTTTTCGTGTACAGACGTCACCATTGTCGAAATGATCCCCATTCGCACGGATCCGCGAAAACACTAAAAACGCTGTATTCTGCATTCCAGGCCAGTAGGTGGCGATGTCACTTTGTAAAGAAACACGCCTATAGAGTGGTGCATGACGTCACTTTCTAGGACAATCGGCAGTTAGCATCACACTGGTTCCCTCAACAAAAAACCAATAGGATTTTTCCATGAATTATCGCAAAAAACAAGCTCTGTGATCAACAAAAGTTTATAATGCCTTATAAGACGTTTGTCCATCAAGGTAATTTTCACAGATGAACACAAATGAATTTTGAAGCCTAAGTTGTTGCCAGAAGTAAAAAGCTAAGGCTATAAACGAACTACACCACGGTCCCACAAGTTCAACTTCACCAACACTAAGCTTCTGACAACTCTTTCAGTTTTCATATAAAAATATTTTCTCAGAATGATTGAGTTAGAATTGAGTTTATAAGTGCAAAATTATAAGCATGATGAGGCTGTAAAAGCGGACTGAGATTACCTGTTCGGCATGATGACATTTAATCTCCCCAACTGCCTCTGTAGCCGCTTGTTAGCAACCGCCTTTTTTAAGACATGTAACAGCTAAAAAAAAATCACAAGTGGGATAATACTGTATTTTATGTCGTAGAATAAAACGTGAAAGTGTCTTGAGCTTGTGTTCACCACAGACCTTATTTCAGCCAAAATCTTGTTAAAAAAAACCTATTGACTTCGGCATGATGGAACCGGAAGTGCTAAAATGCTAACCCATTTCCGCATTTTGGCCTACAAAATTATACCTTCACCACTCTATAGACTGACCACGTACTGTAATACGCATGTGCATGACGTCACCGTTTTCACAAATTTGCATTTTTATATCAATATCATTTTCAAAACTTGCACTTTGAAACCGGTTTTGCAAAAGTTTCCATTTTCAGCACCCCAAAACACTGTTCTCGTGTAAATGAATTGCCAAAATGCATAAAAAGTTTTACATTTTCAGTTGAAAACGGTGTTGTGTAAACAGCCCTTGAACTGAAGTAGGCTACTTACAAAGTTACTTAGCCTATAGTCAGAATGTCAAAGGGAACCATCAAAATAAAGTCTTACAAACTTTTTTTAACTTTTATATAATTTTTTTTTATTATTTAATGTATTTTTTTAACGCTATACTTTACCCTGGTATTCATTTAAAAAAATTCTGATGGAGTGACTAAATTTGATGTATTTCTTTCTTTCAGCAGAAATATCTTAGCCTATAGTGTTTTTGTAGGCCAACCTGGAAGTTAGTGGTGCACGGGTTCCCTCGATCGAAAGCCAATGCATTTTTCCCATAGACTTTTGGAAAATCGCCAAAAAATAAGCTCTGTGTTTAACAAAGGGTTATGACACTTACACGTTTTGTCTGTCAAGATAATCTTTACAAGTTAACACAACATTTATACATTTTGAAGCCTAAATAAAGTCGTCAGATATAAAAAGCTAACATAAACGGACTACAGCACACCATGGTCGCGGATCAACGTCACCACCACCAAGCTTCCTCAAACTTTATTTAAAAAACAACTTTATTTAAAAACATGCTCGCTGATTATGATCTGGACTGTGTATGAATACTTATCCACTTTTTAATGAGAAATGCTGTCCAAATGTCCTGTTTGTCATGATGATGTCTAAAGTCCCCGGCAAAGGAAGTAGTCCCTTTTAGCAACATGTTAGCAACCGCTGTTTTTAAGACACAATAAAGGTTTAAAAAATCACAAGCGGGTTATAACTGGTATGTTTTATGTCATAGATCAAAATGTGGAAATACAGTAGTCAACATGTGAAGTGGATCAAAAAAGTTCATCAAAGTTGTCCTAAGAACTAAGTTGTCCTAAGAAGAAGGTTTTAGGACAACTTTGATGAAAGGTTTTGATCCACTTCAAATGTTGACTACTATATTTAGAGGCTTTGTTAACCACAGACCTTATTTCAGGCGATTTAGCAAAAACCCATTAAAAAAACCCATAGACTTTAGGGCAATGGAACCGGAAGTCTTAAAATGCTAACTCGCTTTCGGGTTTTGCATACAAAAACTCCTCATCTCTGAGGTACTCTATACCTATATTGTATTAAACAATAGGGAGGCGTTGAGTGAAAAAAAAGTTAAGAACCACTGGTCTAAAAGAGATAATAGTTTACTTTAGCATTCCAAAACCCTGAAATGTGAAAATGGTCCATAGTAACGCAAAGTAAAATGAGGGACCTTAATAAACCATGACCTTTCTGTAAAATCATCTTCTTACAAAGTTAATAGTTACTCCTTTGCTTTTAAATAACCATTTATGAGGTTTTATTTTTTTCAAATACCAGTGGTTTCTGCCTTTTGATTTTTGTGGTATCTGGCCAATCTCTACACCTAATTACACACCCTGACATAGACAGCAAGCACGTTCCCTTCTAATATGAGAAATTTAGAGGTGATTGAAAAGTTCAGTCATCGTTTGTTACAATATGACCTTCAGAAGACCCCTAAGGCTTTATCATTCCATAGACCACTTAATACTATAATTGCACATCACATTTTCCTCTTATAAAAGTCTATTTTAAAACTTGCCTATCTGGCAGAATTTGAATAGGAACAGATAAAGACAGCCTACCAAGATAAAATTTGTTAAAACCCTAGGCATTCGGTCCAAAAGATAACAAGCGCATCTTGAAGGATTTATTTTTTATCTTAGCAAAATAAACTAAAAAGGACAGAATAGAGGAGAATCACTACAAAAGTTGTTCCCGGGTAGAAATATGAACAGAGAATTATTCATGACCTCAGTCCATAGAAACTTGTAAAAGAGTGACGCTACAATTTGTCAGCACGCTTGATCTCTTTAAGAGAGGAGGGCGAGTCCGATCCTTTGCAGCGAATCATCTCTAAATAATTCAACACACTGTGGTTAAGCTTCACCCCATTTATCTCTGCCCGACTGACAACCATCAAACTTGTCACTCGCTTATGTTTCATTGGATTGAAGGGCTCTATTGATTGTGCTGCTGAGATTCCCGTTCTCTGAATGACTAAACAACAAATAAAAATATGTCTGGGCTCCATCAGCTTACTGTTTATTTATTTGCCCAGACTCTATTGGTCTTTTTTTTTTTTAGATGCCAATGTAGAAATAAAAAGCTATTTAAAAGCTAAAACAAAGTGTCTTTGCAATATTTGACAAAATATTATCATCTTTCTGTTGTCTCATTAAAAACTCAACAGAGAAAAGTTTGGTGCTTTTTAGGTTGCAGTTTTCATGGTTGGTGAATTAGCATACATTTTTCATGCCATTTACAAGCTCTCATATCTAAAAAAGCTGTGGTTCAAATTAGCATAAAATGCATCGGTTCCCCTCAAAGAGGTAAAAAATTGTGCACTGAGTTGCCAAGGAAACCAGCAAATGTTTGCAAATGAAGAGGAAAATCACTGTGCAGAATGAAATGTATTAGAAGCTGAAATTGTAAGCAAACTGAGTTAGATCTACGATGTCATACCTGCTTTTCGCTCTCATTTAATCCAAATGTTTTCATGTTGCACATTTGGAATACTCACTAAACATAGGCTATGCATTATCCAGGGTTCCCATGATTATGAAAAAAATGGAAACATGTCAATAGAAATTGTGATTTCTTGGCCTAAAACATTTCTATAGTAAATTTTTTTTTTTCCCCCCCTTTAATGATCTTGTCTAAAAAGAAAAAACTTTCAACTCATTATATTTTGTTTAATTTTTGTATGGGCTTTTTTTTTTTCTTTGCAATTTTATTTCCAAAAGTTTTTTTGTTTTTTTTAACTGGACAAATCAGTTGGATATGAACAGTAAATTAAAGGGTTAGTTCACCCAAAAATGAAAATTCTGACATTAATTACTCACCTTCATGTCGTTCCACACCCATAAGACCTTCGTTCATCTTCAGAACACAAATTAAGATATTTTTGATAAAATCCGATGGCTCAGTGAGGCCTCCATTGCCAGCAACATAATTAACACTTTTTTTCAAAGCTTTGCAAATCTTTTGTTTTGAATCAGTGGTTCGGAGCGTGTATCAAACTGCCAAATAAAGTAGTTATTTTGTTTTTTTGGTGCACAAAAAGTATTCTTGTCACTACCTAACATTAAGGTTGAACCACTGTAGTCACATGAACTGTTTTAAATATGTGTTTAGTAGGTTTCTGGGCATCTGAAAGTGTTAATTATCTTGCTGGCAATGCAGGCATCACTGAGCCATCAGATTTTATCAAAAATATCTTAATTTGTGTTCCGAAGATGAATGAAGGTCTTATGGGTGTGGAATGACATGAGGGTGAGTAATTAATGACAGAATTTTCTTTTTTGGGTGAACTAACCAATTAAGTTTAGTTTATTAAAAATCAAAAAAAGATTTTTTACATTGTATATTTTATTATGGAGTCACAGCCTGCACCCTCCAATAACAACACATCGTCACCAGATCAGCACGCTCCTCCCACTCGTTCACAATCCCCAGAGTTCTGATCTCCTGCACCTCATCTTCACCTCTCCCTATAAAGACTCACTTCCCCTGCACGTTTTCATCTGGTCTCATCTATACGTACCACACAGACTCCTTACCTGTTCCTTACCTGCATTTTCCGTCAGCCTTCCCAAACTTCAGTCATCAGCTGTCCTTCGTCTGCCTTCCAAGCCTTCTCCATTCCATTCCTGCAAAAGATACATTATCATTACCTCACCAAGCTAAGTGACTGTTCAACGTGTTTGTGTTTCTACTAACCTGCATTTCCATCTGCCATATCTCTGCCTCTGTCCTTCAATAAAAGAACTGGTTTAAACTTACCTGTTTGCCTCCGTCTGTGTCCTGATATGTTTATTTATTCTGAGACATTTGTTCACAAAAAAGTATTACTGTTCCAAGGTTTCAAACCTTACATGCATTTGCAAATTTGCATCTCTGTGAAATCATTTATATGAAAATCCTTATCCAGTCATCACAAATAACTTGAAAGGTCATGGAAGAGTAATATAAATTCAATGGTGGACAACTGTGCAATACTATGATATCTGCCTAACCTTTCATCTTTCTCAGATCATATTCTTGGTGGTCCTGTAAGCCTTCATTGACGATCAGACATGGTTATTAGAGTTTGTCGGTTATTAGAGGCTTCCAGTTAAGCAGGGAGACTATGGGAGTTGTGGGTACCCCACTGAAATGATAGGAAATGATAAATAGTACTGCGTTGAACTAGTTTAAGGGGTACAGCTTACTATTGTTCATCTGTTAGAGAAGAACTTCTCAAAAAGAGCCAGGGGAACAGCATGAACAGCAATATCCATCAGCAGCTAGTGAGGAACTACCTCTACATACCAGCTGAAAGACCTCCAAAGTAGTTATTTTTTCGCTTTGCAGCATTTCCATATTTGTTAGCATGTATTTTCCTTTGCCTTTGTCCTATTTTTAGAACATATGGAACACTTGGTAATGATACATGTAAACAATTTATTTCCCGAGGATAGAAGTTCAAAGTTTTTTTTCTTTCTTTCTGTGAATTAAAGGGATAGTTCACCCAAAAAAAATATTCTGTCATCATTTACTCACCCTCAAGTTGTTCCAAACCTGTTTAAATTTCTTTGTTCTGCTGTACACAAAGGAAGATATTTGGAAGAATGTTTGTAACCAAGCAGGCCCCCCACCATTGTTAGCGGCCATTGTTTTTATCTACTTACATCAAATTCAAAATACATTTTTATGAACATACTGGATATTATTTGGCGCTGTGATGAACATCACAATGCTGGGTTTGCCTACGCTACCATCGCGTTCTTCGCGCCGTCTGGATGAAGATACGGAGCAGAGACTGCGCAGCGAGTTGTGTCGACAGAGTTTAGCGATTTGGTGAAGAGAAAACTTCAGAATAATGTCACGGAGTTCATTCATGAAGTTATGTGAACAACACAAGGCATCGGTGAACATCTGAGCACATGCACACTTTGGTCAGAGCGGGAATAATGCGATTAAGGTGTTTATATTGCGATTAAAATCGGCGTACACCACCTAGTTTAATGTGATTATGCTTACTGCGATTATGACCTTAATTGCATTACTTTAATCGAAGAATTGCATTTTCATTAGGTAAAGCTTAATCGCAATATTGCCAAAATCCCATTATTATCGCATTATGAGAGTGCATGTAAACGCACTCAATATTGCCCCAGGGGGAAAAAATAAATAAAAAATACAGTTCTTGAATTTTAATTGACCTTTTGCAACACATAAATGGAGTAAACTGTCACAATGGAACCTGCCATTATGGACTTTTAAGAGTAAAACAATTATGAAACCCTAATGAAGTCTCCCCTAATGCTATTGTACAATAAATTATTGGATCAATTCCAGAATATTTATCAGATCGTCATTTTTGGTGTTCTACAATTTGTGGGCCAAATCTGTTGTGTTCAGACAACTCTTAGGAGGCATGTTAGGTTTTTGTAACTTATGATGTAATATTTAAGTATAACCAGAAAAGACTTGCCTTACGCAGAGAGCACTGAAACTGTTTAGCAGGCTTCAATGGTTTGTTTGAATGCACCCCAGAAGAGGTCGGTTTTGGCTGGTGCAGGCTGCTTTGCTGTTGGAAGATCTCTCCTGGGTAAGTGCGCTGTACGGTAATCTCGCTCTGATGACAGGGAAATGCTGTCTTTGAACAAAGAGCCTCTGCAGCAGAGAAAAACCTCCCTTATGGTTGAGATGTGATTAAAGTTTCTCTCTCAGATCTCCGTGTGTCTGTCGAGGGGAAATGCGTTTGCTCAAAGAGAGAACCGGGGAGTCTCTCAGTTTTGATGGGTGGGTGGGTAGGAGGATTGGGTAGCTAATAGTGAAAAGAATAGATTTACTCACTAAAAAATTCCTATCGGGCTCATGACAGCTACTGTAAGTGACTGTACCCAAAAATACTGACGGTACATGCAATGCACAAAATGATGTCTTTATGGGACACTAGTCATTTTTTTGTATATGAATACTGACATTTACTTGCAGTGCAGGAAGATGAATTCAAAAGGTAAGATACAAAAATGCAATCTTTCAATTGCTGAATATATAGCAGTATTTGTGCACAAACACACTCAGAAGACTTTTCTCTCTCACGTCTCTTGGCTTTTTCTCAAGATTGGCCTGGCTGTGGTTTGATGAGGTGTAATAGAACTCATTCTCAGTAAACAGAGATTCTCTCAGTTGGAGGCCAATAGTTGGCTACGTCTCCTTTGCTGTTTTCTTCTCGCATCAGACATATGTTGAAAGCCTGGGTGCCGATTTAGATATTTGCCTTGTCGTCAGCCTTTGAATTTGAAATTCAATTCATTTTAATCTTGTTTGGATTTTCTTATCTCTGTATATTTTCATGTAAAAAAAAAAAAAAAACTGAGATGAATATGTCTCTTTAATATTGGTACTATTGAAGAGTTCTGAGGGACTTCAAGACCAAATATGTAATTTCTGATACATTAGTGGCAGCAAGTGGAATTGCAAAACATATTAAAGTTGCAAGCAGCGATGAAAGGGCCCTCGCACTCGGGCTCACTGCCATCCGTTGGCCTTAGGAAAACTGAACAGTCGGCGACATGCATGTAAGCGAGTAAATACAGAATAATTATGGCAAAGTCATTTCAAAGTGTCACACTTTCACACGCTTTGACTGTAACTGAATTTTGCCATTTGGATGTCTTCAGTACAGGACTATTATTAAACATACGAAGTTTGGAGCAGATCGGACATTGTATGCCTGAGTTACAATAACTTCCTGTTTCATAGTGTTAATCGCATACATTAGCACTTAGCCAAGTGTTGCATCATATAAAGTGTTTCTAGCATGTTTGGTACTTCATGGCATATTGAAATGTGTTTCTGGGAGTGAATTACCATGTAAAGCATGCCATTTCCTGTTGCCTGCAGGTGGCGCCATGACTAACTAAATATTGTTAATAGATGTCTTTAGGCCAGGACTCTTATCACACATGTGAAGTTTGGAGCAGATCGGCCAATTGCCTGAGTTACAGCAGCTTCCTCATTCATGGCAAAACACCACGGACACGCCCTTCAATGAAAACTCAAGATCTTTGCAATTTAACATCGCTAAGTCCTTAAGATTAGACTGACCATATATGATGTGGCTCTGGTTAGATCTCTATGAGGAGTTAATCACTGTAAAACGTCATTTCCTGTTGCTTGCAGGTGGCGCTATGACTGTAACTGAATATTGCCATGTAGATGTCTTCAGGCCAGGACTCTAATAAAACGTGATGTTTGGGGCAGATCGGACATTGTATGCCTGAGTTACAACAACTTCCTGTTTCATGGTGAAACATCAAATTTTGTCAGGCTGCCACGGACACGCCCTTCAGCAAAAACTCAACATCTTCACAATTTAACGTTGCAAAGGCCTTTAGATTAGACTGACCAAATATGATGTTGATCTCATTAAAGATTAAAGGAGGAGTTTGTTAAAGTATAACATCTGGAAATGGCAAAAACTGCAAAAATTTTGCAATCTCATTTCCTGTTGGGTTTTCAGATTTTGCACCCAGGGACTTTTTTGTAGGTATTAGACTGTTAAATGTGTCTGCTGAATTTCATACTTGTACGTGAAAAGTAGCGCGAAGGGCGCTTAATTGAAATTTTGTAGGTGGCGCTATCGAGCCATTTTGCCACACCTAATTCTGAAACTTATATCAGACATAAATTTCCATTGCTTCTGACGCCAGTAGCGTGTTTACCCACCACGCAAAGCAAGCAATTGGGTGGGGCCCCCGCGAGTTCTCCCTAGGGGGAACCCCCAGTGGTGTAGTTTACGTGATACGCAGGTATATGCCTTATACCCACTAGGAAAGGTCAAGGATTTCTGTATATCCACTTAAAAAGGCGCGAGAATACGGATTTGGTGCTCTTTAATGTGACGGAGTGCCTCAGTTCAAAAGAAGCAGCAGCCTGACGCACACGTGAACTGATCCTCTCCTACGCTTTAATACCAGTTACAGCGCGAAATAAACATGAATGAACACCTAAAGGTATGTTAAAGGATACAGAACAACTTACCGACATCCATATCATGTCTCATGTAATCGTTTAATCAGTGTTTCAACCACGGAAAGACATTAACAGCTTGTAAACAAACAAACGTAACGTCACATTTACCTCAGAACAAACATAATCATCATCATCATAAACAGCTAGAAAAATTAACTATAGAGAGGAGCATTTAGCTAAATATTTGCACCATATTACATATTAATTATAATTTTTAATGTTCTTCAATAGCCTATATAATGCATGTTTGAACAATTCCATCAAGTTGACAGCCATTTAAGTGTTTATATTAAAAAAAAAAGAATTAGATTAGAAATAATTTTAAAGTTAGTAGGCCTATTATAACTTTATTATTATTAAAAAATTATTACTGAAGTGTAATTTAAGTTTGTATACAAATTGGATCATTTAACCTTCAATATTAATGTACCAACTGATTCCCATGTGAATTATACAGCATTAGTTGAGAGATTTTTTTTTTTTTTTCTTGAAAAAATTTGCCATAGTAGCCTACTGTAGCCTACCTGATATACAGTATATCCAAAGTTACTGATACTGACTCCATGCAAGCTTGGGAATCCTAATGCATTACTATGATGACAGACTGGCAGGAAATGGTGCAAAACAGAGTCCAGACAGGGTGATATTGTGACATACTTATAAGCCTCATCTTTCTATTTATGTTAATAATAGTTGCAACTTGCATTCTTGTGCAAATGTGCATTGAAAATTTCCTGTGCTCCAGGGTTCATATTCCTATAACATCTAAGACTAAATGTAGATCTTAACTGGCTGAGTTAGATGGAGATTGACACTAAACAGTAGAAAATCAGTCCAGTCTCTCCAGCTGTAAATGTCATTAGCTGTTAAAGTCTTGTGTTGCTTATAATAAATTGTAATAAATTATATTCTTATAATAAATTATTATTATACGCCACTGTTTGGCGCGTATGCAAAGTTTCATGAGTTTTCAAGCATGTTTAGGCCCTCAAAAATGTGATTCATTTCGGAGAAGAAGAAGAAAAATTGACTGAGCAATTACAATAGGGTCATCACACCATCAGTGCTCGGGCCCTAAATATTGTTCCCGAACAGTTTTTAGGAACAATAGTTCTTTTTAAAGTGGCACATAGGTGACATAAATATATATTGGTAAAGATTCACAATCACAGGAAACATATGAAATGTTTGAAACAAACTAACAAAATGAACAGACAACAAAAACATGGAACACATGGAATTGATTTAGCAAGTTAAGTCAAATTTATTTATATAGTGCTTTATACAATACAAGCTAAAATACATCATATACAGTAAAAATCAAAATAATTGGTAATGATGTGTGTATGATATACTCTATCCTTTATATCATTATACCAGTAGGGTGTGGCAAGTGTCTTTGTGTGCGAGTCATTGATTTATTCATTTAACAGATTCATTCAAAAACCCTAATTCATTTAGGAACAAAACAAGTGAGTCTGAATCATTGAATCATTCAATTAACCTATTTCTGCTGTGGCTCTATTTGGAAATATTTTGGTTGAAATGGCCCAAGCCTTTGTTGCTAGTTCTAACATAACTTTTTCAAATTAGTAACAGAGACATGACAAACCCAAACAGTTTTGGTTACCAGTAACCATAATTTTATGGAGAGAGAGGAAAAAACAACTCATGGACTTGTTTGTGTTAATTTAATGTATTCTGTGTTGATCTACTAATACAAAATGAATTTAATAGTTAACTGAATTGCAGTTTTGTTAAAGGGGTCATGACATGGATTTTTATTATTATTATTATTTTATTATGAATGCCAGTGGGTGGGGCCTATGGTGCAATGATGTATAACTATTTGATGATGTCTTGGTCTGGAGGCAGTCATTATGAAAATGTATTTGCCTGTGTGACGTCACAGATCCCGCAATATCAAAACAAGCTGTTTTTGGAGCTTGATTATATAAATGCTTTGTTTATAATGAAGAGGATGTTTTAATGTTTTAGGATGTTTTATGAATCTAAATCTAAATGTTTTAAGCTATAAAACTAGCAGGAAGTTTTAAAGGTATAAAGACCTCTTATATGTCAAAAGATCAAGGCAAATTTGATTTCTCATGTCACGACTCCTTTAAATGAAAAATCTGAAATTTTATAACTTGAATGAACAGCTGTTTCGAGGCCAGGTTTGCTGTACAGTCTGCATGGATACAGTAGGCTGTGAGCAGAATTGTATGCTACAAACTTTCAGTGTCCTTTTAATCATGGCTGTATTGTTACATAAAGAGAAGCCTGGAGTGTAATAGGCATGCTATGTATAATTACTGTAAATGCCAGCCTTGCTCAAAATGCTTGTATAACAAAAAGGTTAGGTCAGGCTGCTCAGAACCATATTTGTCACACAGTAGGTAACCGTTAGAGGTTTCAGAGACATTAAGAGCCTCAATCTTGACGTTATGAGTCAAGACATTTTTAGTTGGGAGGAGTGTAGAAAGAAATATCTTTTATTCCATTACTTCTCCTCTTTTTATGTTTGCAACCAGCATTTACCATAATGGCATTACGAGGTTATAATAATGGTGCAACTCCCACAATAATTTGAAAAGTTGGAGCCTACAAGTTTGTCATCAAAACCACTTTGTGACAGAGGGGCCGCCTACATCCAGTCATTGTGACCCTCTCTCTCCTATTTCCGGCCCACGATCATCCTCAATACAGGAACATGGAGGCATGTGAAAATAGAAAAGGCAGCATGTGATAAGGCACATTCCAATGCTTGTTGTACCCTTTCACCGATGCTAATGTATTAATCTAGCATGGTATGTCTTATGTTGCTGAATGTCCTCCAAAATGCAGGAGGTGTCCTGAAGTACAAGCTGCTTGAAAATTGTTTCAAGATTTCCTTATATTGTTCCAAACCTGTATGTTTTTCTTCTGTGGAATACAAAAGAAGATAATTTGAAGAACGTTGGTAACCAAACAGTCACAATATATTCTTTTCATACAAGTTTGGAACAACATATGGGTGGGTAAATGATGACAGAATTTTCATTTTTGTGTGAACTAACACTTTAAGAGGTCAAGGTTTGGCTTCTTAGTATGGTCCAGTTAGCCCTTGATAGTGTAACTACATCTACATCTGGGACCAAATAAGCATATTTCTGTTTTGATGGCTATTTAGTAATTGCTTGCAAGCAACATAAAAATGATATTACAGGCTAAATGATAAATAAGTGTGTTCAAGATAGCAAAAAGGGGGACAAAAATTTAAAATCTACTTTAAAACACATGGCAAGTTCTTGAAAATAATTGTATCTCATGGTTTTGGGGACAAAAAGCATTTTTAAGAAATAAATATTATAAATGATATTATAGAGTTCATATTTTGCATGATTTCGTTGGTTTTACCTCACAAAGGTTTAAAATATTAATAAGCAGTGAAGCTGTTTTTAAAGCATTTTATATTTAATGCATTTTACATACGTTTTTTAAAGGAGGGGGGGGGGGGTAGTTTTTTTTTTTTACTTTATTTTCCCCCTAAAAATACCAGGATAAAGTTTAATTAATTCCTGTTGCTCAAACAGTATAGCCTGGTGCTAACAACGTCAAAGATCATGGGTTTGATTCCGAGAGAATGCATGAACTAATGAACAACAACAACAAAAAAGTATACTTTGAATGCAGTGTAAGTCTCTTATGATAAAAGCATCTGCCAAATTAAAAACATGACTGTCGTCGAAGTGTATTCAAGTGTTTGTGTCTATAAACTGCATTTTTTATGATTAATATTGCATGTCATTAATATGATTATTTTATATAGAGCTTTTCTACTAACTCAATGACGCTTTTCAATACAACAATAGTACAATACAGAATATAGTAGAGCACATAATACAGAAGTATATGAAAAAAGACCCTATAGTAAATATTTTACCAGTACTCATTTTTCACAATTTGTCTTATTTTTGCAGGACTCTTAAAAACATGTATTGGACTATTTTTCCTTGTCTGCTGCCTTTGATTTCACAGCTCATTCACATCAAGTGATTGGCTTAAAAAATTCTACAGATGCAGAACTGAGTGCCCATTAGGAAAGATAGGAGATTTCAAACCGCATTCCTCTGGATGGGATCCTGCACCAGCTGAGCGACTGCCATTGAGATGACTAATGGCTTGCTTTCTCCATTACAGACCTTATGTGATCTGTTATACTGGTCTAACATAGTCCCCTCTTCAGCACATACACTTCTTTGACACTTTCCCAGCATGCTGAGGACATCAAACCATGATTGGTTAACACCATCTGGAGTTTTGCAACCTCAACCCCTTCACAGTTTACTTCACTTTAAACTTTACTCAAAGAGAGAAGTGCCACTAATCTTTAATCCCGCTGGATCTGTCTTCATTCTCTGCTGCAAGACACATAAGCAGTATGGTCTTTTACACCTGCAGGCATCACCATATGGAAGCCCAAGTTACTTATCCTGTAGCATTTCTCATGCAACCTACCAGTGCCAAATTGCTAGTGGAATCGCTGAGGGCACCAAAGAAAAGCTAGTTCACCCATCCCACAAAGCCCAGAAACATAAGGCATCCCGAGGAAGTCAAACCCACAGGGTACTTTCCTACTAGAGCTTTTGATGTAGACTTGAGTCTGTTTGACATCAGAGTGTGCTTCATTTGGTTGCTATGAAAGTTGTTTTTTGAACTTGGGTGAACGAAACCTGAAGCCGTATGAAAAGATGGTCTGAGGTTCGGTGATGTGAATTTCGCTACAGTTTACAATTGGGAAAAGTGCAACATTTCGAAGTGAACTGCCACTAAATTCTGGGCAGTACCAGTAAGTCAATTATTAATTTTATGTTATGGCCAATATCATGTCTGCTGAGATGGAAACAAACATATTTTTGAAACCGAGCTACATTGTGTAATCAATTCTGATGGAAAACACACCCGGTCAGCAAGATGAACCCCTCAATCTTACAACACAGAGGAGACACAAAACCTCTAACATCTGAGAATAATCAAACATATCAGAGCAGGAAATATGTAAATGATTAAAAAAATCGATAACATGTGAAAGAATAATCATGCAGCATAAGGAATATAACAATTAAGGATGATTAAATGAATACATAGCTATATCAATGACGGAAATTCAAAAAGAAAATATTAAGATTCATAAAAAGGAAATATAAAAGACATTAATCAATAGAATTAAACTAAATAAATTTGAATATAAATAATTTAAAGTATTAAAATACTGTTTGGTAAAAACAAATTAAAAATAAATATTAAAATCAATTGTTGAAATTTTGATTTTAATAGATTTACATTATAACGTACAGTATGTAAAGTGGATATTCATTTTCAGATTAACTACAGATTACATTTAATAGTGTTAATATTCATCTTTTTAAAGATGAGCTTTAAAGCGTTAGATGACAGAAAAAGTCATGTAAATGCTAAAATAGAATAAATATGCACGTGGAATGTAAATATCCAACATTGGTGAATACATCTAAATTTTTCAAAAAGATCTCTAATATTGGCTGATAACCAACTTAGTACACACTTCCAGTCAAAATTAAAGATGTTTTTTTTTTCTTTTAAAAAATGTAATACTTTTATTCAGCAAGGACGCAAATTGATCAAAAGTGACAGTAAAAACATTTATAATGTTTCAAAAGATTTCTATCTCAAATAAATGCTGTTCTTTTGAAATTTTGATTCATCAAAGAATCCTGAAACAAAATGTATCTTTTTTGTTTGTTTGTTTTTGTTTTTTTTTTGTTTCTGTGATAAATGATAATAAATTTTTCCTGAGGACCAAATCAGCATTAGAATGATTTCTAAAGCATCATGTGTAAATTATAACAATAATATAGTTTTTACTGTATTTTTGTTCAAATAAAGGTGCAGGGGCAGTCGTGGCTTATTGTTTAGAGAGTCAGACCGGTAACACAAAGGTTGCAGGTTCAATTCTCAATACCGGCAGGAAATGATTGAGGTGCCCTAGAGCAAGGCATCAAACCACCAAATGCTCCCCAGGCGCCACAGCAAAATGGCTGTTCACTGCTCCGGGTGTGTGTGCCCACAGTTTGCAGTGTGTTTGTTCACTACTCACTACTCCTAATGTGTGTGCACTAACTTGGATGGGTGAAATGCAGAGGACAAATTCTGAGTATGGGTTACCATACTTGGCCTTCACATTTTCATTTTCATAAATGCAGCCTTGGTGAGCATACCAAAAAATACATCAAAATAAAGACCCCAAATTTTGAACAGTAGTGTATTTTGCAGCCCTAAATAATGTGCATCTTAATTTGCATTTCTCATAGCTGTTTGTCTATTAAATTGCCATGAGAGCATTGCATTCTTTGCATTTCATTCATGCATCCATGAGAGAATCACTCCTGGGAACAGTTTTGGACAATTGCAGCTAGTACTCAATTGATGATGCAAACAAAAAAGAAGAATGTGACCTGTGGGAGCAGATAGAGGTGAGTCAAACCAAGCTATCAAACCATGTGTGAAAGCAGCCTAAGATTTAGGCTTATGATCCCAAATCCCTCTCTGATTAATTGATAGAGAGTAGTCTTACTAACTAGAGCTTATTATATTTTATGAGCCAGACAATTGCAGGTGAAGATAGAGCTCTTCTCGACCGGTGACCCACCTCCTATACCGGGCTAAATGATTAATCAGTTTGTGACACTTTTTATATTGTAGTGGCGCTGACATTTTTTTTAATTGTGGAGTTTGCATCTCCGCTTAGCTTCATTAACACCGGTACTGTCAGCCATGCATTCTTTCACTGGCGAGTCCTCCCAGGACCAGTGAGGATAAATCAGAGAGACTGCCTGGAGTGCTTGTTAGTGATACACTTCTTTAATCAGATAAAGCAACTTTGCCCAATTTACCGGCTGCTTAAGCACTGGATAAAGTGAAGAGTGAGGGATGGAGGCCCGTGGGCAGAGAGAGAGAGCTGCTTACTGTATCTGTGAATAAGGCTGTGTTGACTCTCACTCTGACAGATAGGCCTCAGTGGGTGAGCTGGTACAGGGAGAGAAACAGGAAAACCAGTATGATTGCTTTGTACTGGCCAAACACTCTCTTTTCAATGTTGAAAAGAGTCTTGACGGTCAGCTGGAACACTGAAAAACCGAGTTACCTGTGGCAGCAAGCAACTTTTGAAACTATGCTTGCTGCAAAGTCTCTTGCTGCAAAGTCACCCCTGCAACATGTGGGTGTGTGTCTTTTTTTTTTTTTTCTTTCTTTTTTTGACCGCTTGATGTTGTCATCATTAAGTGGTTTTATAAGCTCACGAAAAATGCTGGTAATTATTAAAAATCAGCTCATTATAAAATCCTGACAGTTATTTTTGCCATCGCCTTGGATGCGACATACACGTGTGTGTGCGTGTGTGTCAGCTATGTTTTACAGCAGCTTCAAAGTGCCTCATGCAGTCATATTTTTAATGTATTTCTGTTTGAGTCATTTATTTTTTAACTCAAGTGTTTCTATATATTAGGAAAAGCATCTGTTTTTGATTTGTATTGATTAAAAAAATCAGTATGGTTTCTACAGATTTTGCATGGTTTGTGTCTATCAAGTTCCAAAAAATGTACCTTTCATTTGCAAAATATTCACAGGATTATATATAATATATATATATATATATATATATATATATATATATATATATATATATATATATATATATATATATATATATATATATATATATATATATATATATATATATATATATATATATATATATGCTGTAGGCATTATAAAAAATAAAAAGTTTTAAAAACATCTATCAATGACATACAGTATGTGACCCTAGACCACAAAACCAGTCATAAGTTGCACGGGTATATTTGCAGCAATAGCCAACAATACATTGCATGAGTCAAAATTAATGATTTTTCTTTTATGCCAAAAATCATTAGGATATTAAGTAAATATCATGTTCCATGAAGAAAAATTGTAAATTTCCTACCATAAATATATCAAAAATGTATTTTTGTGAGTGGATATGCATTGCTAAGGACTTAATTTGGACAACTTTAAAGGCGATTTTCTCAATATTTTGATTTTTTTGAACCTTCAGATTCCAGATTTTCAAATAGTTGTATCTCGGCCAAATATTGTCCTAACAAACCATTTGGAAAAGCTTATTTATGTATAAATTTCAATTTAAAAAAAAATTACCCTTATGACTGGTTTTGTGGTCCAGGGTCACATTTGTGCATTATTTTTAATTATTTAAAATATATTTATTTATTTATATATATTTATTTAATATATAAAACATTTTTTGGGAGTAATTTTCAGCAAATATTACCCATACCATGATATATGATTTTGGTCCATACACATTGTCTATACTCATTATGTAAGGAATAATTGATGATGGGCCATTGAATTCTTAGAAAATAATGAGGTATAAATAGTAATGCTGCCAGAAGCGGAGTGGCAGTTACACCTCGGGTGTGCATTATTTTCTAAGAATTCAACGGTCCATCGTCAATTATTCCGCTTATACTATGGTTACCACACCTCATGACACTGTTTCAATGGTGACATTCGTCAGGTTTTTGTCCTTAAAACACTCTTGTGTGTGGGACTAATTTCTTACGCATCTCATCCCAAGCCTCCGTTGCTAATTCCAAAACGTCATTTCAGAACTAGTAACGGAGGATTGAGCCTTGATAGCAGAATAATACCGTTGATACAGTTATTAACGCAGTTGAGAGAGAGAGAGAGAGAGAGAGAGAAAGAGAGAGCGAGCAGCATATGTGAATTAGCCTACCTGATCTGTGCGTCTCTAACAGCAGTGTGTCTGTACTAATAGCGAAACTATAAGTTTATCTCAAGAACCGCACAGTTAATACCTCGCTGGTGAGTCATGTCTCTTAAGTTGCTAAACTATTTTACTGATTAATTCGTCAGAGCAGCGCTGACAAAACGTTTCTGTGCGAGCGTGTGTCCATACAGTACGTGTGTACGTTTGAAAGAGAGAGAGAGAGCGCAAGAGAGTGTGCTTTCAGGACACAATGAAATGTATTTTGACAATAATTTCTCGTTTTCATCCTATAGTTTACTATATTTATTTGCTTGGTCGTTGTCGTTGTGGGTTTTGTTTCTATTGCGGTTGTAGGCTGTAAGAACCTATTGAAATAACTGAAATCATTTGGCAAAGTGATATGGAACTGCAATGTGGTCAAGACCTGCCTACTTTAGCCGCGCGTTTCCCTGAAAATAATTGCACACCTTAGAACGTTGGTCAACCAATCAGATTCGAGCATTCAACAGCCCCGTAGTATAATATAAAATATTACTAAAAAGATTAAGAGTGCGGCCACTGAGGCTAAAGGTTTTGTGGGTCCTGAGCTTTCTAAATTTGATTAACCTTGTTCTACGTGCTGCTCTCTCTATCGCTCAAACGCTGTCCTGAGTCTGACAGGTGCCGCAGGCCTATTACACGGACACATCCAGTGTAAAGTATCCTGCAAATATGACTTGTGATGGAGCCAAATGGCCATTCTCCACATGGTTAATCAATCTTCTGTACATTTTCCAAGGAACTTAACCGATTGATTTCCCCCCACCAACAAGCAATTCTGTGAAGACCAAATGGGAGGCCACTCCACATGACTATTTGCAGGTTGTACTGAATCTTAGTCTATTGATCTGTCTGCTCACAGAGCATCCAAAGACTGCACCAACAACTGCTGCTTAGTCAGCGTTCTCTAAAAGACAAGTGGAGGAGAAGCTGGAGTATATAGTGGAGAAAAAAAAAAAAAAAAAACTGCAATCAAATTTAAATCAAATTGACATTCATTAGTATTTACATAAGCTTCTTTAGCAAATAATGACTTTTTAGTGTGTGTGTATGTGTGTTTTGAGTGTATGTGAACATGTTTGTGTGTTTATTTGTGGAGAAATGATTTAAATTGCCCTCCAATTAAATGCCTAATTATGTTCTTGAGAGCAGTTCTCTAAAAAAAAAAAAAAAAGACATAGAGAAATGTCTTGCCTAATATGAGATTAATGACAATAATTTAAGTAGTGTAAGAGGATTTTCTGAATGAATTATTGAAAGATGAGCATCAAGCAAATATGTATGTTTTTGCAATTTAAATAAAAGTGAATTGCCTATTAATGTAAAATTAAAATGGCAAGATTAATTATTGTTTTACTACATCTTTTACTGTTTTACTCTGTGGTCAACTTATAATGTTAGACTATAGTAAGACTATTATTTGTTAGACTATTATTTTCTTTTTACTTTTTTTGTTTGTTTTTTGCAAAATTAATAATTCTGTCATCATTTACGCACCCTCAAGTTGTTCTAAAACTGTATGAGTTCTTCTGTGGAAACAAAATAAGAACAAAGACTTTCTGGTCCCCATTGACTTTATTATTTGGTTACCAACATTCTTCAAAATATATTTTTTTGTGTTCAGCACAGCAAAAGAAACTCATACAGGTTTAGAAGACCTTGAGGGTGAGTAAATGATGATAGTTCACCTAAACAATTGAAATTCTATCCCTTTAAGAATTAACACTTGCAGGTAAGGGCCCTCTTTGTCTTGTAAAAATGTCAAAAAGAACCATTTTTGCAGCTAAGTTTCGATATATAATGTTCATGATGACCTCTTTAATACATCTTTACTCAAAATTCTTAGCAGTTGAAGTAGAGGAATGGTGGAAAGCATCCTGGATCTTTTGGAGCTGTGGATTAGCGCACATGCTATAGCCACTATAGTTAGCTCTTTATTCAATTTTGATTCCAGGTGTCATGATTTACAAAACAATTCTTGAATCATCTCCATTGTTATACAACAGCAGCGATAAAAATGTTTCGCAATAAAACATGCAGTATATGATTTGCATGTATTTAAATTGTATGTAAAGATTCAATACTGCATAAAAGCCATACTAATAAATGCCAGCTCTGACCCCCCCATAGAAATAGAATGACTAAAATAATAATAATCAGTGTCCATCTGGTTTTCAGGCACTGTTTACAACAATAAACACAATGTCTCCTATGAATGTGATTACTGTGTACATACATTTATTCACCACATTTATTTACCACTGTTGTGGTTTTTACGCCACTTCAGATGTGCCCTCCATGTATCTTCACAGTTCAAGGATGACATTAGTCATTTTTCTGAAATGTCGCAATTCAAGTGTGGCAGATTTTTACACATCATGTGGCATTTGTATGTTTATGCTTCATAAACAAAATTATTATTACTTAATTAAAAATAATTTTTTGTGCATTGATGCAGAATCATTAAGTACGCATGGTTATCTATCTGTAAATCCTTTTTTTCTGGGCTTAAGCTTTCACTTCATAGAGCATTATTCTGCATTCAGGGGACAATTTCAAAATCCACTCTTTCAAAACCCACTTAATGGGTGCATTGACTTTTTTGGAAAAATGGAACATGTTTAGTATGTCCTTGGGTTTCATTTTATTTTGATGGTGCCTTTAACACATTCTGTTGACTGTAAGTAATGTTGCACCTACATGTCTACTAGCTTTCATTAGAGTGTTAGTAGAGTATTAGTGGACTGGTAGGGTTAAAATAAGTTGACATGTATATGCAAAGTTAGTAGAATGTCTGTTGGGGGACCATCACAATAATGAGTTTGCAGATATTAAGCAGACAGTCTACTAATACTCTAATGAGAGTTAGTTGAGATGTAGTCTTGCGTAGCCAGACCTTCAGACTTACTATAAAAAAATTATTTTCATGATTTGTTATCATAACATTTTTTCTTTTGTCAAATCAACTTAGATAATTCATGTAGTTCAGATAACATTAGTTTCTGTTGATTAAACCAGAGCCTTCATTGTATTAACTCAAATTTTTAATTTCAAGGAACTCAAAGTTTTAAGGCAACCAGGTAACTGTCACGGTCTCTGGTTGCAGCACAAAGAAAGATAATCAGGATCTTGTTGTAGCAGCTTCTTTATTCCAACAAACTCAAATCTCTATAAAATATGTAGAACTCGGAACAGAACAACCAACTTAACACTGACGAGGACAGACAGAGAACTGAGAGAAACACAGGGTTCACATACAAGAACAAACAGGGGAGCTAACAAGATAATCAACAAGACACAGCTGGGACAAATGAGCTCAAACTTAAATCAATCTGTAACCAAGGGAACTAAATAATGGTGGGAAAAACTGAACAAAGGAGGACATGTGACAAACAGAACATGGTGCAAAACAGACAGACATGTGACTTTAAGTTAGTCCAACAATTATTTTTTACAGTGCTGACGGGTTAGCTGGACTCTATCTCAGCTTTCATTGACCAAGGACCGCCCTAGAGGATGTTTGACTGACATGTAACACAGCCAATCACAGTTTGTTTTGTTCTGTGTCATGTTTAGGGGTGTGAAAATGTAAAGTTGATGTCCCTACAATAACAGACTGGCGTGCTAATAAATTATTCATTCAAGAACGTTATGCAAGTTTACTGCAACAGTGGAGCCGCAAACTTCACATAGTCTACTTTTGAAAATCCAGCATTTAGTTGATCCTGGTAAGCACTCTTTGTCAGAGTTATAAACACTAGAGCGTTCGGTGACACTTTATTTTAGGGTCTTTTAAGTAGTTGCTTATTAGCATGCATATTAATAGAATATTGGCTATTTATTAGTACTTATTAAAGGGATAGTTCACCCAAAAATTTGATGTTTATCTGCTTACCCCCAAAGCATCCAAGATGTAGGTGACTTTGTTTCTTCAGCTGAACACAAATGATGATTTTTAACTCTTCTTAGTTGGTCATGCAGAATAAGGCATTAATATGTGCTTAAAGGGATCTATGAGAGTGAAAAAAACATGAGAGTGAAAAAAACATGCAGACAAATCCAAATTAAACCATGCGGCTCATCAATGTGTCGTCACGAGCCGCAGGGTTTAATTTAGATTTGTCTGTGCATGTTTTTTTCACTGTCATAGATTTTGTTACCATTGACATGCATTATACGACTGACAGACTGCAACGGTTGGAGTTAAAAATCATCATTTGTATTCTAATGAAAAAACAAAGTCACCTACATCTTGGATGCCCTGGGGGTAAGCAGATAAACATCAAATTTTCATTTTTGGGTGAACTATCCCTTTAAACACATATTAATGCCTTATTCTGCATGACCTTATTCTACATTCTTAATCCTATACCCAATACCTAAACTTAACAACTACCTTACTGACTATTAATAAGCAGTAAACTAGGAGTTTATTGAGGGAAAAGTCATAGTTAATAGTTTATATGTGTTCCCTATACTAAAGTGTTACCAAGCGTTCTTCTTCCACAAGGGAGTTTCCCGTCACAGCATTTGTTTCCAGGTGGACCGTTAAAGAACGCGACACACACGTCTCCCAGACATCCTATAGAATTCAACCAGATGATGACTTCGAAAATCCTGAAGTGTTTCTAGTTAAGTGTGCCATATGCATCAGATGTTCAGCCAACGGTCCATGGGCATGACGTCTGAGGCTGAGACTAGTTGACATGTAGTTGCAAAGTTACTTATATAGTCAACAGAATGTTCGAAAGAAACCATCAAAATAAAGTGTTACCTGTCCTTGATGAATAATCCATGAACTGGACATCTTGGACATGTATATATTTATTTTTAAATAATTTTTATATTTAAATATGTATACTGCGATCAACTAAGAAGAGCACAGTACAAAAAAATGGGAGGAAAAAAAGGGAATTTTTAGTCAAAATAATATATTTAAGGGAGATAGGTGGATGAAAGGGAAAAAAAAAATAGAACCTCTAAAAAAATGTGTTTCATGTCAACAGCTAGATCTTGGCTGTAGTAGAATCTGAACACAGCCCAAGTGCTCAAATCCTCTCAGGCAATAAGCAATTTGCAACTTTTGCAGTTTTTCCATGTGTACCAAAGCAATTAAAACAAGAACGTGTGACCATTTTTGTGTATGCCTTGCACATTAGGCACAAGTTCAATAGACCCGAGGCTCTTTGCTGCCTGGCCAATATTCTGTCTTATTTGAGATTAAATTAGAGAATGTCAAAAATAATCAATGTTACCATGTAAAATAATCCTGTTGCTATTGATCGCTACGCTCCAGAAAGGCCAACTATGAACACGGTTATGAAATAATGAGGAATTGATCATGCGGCCAATGTAGTTGCTAGCTGCAAGCTATATTCACCTATAATTCATACATGCACATGCACATCCACATCTAAACTGAGACCATATAATAATA